>NW_006495648.1:1052061-1078112 GCF_000471905.2 Amborella trichopoda | reverse complement strand
AGAGAGAGTAGAGAGAGAGAGAGAGAGAGAGAGAGAGAGAGAGAGAGAGAGAGAGAGAGAGAGAGAGAGAGAGAGAGAGAGAGAGAGAGAGAGAGAGAGAGAGAGAGAGAGAGAGAGAGAGAGAGAGAGAGAGAGAGAGAGAGAGGGGTTGATCGGTAATGGTGGCCGAGTCAAAAGTGTGAGAAAAGGTATATTTGTATTATATTCATGACTTTTTTATTTTAGGGTAAATATAAAAAAAATAGTATTGAGGTTTAAGATGTGATACAAAAAATTTAGGGGTAGGATGACTAGAAAGTTGATTTGGAAAGTATCTATAATTTTCCCTAGAAAATTACTTTTATTGTTGATAGCACTCAAGGTGGTCTTGGTCTTTGGCATCACTTACCGGACAGCGGAAATTGCCACCACCCATTGAAGGTGAGTAGTTTAAGCAAGACTAAGTGTGCCAAAAGTGAATTAAAGACGACTACGTATGCAAGGGGTAACAAAATTGAAAACTAGGATTCATGCAGCCAACTCCCATTAATCAAAAAAAGCTAAAATGATGATGATGATGACATATACAAAGGATGCATCTCAATTATTCTAATCTATGCTATGTATGCTGGAGTTTGTGGTACCTAAAGGCTTTGAGAGCATGTAAAACAAAAGAATCATAATAGATGTGTGTTCCAGTGGGAGTGTGGTCCCTATGCAATCAATATGGTATTTTGTAATTTGTTGATTAACCTAGCTAGAATTGAGTGGTTTACAACTGAGTCGAAGTCCAAAACTTTATCCTTGAGCAAAGGAACTACAATTGAGGGTTACATTGTAGGGTCATCCCTTGTTGAGGTGGAAAAGATGCCCAGAGATAATGATATTGACTAGGGGGCTTGTTATCTCCTACATGTTGTTGGAGGCCTGTGAGGGCAATGGCCAAATCCTCAACAACCACCACATAACGTGTACAATTTTTGTGGCATGTGGGATTAACTGGGACCCACATAAGGGCCTAAGGCCATGGGCCCCACATGTGCACTTCCCATCGTTGCATGGGATGTTAAGCATTCACAAGCATTCTAGCACCTAGAATGCTCATCGCCTGACGATTAGGAATGTTCGCGATACTAACCAGCCCGATTCCCCATACACTGTTGTAAATACCCCGATCTTGACTGGAGAAGTTATGGATACATCGAAATGTCCCAAGCAGACTACCTAGATATTTTAAACCATTCACCCCACCGGAACCCCTTTCCGTAAACCTAGCCTCCACCAAACCTTTATGGCCCTAGTGGGACCAAAGGCACCGAGACGTGAAACAAGGCAAGACAGACTCAGAAACGACTTGACTTTGAAGCACTTAAAAAAGGAAGGCTCTGATTTTGCCCCAACGGCCACCGAAGCCCTACCAGATGTCCGAAGGAAACATACCGAAGGCACCTCAATCACTGAATAGGCGACCTAGGAGACCAGAAGCTTGATGCCATTCCCAATGGCGCTAGCGCCATTCAATCAAGCGCCTAGCTCCAGGCCCACTCTTTGAGCATCTAGAGGACCAAAAGTCTGGCGGCAATGTCAATGCCACTAGCTCCAGTCATACTAATGTTAGGCCCCGAGACCTCCACTAAGTAGGAAACAACCTGGCCCACATGATTGAGATGACACCTAACACATGAATCTGCATGCGCCGACATGGTAGACCCGTACTGACATGTTAAACAATAATACGGCTTGAGGTTGTCGAATTTCCATTGGACGATGATCAAACAAAGGTAAAACCAAGACAGCGTGCCAGCTGGTTACCAATGCTGTTGGCGCCAGTTGGAATAGCTTCAAGCGGTGATTGGTCCATCTGAACCAGACCATAGTCACCAAAATGTGACATTTGTCCAAAACAGGGTTTAAACGCTGTCAGAATGTTGCCGGCGCCATTGCCAATGGTACCAGACACTGATATGGCCATATCGGCCCCATTAATGAGCAATTATTGTTTTGTTGACCGTCATTATTACTACATTAATGACATGGCATCATTCCCACTAACGCCAACACCATTGCAAATGTCTTTAGAATTCTAATGGTCCAAAAATCGCACAAAACCGACCTACAAGCTGTCATGGGTCCATTTTTCTTATAAATAGCCTCCATCACCTTAGTCATAAGGCCCGAATCCTAATGGTTTTATGCTAAGACTATGTCCGAGTTTTCTCAATCTTGCGCTTAGGTTATGGTAAAAAATCTCTTGATCTTGAGCTTAAACTTGAGGTTGAGAGAAGAAGGCCCTAGGTGAGCCTACTTGAGCAAACTCCATTCTATCAAACCCCTTCAATCCAAAACTAAACTACAAACTCCTTCAAGTTACATTTTCAACCGAAGGAGGTCTAGATAATCAGACCTTTTGGGCCCCCTTCCTCTTAATATTAGTTGCCCCATTAAAAACTGAAAAAGTTCGGGATTGACTGTGCAACCAACCGATTTGAATCGGTGCCGACTCTGGACGCCGGGCCAGCAGGCCAGACCTAAATGTTATTTTTTTTCTTTTTTCCTTTGTTTTCTAGCATTTATTCTCATTTATTAGTTACATTTATGATTTTCTTCATTCCTTCCTTCATCTCTTGACGTAGCTCTCCCTTTCCTCTTCTTATATCTCTTGCATTTATTTCTTTTAGTTATATCTAACTATTCTTCCCTATTTCCACTTATTTACGATCATATTCACTCTCCATTGTCGTACATTTAATGTAATATTTATTATCCTCAGTTAGTTATATTTAAATCCTCCCTTCCTCCTTTCGTCTTCTTCGTTGCATGATCATTTCCTCTTCGTTGGTTTGCATTTATTCTTTTTGTTTTGTTATACTGATTCCTCTTGTTTGTTTCTTCATTTAGTAGTATAGATCTTCTTTTCTCATCTAATCTCTCATCTCTTTTAATATTTGCCTACTTGTCGTTTTCTCTTATTGCATTTGTTTATAGATAGATTTGTTGCATTTGTCCCTTTCTCTTTTGTTCCTTTGATAATATAGATCTTTAGTCTCTCTCATATCTTTCAACAAAAACTTGTTTTCTCTTTCTTTGATTATTATTGTTCTTCCTTTCTTTAGTTAACATAATCTCCTTCTCTTTTCCTTCTCTCTCTCTTATAGCTATTTAGTTTATTTCCCTTGTATTTTGTTCAACAATTTAGCATCTCTCGTTCTCCTTTAGTTGCATCTTTTTTTATTATCGTTTATTAGTAACTTGTATTTGTCTATTCCTCTCTCCCCTTTTCAATGTGTCATTATCTATTTCTGTCTTATCTCATTTATCTTAGCACTCTTTCTTACGCTCTTTCCTCATATCTCTTTCTTGTATTTAGTTTATTACTCTCCTTGCATGTTATTTATTAGTATTAATTTTCTTGCCTCTTTCTCTCATTTTATTCCCTTCCATGTTGTATTATTAACTTTATTCTCATCTTGTACTTATATCTCTTTACCTCATTGATAAGGACCTCATCTCCTTCCTTCTTTATAATCATGCTTGTATCTCTACAATTCTCTTTCTCTTTTATTCTATGTTATGTATGGTTAGATTAAGCCTTATTCATTTATCTTCATGCTCTTTAATTTCTCATTCTTCTTGCATCTTATAGTTAGATTCTTCACCCCTGTTTATTTGTATCTTCCCAGCTTAGTTATTTACTTATGGTTCTCCTCTCTTGTTCTCTTTCTAAACTGCTTATTTTAAAATCTTCTTTTTACCCAAACCCTTTTTAAAAGCTTTCTTTGTTGAGTTCTAAGGTTGAAATAGGAGAGAAGTCGACTTTGTTGGTGATCCGAGAGAGATAAGGTCTTAGGACCCGATTCTCCCTTGGGACATAATTTGACAGGATCCATACTCTATCAACTCATCGATTTATTTGCACCCAAAACCAAGGCGGGGAGAAGTGCCTTGCCCGCATTTTCGAGTATAAACATTTGCTCATACACCGACAGCTAGGCATCTTCAGAATACTAACTTGCCCGGCTCCCGAAATGCTCATCGACCGGCGGTTAGGAATCTTCGTGATAGTAACGAGCTTGGTTCGCCATAGCTGCTCATACGCCGGTGGTTAGGCATCTTCGCGATACTAACTTGCCTGGCTCCTGGAATGCTCATCAACCGACGGCTAGGAATCTTCGATATACTAACCAACTCAATTCGCCATACGCTGCTCATATGTCGACAGTTAGGCATCTTCGTGATACTAACTTGCCTGGCTCCCAGAATGCTCATTAACAGGTGGTTAGTAATCTTCTCGATACTAACCAGCTCGGTTCACTATATGTTGCTCATACACCGACAGTTAGGCATCGTCGCGATACTAACCAACCCGGTTCGCCATACACTACTCATACACCGTCGGTTAGGCATCTGCACGATACTAACTTCATTGGCTCCCGGAATACTCATCGATCGACAGTTAGGAATCTTTGCGGTACTAACCAATCCAATTCGCCATACACTGCTCATACCCCGGCGGTTAGGCATCTTCACGATACTAATTCGCCTGGCTCCCGGAATGCTCATCAACCGGCAGTTAGGCATCCTTGTGGTCCCCACCTACCCGGTTCGTATGCTGGTCACACCTAGGCCATCAAGTGTTTCTGCGACCTAGATTTTTGCAACATGGCACAAGATGATTGCGAGCCTCCCTATATTTCTAAGGCTAAATCCAAGAGGCACATGAGAGCCCAAAAACTACGTGTCATGGCAGTCCTTAAGCATGCGCGCGAGGTCCTTGATCAATACCTCTGTGAAAGAGCAAGGAAAGCCACCCAATCGAACTACCACCCCATGGTCGAGATGTGGTCGGGTGTTATGGGTCTAAAATCCGAGGCACTGTTGAAGGAGGTCACGCATGACTTGGATGATCTCCTCACGCAATGTGATGGGAGTAACCTCCAATAGGGTCAACAAGGATGAAGAACTTCCGGGAGGCAAGATTTCCCTCGGGTTCGACGAGTCTCTCTCGTTTAATGAGGGACCCCTGCCTATTAAGCCTCCTACGAAAGGGTAAGCGCCAACAAGTTAGCACTAACCCCCATGTTACCCGCAGTGTCGCCAAGGCACGAAAGGCATCGTCCATTCCCGTCAATACTTTGTTGCTCCCTTTCGAGTTACTAAAACGTACAATGCCCGTCTCAAATAGTGAATCCACAGGACCATCTGAGCAAGAACCTATTGCAAATGTAATGATGGTCGGAGGAGGGAATGACCTGGCTGAGTCCGAGGAGATGCTGCGTCTGAGGACTATGCTAACTCTAAGAGAGGTTGAACTCCAGGCGCATGGTCCTGAACTTGAGACGTTAAAGGCGGTCCGAGTGACTGCCACTTCCGGCAACCCTTCAGGGCAACAGTCCTCAAACCCGATCATGGAAAATCGGTCAACTCGCGAACCTATGCCGCAACAGCCTCCACGGCTCACCAACACTGCCTTGACCACAGAAATAGTGTGTGACCTGGTGATGGAGAACTTACGGTCGTTGCATCTCCCGGGTATACAATCAATAAACACTTATCGAAAGCCATATCTAGCATATATTGATGAGGTACCTAATCCGGAGTATCCACGCCCCCAGTTTCCATTGTTTTATGGGCAAGGCTCCCCTTATCAACATTTGGCACACTTTGTGTCGGTATGTGCAGACACGACCGATAATGGACACCTCTTGATACGATAATTTTTACAATCGTTGTTGGGACCATTCTTTGCTTGGTATTTACATCTACCTACTGGGACCATATTTATGTGGAGACAAATGCAAGAAGCATTCTTGGCACGATTCCATAGCACAGAAAGAGAGGTTCATTAATCCAAACTCCTCAACATAAGACAGAGCGACCATGAACTCGTACAACAATACATTGCTCGATGGTGGAACGTTAGCGTGGGGCATGCAACGCACTCCCTAAGCTCCAAGAGGTGCACATGTGCATCAAGAACGTGAGGCCTGTGATTGCAATACACCTATATATTTCCAATCTTTGGAATTTAAGTGACTTGATTTCCATTGCCTGAACGTTGAAAGCTTCATGGAAAGCTTTGGGCTGGACCCGAAACAAGTGATCATTAGAAGATTTGATAAAGACAAAGCCAAAGTCACTCAAGCTAAGACTTTTATGACTACCTTTGTAGTCGCCCAGGGAGGAAAGGGAAGAGTTACCCATGTCCCAAGAATTATGATTCTCCACAACCGTCGGGACGTGAACGAGGGGAACAAAGATGGAGATGAGGGACACTCTGCGAATGTATTGAAAGGAAATATTCTTTCGATAGAGATCAAGTCCTCGAGATATTAGAAAACCTTTTGAAGAGCTCCATATTGTCGATACCATGAGTTTGATGCTCACAAGTTGGAGGATTGTTGGCCTGTGAAAGATCTGATACAAGAGCAAATATATAACTGTAGTCGCAACCGGTGTCTCTCCCATGCACCATGTCCATTGGATCCCTATAATGGAAAGGGTTGAAGGGTGCCCTTACCGAAAGATCTTCAAGTTATGCTCGGAATACTCTGGGACCCTTAACTTTTCAGTAGATACTGAGGAAGTTTCAAAGCAAGGCTGGAGCACCTATGTTAGCCATAAGGAAAAGAAGTGGATGCAGGTCGAAGCTCTAAAAAGGGTTGGTCTGGATACATTGGAAACGGTGCTATCACAAATACAGATAGTGGCAGGGAATAAAGAGGAAGCTCCTCCCCCTTTGTCTAAAGGCACCACAAACCAGAGTAGAAAACGACCAAGGAATATCCTCAATCAACTCTATCGCTTCATCCTACCCTGAACAATTTCATGCCCAGGCCTCTAATGATGAATGGCCATCATGAATAAGGCGTGGTGAGCGAAACCCCCTCAAGATGTCGGTCCCAAGAGGGTGATGCCTGCTGCAGAGATACAAGCTGAAACATCCAATGCCATCGGTCATGCAAAACAACCAGTGGATGGATAGACCAGTGACTCTAATCCGACATCTTATATGAGAAGAAAACTTGTTGCTATAAGCGTCTATGACGCCCTCATGTTTTCTAAAGAACTCCGGGCGGCCCTAATACAGGCCCTTTCATCTCCAGAAGAGTTTCAGACCGAGGTCGATCAAGTTGAACTTGACCTAGCAGTTCTACCTGATGCCATGTCGGTCACCTTCTCTAATGCGGACTTGCAGCTGGAAGCAAAGCCTCATAACCACCCCTTGATGGTGGACAACACCCTACACGGCGTCCACATCAATCAAACAACGATAGACGAAGGATTAGCCGTAAACCTACTCCCAATAAGAACATTGAGATCCGTAGGGATGGATGTCAAGAACTTATAAGGACATATGGTAATACAGGGTTTCAACCGGGTTACTTAGCAAGCCATAGGGAGTATTAGATTGAAACTCAGAACCAGAGAATTGGAGGCATATACTACATTTCAGGTCATTGAGACTAAAGCTTCCAACAATGTGTGGCTGGGATGCCCCTGGTTGCACGACAATGGCATCATCCCCTCAATCCTTTATCAATGCTTCAAATATTTTAATGAATGGCAGTAACATACGGTCTATGTTGACTGGAAGTCGTTTACCAAGGTAGAATCTCATTATGCATATGCTAGGTTCTACAATCTCAAAAATCCATATCCTTACTCTGAAGAGATATTAGAGAGTGAAAGTGATTCCGACGAGGATCATGGGATAGGGCAAGCCATAATTAGGGCCCTTAAAGGTCTCGATGTTGAAGCAGGGGCCAGGTACCTCACTTCCATCATATTGGAAAAAGTTGAACTAGATATATTGTATCACGTCGGGGATGGTTTGGTCAATTCTCCCCTGAAGACGAGATTTAAGAAGGGATGTCAAGAAGAATATTAGACTTTTCCATTGAAAGATGGAGTCTCGAAGCCATAGTGGAAGCCACATAGTCCCCAGGCTCACCGGATCATGGAGAACCTGAACTATGACCCGTCCACCAACCATGGCTTGAATAATGGAAAGGGCATGATAGCTTCCTTCCAAGCAATTGAAAACGTGTCATGTAGGAGATTTAACACTCAAGAACTTGGACATGCCTTGATCCTAGAATTTAGCTCAAAGAGCATGCATAAGAGAAAGTGGACAGTCCAATGTGCCATAACGTCTGTGAGTAGCCATGAAACTGAAGACTTAGACGATGAGGTTGAAATAGAGCCTACCTCTCGACGGCAAGAGGATGGAGGTCAGGCCACGATTGACGAATTGATCGAAATCGAGTTAGGCGAAGAAGGAGACCACAAACCCACCTTCCTGAGTTTGTATTTAGACTCAAATGAGAGAAAACAATACATCAGTTCCCTCCGTCTTAATCGATACATCTTCGCATGGAATACCAAGAGATGTCTGGATTGGATACCACAGTAGCTACTCATAAGCTTATTGTCGATCCTCACATAAAGCCAGTAAAGCAACCTCAGAGGAAGTTTCACCTGAATATAGCGACTCAGATCGAGGCGGAGGTTAACAATTTGGTAAAGGCTAAGTCTATCAAGGAGGTGATATATCCTAAGTGGCTTGCCACCATAGTGCCAATTAAGAAAAAGAACGGGTAGATAAGAGTCTGTATTGACTTCCACAACCTCAATTCGACCGGTACCAAGGACGACTTTCCCTTACCTCTCACCAAATTTATGATTAACTCGATAGTAGCCTAAGGCCCTCTCGTTTATGGATGGGTACTCGGGCTACAATCAGATCAGGATGGCCCCTGAAGATAAGGAGTTGACTGCCTTCAGGACCACAAAGAAGATATATTGCTACAAGGTGTTGCCATTTAAATTAAAGAATGCTAGTGCCACTTACCAGAGCACCATGACAATTACATTTGAGGACATTCTCCATGATTTCATGGAATTGTTATGTCGACAATCTGATTGTCAAGTCAAGGGATCGATCCACTCTCCTTGCATATTTGGAAGCCTTATTTAAGAGATTGAGGAAGCATCAACTAAAGATGAACCTTTAAAGTGTGCATTCGGGGTAAAATCTGAGAAATTTCTAGGTTTTATTGTGAGACACAAAGGAATTGAGCTAGACCCACAAAGATAGGTGTCATACAAGAGATGCCCCTGCCAAGGAACTTGTGTGGGTTGAAGTCTCTCCAAGGACGTCTAGCATACATCTGGAGGTTCATATCCAATCTCTCGAGGCATTGCAAACCCTTTTGTTGACTCATGAAGAAGGATGTTCCGTTTGAATGGATGAGTCTTATCAAAATGCTTTCCAGGACATCAAAGATTACCTGTTAAATCCACCTGTCCTTGCGGCTCCTGTACCAAACAAGCTGCTCATCTTATTCGTGAGGGCTCTAGAAGGGTGTTTAGGTGCCCTCTTATCATTGCTCGTAAGTTATCACACTCATGCATAACTAACGGCGAATGCCGAGAAATTAAACTGTATCTAGTTCCTCCATATATCACACGGACAGGCATATCAGACCTTACGAGTGTACGTATCCTAGAACTTGTCTCAAGACGAGATGACTTTAATCCTTGAATATGCTAACCTAACGAACTATCGGCATCATATCTTCATCGGTTGCAAGTTAGAACATTTAGGGACTAATTGACGAATCAATACTCCTTAGTCATATCAAGACCTTCATATGGTGAATCCTGGTCATATCATGTATTTCATGTGAGTAGATATTATTACGAATATGATCAAGAATCATATTCGTATCTTATCGATCGTGTGTTAAGATAACTATTAAGCATGCATTATTGGCTTTGTTATATATCATTATCTTCAATCTATCGAGCGTTGGTTAAAACACACTTAGCCTTATAGGTGACTAAGAGACATATCCACCATTTCAAATCATATCTTCACGAGATTTACTCATCGAGTTTGCATATCTTTATTCAACGTACGTTAAAGCCATAACTCATAACTGTTAAAGATATACTTAACTTAAGGTATATCATTTTAGTCAAGATCATCTTGTTCTCCCATCGAGCATTTTTTAAAATGTATCTAGTCTTGCATGTGACAAAAATACACCCAGCAATACCGCCCCGGGCGTTGTGTGCGTGGGAGAATCCCAAAAGCACGTAATGGCCGGTAATTTGGGTGATCTTGTTTCGACGTCAGTCTTTATCATCAGATCATTCCCCCTATCTTGGGAATCCTCATATTTATCAAGAACCGAATAACCGTCAAGCCTTCAATTCCCAATACATCCAACATTATTACTTCATGTTCCCAAGAGATAAACTCTTTGAGTTCGTCACGGAAGGTCTATAAAATAAAGGGGAGTCATATCTCACGCCTCACACCCTAAACCATGCCATCTCCAAACTTCCCAGGTCACTTGTAGATCTGACTTAGTCCTCAACTTATTGTGGCAATTACAAGCAGTGAGGAACATGGCATTGGCATTCCTCCTTCAACTGCTACCCAAGGCAAAAATAGCCGAAAGCATCATGCAACCTTCAGAGTTGTCATTACTTCTTCTGAGGCTGAAGAAGAGGTCCCTAAGGCGGCCCTAGAAGCGGGTCTAATGAAAAATCCCAAGTTCTAGGAGATTCCTTACCTTCAAGAGTTGGTAACTCGGCTTCGTCGAGATGTGGAGTACCATCAGAATATGTCCAACTTCTATCGAGGAGAGGTCGAACACATCAAGGAAACTCTGGCCTTAGTTAAGAGGAAATTGGTTAGGGTTGCCAAGTTGATCCGCTTTGGGGAGTGATGCCCTAAATTAAGGCTAGCAGAGCTATTTTCTTTTTCCCTTTTTTTTCTCGTCCTTTTTTTTGTGAACAATGCAAGGGCTAAGTCCCAAGACTTCTATTGATAAAGCTCATTTATTTTGCTTAATTAGTATTATATTTTTGTCTCAATCTCATTTTGTTTTTTGCATCATCCTCGTAATATTGGATATATCTTTATCGCATCTCCTGTCAGTTTGAGTTATCCATCCTTCGTTCATTAAGAATAATATAGATTTGATTCCAAACACATACCCTACATCCCTATCTTTTCAAATATTGTCGAGGGGTGTTTGAGTAAAAGTATGAGGGCATAAGCATCTTTCATCCTTCAGATGGGGGGCATTATGGTAAAAAATTTCGCTCCCTTCAAATATCCATCTTTTCATCTTCCTCAACCTCTCATTCTCCATTTTTCACTTGAAAACCCTTTGGCATTCTTGTTCTTCCATCTTCCTTTAACATTCTGGCAACCCTTTAGCAACCCTTTAGCATTCTGGAGAACTTCAAGCAAGCTCCATAGTCACCCTTCCTGCTACTTCAGAAGAGATTTCGGTGACCCTTTTCGAGCCTCATATCCTTTTCCGGTCATTTTCAAAAGATTCTGGCCAACCCAAAATTTTGCAACCAAAAAGTTTTTACCACTACGAAAAATCCCTGCTGGTTCCTTCATAGTGCTCTTGCAAATTTCCCAACCAATCTTCGGCTTTCTTCATCAACATTTGGCACCTCCTCGATTTCGTGCAAGTGAAGCCTACAAATCTAGGATTTTCGAACTTCTTTCATCATTCTTCAAATTTTCGATGGAAACTCCAGCATATCCTGTAAGTTCTTCTTTCCCCATCTTTATTTGAGATTTCTTCATATTTCCCTTTTTTTCTTTTAATTTTCTCCATATTAAATCACCATTTGTCATTCATGCACATCCTAAACGTAACCCGACTCTTGAGCCTATGCTCGCGATGGGGAGAAGGTTGAGTGATTTCGGGGCAATCCCGTCCTCTTGGTTTAAGTTGATGCTCCGGGCTATTGCCCCGATTCCTACTTTCGATCAATTGGACATACGAGATTTTTTGGGATTCAACCCTCTATGGGGCTGGTTATACCCAAATTACAGAGGCACTTCAAAGCCCTCAGAACCATGGAACTTTTCTTCCTTATGGGACACTTTCCTTTATTTTATGGACGGATTTCTTTCCTAATATCTTTACCTCTGTACTTGAACTCATGTACAAAGATAGTTTCTTTATAATGCCTTTCCTTTCATGTTTTGGTGATTATTTATCATGCTTCAAAATCTCAAAGGAATTTTCGCAGCATTATCATAACAAAATGAACCATGCTTTAGTAATTTTCTCATGTGAGGAATAGGGACAGATTATCTCAAGGCCTTTCGTGCCCTTTGTAAAGAGAGTACGAGCGGCCAATGCTTTAGGTACTAAGACCCCACGAAGGTACTGTGGTTTAGAGTCATACAGGATGGACCATGTGTTAAGGCCTTGTTTTTTTCATAACAACTAGGTGCTAAGGCCTCCAAAAGATGGCTATTTGGATCTTTAGTTGACAACTACCTCTTCTGGTTGTGAGTGCAATTGGAGTTCGTTTGAGATGGTATTTTACTATTTTATATGCCTTTATTCATTTTTCTAATATAAATTCATAGAAGATCATAGTAGTCTAATACTCATGCATATTTTCTTATAAGTGCATACAAAGAGAAGAAATAGGCTAAAGCAAAGGAAGCTCAATGACTTGGTTTTTGTTTGAGGGAATCTAAGACTCAAGGAGAAGTTTAACCAGCAAAAGAAGGATCTCGTCGCTTTGAAAGACATGGAAAATGCTTTAGATTGGCTAGTTTGGGACCCTAATACTGAGGAGGTCTTCCCCAGGGAGAGTATGACCTAGGAAATGGCCGAGTAGGCTTCGAGACGAGCTTCTAATCCTATGAGGGCCAATCGAGCAATGATTGCTACTAGTACTTCACACTCGCAAAGGAAGATATAGGAGGAGGCCGATTCAGAAGAAACTACGGAATAAGAGCAATATGTTGAAGAGGGTGATGATTTTGATGATGACGACCTGGATTCCGATGTAGATGCAAGCGTAAACGATGACGATTCTTATTCTTATTGATATCTTCTCTCTTCTTTTGTAGTATTTTTGTTGCACCATCTTGGTTTGGACTTTAGACATTTGTATGTTAAACAGACTTTATATTTTTTGGACTATTTTGTTGTGTGGTTTTATATTTTTGTAAGTTTGTTGAAAAGAAAGAGAGTTGGAGAGTTGGAGACTATTAGACTACTGCTAGTACATAGCCTTTTAGACTTTTAAATGTTTTGTATGGTTTGAATTTTGAAATTTTGAATAAGTTTATTCCCAACATGCTATATGTCAAATGTTTGTATATAAGAAAGTATGTAACAATATTTTAAATTACAAAATTGACACAACTATATGCATATATGCGTATTTTGTAAAACAAAAATATGTATATATCTAAAGAATTTGCACTACAAGGCGCCCGAGGCTCTAGGCACCAGGCCGGCAACCTAGGAGCCACCTAGCATTTTTTATAAACCTTGTTTCAAGCTTGCAGTTCTTTCTACATGACATTCCTAAAACATGGAAATTCAGCAACCTGATTATGACAGTTAGGAGAAAAATATTTTCCAACACAAAATGAGGAGTGGTTCAGGAGGATTAGAATCATGATCAGATTTATGTATCTTAGCAAACCATAAGGGCATACAATGGGTCAAGTTCTGGGGTAGCCTTAGGTGGAACCCCCTATTTTCACCTTTAGCTTACATGGAATGTGTAGGAGTAGCGATCTTAGGAAAGCATGTGAGTTTCGAAGTAGGAGGTGAAGCAACATGATTAATGGAAGGAGGCACGAGAAAAGGAATATAATCAAGCAATAGAGCATGTCAAGAAATTCAAAGTTGGTTGGCAAAAGGATCATAACAACGACACTCCTTCTGGTTTTCACTATAAGTAGAAAATCATATTTAATTGAACCGGCGTTTAATGTGCTTATGACAGGTAAAAGCATAAAAATAGGTCTCGAAAAATGTAAAAAATTCATCAATTGTTCTTGGTAGATAGCTGTAAAGGCCCAAGAAGGCTGAAGAATATGAGGAATACAACAAAGATTAGAATCTTCATCTAGAGCCTAGAGTCTACAAAGTGACTTTTTTTTTGGGGGGTGGGGGTGTGGGGGTAGTTCAACAGTAGGAATCGAACTTGAGACATATCGTTGCTAAACGTCAGTTGCTAACCACTTAAGCCTATAGTCCACAAGGTGGCTGATGCCAAAAGTATTTAACCAAGTGAAATGAAGTGAAGAAGATACCACTAGGTTCAAGTGTATCAAATAATTCAACTAGGAGAGGCATCCATTTTGGTGCGAAAATAGATGAATGGCGGCACGTTACAATCCACTAGAGAATAGCATCCTTTCTTCAGTTTATTACCTAGAGCTTAGAGTCTCAAACAAGTGAATGCGAAATGAAATATCCAATATTTCAATAGAACCATGGGAAACATCTCAATTCAGTCTCATATGGAGTGAAAGATCACTTTGTTGAGCTTGCTGAGTCAACTTCAGTTATGACGAGGTGAACGTTGCATCGAATGTACTCAAGTTTTTGTTGGAAAATAAGGTGATGGAAGAAACAATTGATCTTATTCTTTATTTTTATTCAACTTTAACGGATGTATATTATAGTTTGCTTTTAAGGCTTATTTCCAGGGTTTTTAGTTTTTTTACAGATTCCAAGGTTTTAATATTTTTTTTTGTTTATTAGATGGGAACTATTAACAAGTACTATTCATGAGGTTAACTTTATCCGCAAAAAAAAAACTACTATTCATGAGTACTATTCACGAGTACTGTTTACAGGGGTAAATTTGTCATTACAAAACTTAAGTTTAAATTAAGGAGTTTAGTTTCAAGTTACGCTTATGTCAAGACCTTTTGGTCAAAAGTTAATTGTATGGACAAATATTGTACAAAACAATAATTTTCTATTATAAATAAAGGCAAGGATGGGCTGGAGAGGCATTCATGTACGGAACAAGTTTATATAAGGTTGCAACCTTAAAATGTAGAATTACAAATGCACCTCAAAAATCCATCGGACAAGGTTGTTTTAATGTTGAACAAACCTCTAATTGATCATTTCAACATCGGGATGTATGAATATGAAAGAAAAAAAAGATTTTGAGTTCCAAAAATAGTGCATCTTGCAATACATTATCTAGACCGTCCATTTTCTAAGATTTTCATATGTTTATAGATCTGCTTGATTTTAACCATTTTTGGAGTTTAAAAATTTATAATTAGATACGAAAATAAATTTTGAGATAATCCTAAGAAGTTTTCGCCAAAATACATATCATGACAAAATTTGGAGGTGCACCTTAATTGGATTGTTTAAGGTTGCAACCTTATAGAAACCGCATCCTTCATGTAGTCCTCTTTAAAAAAAGAAAAGACTTTGTCTTGTAAAAGAAACCTAAGGGTTGAGCGTTAGGTGGGAGAAAGCCTTAGGATTTCTTAACAATTGCTTGTGTATGGCTTGTTTCTTGCAATTTATTGTTCCCTCATTTTTCCCTGCATCAAGTTGAGGAAAAATTATTCTTGTTCTTTATTTTTATTCAATTTTAAGGAATTTATATTATAGTTTTAGTTTAGGGTTTTTATAGTTTTTCCATTTATTTCATGAGTATTATTCACAAATCACACGTATTATTCATTAGTATTGTTCACGGGTACTATTCATAGGGATAAAACTGCCATTACAAAATTTATACTTAAATTAGGACCTTTGGTCAAACGTTAATTGCATGGACAAATATTGCCCAAAACAATAATTTTCTATTATAAATAAGGGCGTGGAGGCTAGAGAGGGCTAGAGAGGCAATCATGTATTCCTCTTTACGAAAAGAAAAGACTTTGTTTTGTAAAATAAGCCAAAGGGTTTAGCCATAGGCTTTAAAGGATGGAGGAAAAAATTATTCTTATTATTTATTGTTATTCAACTTTAAAAGATGTATATTAGAGTTTACTTTTAGGGCTTATTTGTAGGGGTTTTAGTTTTTTAAGGATTCCAAGGTTTTTATATCTTTTTTGTTTATTTCCTAGGAACTATTAACAAGTACTATTCATGAGTACTATTTACAAGGGTAAATTTGTCATTACAAAATTTAAGTTTAAATTAGGGAGATATAGTTTCAAGTTATGCTTATGGTAGGACCTTTTGGTCTTAATAGGATGAACAAATATTGTCCAAAACAATAATTTTCTATTATAAATAAGGGAATGGATGGGCTGGAAAGGCATTCATGTATTCCTCTTTAAGAAAATAAAAAACTTTGCTTGATAAAAGAAGCCTAAGGGTTGAACCTTAAGTGGGAGAAAGCCTTATGATTTCTCCAAAATTGCTTGTGTCAATGTGCTTCTTGCGGATTTTCTATTTTTCTTCAAGTGCTCCTACATCAAGTGGTATCAAAGACCGTGATCTACACGGAAGTTACTGTAGCACATACGAGAGTTACTATAGCACGTATAGAGTCAATGTTTTAAAATGCGGTCATATTATGCAGCCACATCAAGCACAATGCGTTGGTCAGCGCATCGAAAATCCCCGCATATGCGGTTTGGAGAGATGTGTCGGCATATGTGCCACATCTCTCCGCATCAGTGTTGCATCCCGCATCTCACCGCATCAGGCTGCATAGTCTTCTGCCTTTCTTTCTAAACTGTACCCCTCAGGGAGGGGTAATAAGGTCATTTTGACCTTCAAAAATGGGGGGAAAGGGTTTGAGGATTTATTAAACCCCCCAAACAACATTTTTCAGCCACATCTGTGGCTTTTATTAAATCGATTGAATCAAAAAAAAATATTTTGAGCAGAAATTTTATTTGTTGAAGTTCTTTGATTTGTGCATTTGTTGATGCTTGGTTGTTGATTTTGTATCTTTTGGAAGTTGATTTGAGGAAGTTTAGGCGAACTTATCACAACAAATTGAGGGTTTCAAGGGCTGTGAAGAAATGGATACATTGAATGTTTTTTCCTAGTTTTTATCAGGGGATCTTTTTGAGTTAATAATGGGCAGTCCACGAGCTTCAATAATGGGTAAGACGGTGATCTTTCAGCCCAAGAGGATCTCGAGTGCAAGCCTTTCCACTTTCACGCTCTGCTTGTGGAGTCAGGTAGTGATAAAAGACCTAGATGTGGGGAACATCACTCCAGGGTTTTTGATTTGAATGATGAGATTTTTTATTTTGACATAGATTGCATGGAAAGTCCACAACTTGTAGATTGGGATTCACCACCAATCTTTGATATATACTCAGATGAACAACAAGATTTCTCAGGAGATCTGAACTATGATAAGGATCAAGATGGTGAAGATATCTTGGAAGAGGGTGAAGAATATTGAGAGAAGGCAACAAGACTAATCCAATTCATGGCCTTTGAAGATGTCATTAATATTGCAGAGATAGAGCATTCAAGAAATTCAAGGTATTGGAATCAGAATGGTGCAGTGGAAGCATTGTTGATTCAGAATCTGCAAATTGTGGCCCTAATTCCTCAATATACATATCACAATCCGTTTCTCAAAGAATTATCTTTACCACGAATAATATTTGAGCCAACAAAGCAAAAGAAGATTGAAGACGGTATTTTTGTTGCTGAATTCATCTTGGTACACTTCAAAACTCAAGAACGAGTTTTCTCCAATCAAGGGAGAATGAGGGAGGAAAAAATTGTTCTTATTCTTTATTTCTATTCAACTTTAAAGGATGTATATTATAGTTTCTTTTAAGGCTTATTTGTTTTTAATTTTTTAGGGATCCTAAGTTTTTATATTCTTTTGTATATTTCATGAGAACTATTCACAAGTATTATTCACAGATACTACTCATAGGGGTATATTTGTCATTACGAAATTTAAGATTAAATTAGGGAGTTTAGTTTCAAGTTATGCTTAAGTTAATAATATGGACAAATATTGTCCAAAATAATAATTTTCTATTATAAATAAAGATGTGGTTGGGCTAGAGAGGCATTCACGTATTCCTCTTTAAGAAAAGAAAAGATTTTGTCTTGTAAAAGAATCCAAAAGGTTGAGCCCTAGGTTGGGGAAGGCCTTAGGGTTTTTCCAAAATTGCTTGTGTCAAAGTGCTTCTTGCTGATTTTTCTATGTTTCTTCAAGTTCTCCTACATCATAAGGTAACCTTGCTATATATATAATAATTTCTAGAAATTAATGCGATGCCATCAATGTCTTAGACGATAGCATGCACTTTCCTATGTTGACACAGAGAGAGAGAGAGAGGGAGATCCTGTGCTGATGGCGAGCAAAATTATTCTTATTTTTGTTTTTATTCAATTTTAAGGGATGTATAATATAGTTTTAACTTTAGGGTTTATTTCTAGGGTCTTTTTAGTCTTTAGGGTTTATTTCTAGAGTTTTTAGGGATTCTAGGGATTTTATATTTTTTTTATTTACTTCGTGAGTACTATTCACAGGTAATGTTCATGAGTACTACTCATGACTACTGTTCACAGAGGTGTATGGAGCCTTTAGGGGATCATTCCACATGATTTTTTGAAATGAAAGAGAAAAAAGCTTAGGCTTTTGAAACCTAGCTGGGGTGTGGAGCAGAAACCCTTGGTTTTTTCGAATTGTGTTTGTGTTTGGCTTTTGTTTCTCTTTTATTTTATTCCCTCAAAATCTCTTGCATCAAATTGATATCAAAACCTACGATCCATATGGATAGTACTGTAGCAAGTATTGTAGCACGCAAATTGTAGTGTCAATTTTTGTGCCATAGATCAACAACGAAGCCTATATCTTGTTTATTTCAGCATGTGTTTGTTGATCATCTGCCTACGATTTGTTTTTCGACGATCCCATGACGATAAGAAAGGGTCGTGCAAAGGGGGGGTTCGTAAATCCACTCCGTGATCCTAGAGATGACAAAATTGAGGAACTTGAAAGGCAAGTTCAATAGTTAACTCAGTATTCGCAAGCCTCAATAATGGGCAAAACGATGATCTTTCAACCCAAGAGGATCTCGAATACGACCATTTTCATCATCGCAATCCACGTGTGGAGTCAGGTGATGAGGAAAGTGATAGAAGACCTAGACTTTGGGAACATAAATCTAGGGTTTTCGATTTGAAGGATGAGATTATTGATTTTGACACAGATTATATCACACATCAGCAAGTTGTAGATTGGGATTCACCACCAATCTTCAATATATACTAAGATGAACAACAAGATCTCTTAGAAGATCCAATCTATGATAAGGATCAAGATGACGATGTAGATATTTTGGACACGAGTGAAGAATATGGAGAGAAAGCAATACGAGGATTGATCCAAATTATTGCCTTTGAAGACCTCATTAATATCGAAGAGGTAGAGAGCATTCAAGAAATTTTGGGTATTGGAATCAAAGTATTGCAATGGAAGTGTGGTCGACTGATTAACTGCGAATAGTGGCCCTGGATTAAGAGAGTAGTAAATATATATGGAGAAATCTTTTAGAGGACAGAAAATTGAGTTTGAAGTTTCCCACACAATTTTCAATGGGAGTTCAAGGGCATCCATATTTGATAAATTTGCATTGATTCGTCAATATACATATCAAGATCCATTTCTTGAAGAATTATTTTTACCATGAATAATATTTGAGCCAACAAATAAGAAGGTTGAAGAAAGTAGTTTTGACGCTGAATTCATTTTACCACACTTCAAAACTCGATGACGAATTTTCTACAACTATGGGAGAATGATGGAGGGCAAAATTATTCTTATTATTTATTTTTATTCAACTTCAAGGGATGTATGTTATAGTTTTAGCTTTAAGGTGTATTTCTAAGATCTGTTAGTTTTTTAGGGATTTTAGGTTTTTATATTTTTTATTTATTTCATGAGTGCTATTCACAAATACTTAAATAGTATTGCTTATCACTACTGTTCACAGGGGCAAAACTGTCATTACGAATTTATTGTTTAAGTTTTTTTGGGTCATTTAATTATTGTATGGACATTACTGTCTTTGGATACTAAGTTATAACATATAAGAGGCGGGTGGGGCCTTGAGGGATATTATAATAGGTGTGTGGGGCACTGAGGGGGTCATTCCACATGATTTTAGAAATTGAAAGAGAGAAAAGGGCATCCGAATGCTTTCGGATGTGCATCTTTTACCATAATAGGGCATCCATGTTTAAACCATAATGGATGAATCTTTAGACTAAAACTTGGAATAGCACAGAATAAAGAGGACACTGGTCAAGTTCGAGCACTAGTAGACCCTTGCTTTCATTGCCCCAAACCAATGCGTCATTCCAGCGAGCCATAGTGACTTTGTGTTGTGAACTGATTTCATGACATCATAAATTTAGAAATGGCATGGGAAATAAACCAAGATCTATTGCTCCAGAAATCACAACTTTGACAATGCATGTTATAATCTCATCTCCGAGGACATCAATGAGAGCCCCATACTTTGGCCAAGATTCTTTGCACAAGAAATCATAACATTAATGAAGAGCACCATCCCAATGCACGAATAGTCTCATCTCTAAGGATACCGACGAGAACCCCATATCAAACTTTTTCTTTCCATACATCCATGAACAGAAAAGGGACCGGAGGAATAAACCAAGATCCTTTGCTTCAGAAATCACAACTTTGATGAGAATCCCGAGCTCAATGCATGAAAAATTTCATCTCCAAGGATATCAACAAGAACCCTAGATTTTAGCCAAGGGTCATGCCAAAAATAGAAACTTGAAAAATCCCCATTGAGCCATCTCCTCCACATTTCAGAATTGATAGGGAGTTCAATTACCTTTCCAAGGATGAGAAGAAGTGCGTAATGTAGCAGAAGACAGATTGGAATATTTTGAATAAAATGTTTTTGTCTAAAGACTAGAGAGAGTAGTCTCTTCCCGAAGCAAATTGCTGCCAAACTACTCTGAAGCAAAGTTGATGCCAAGTTTCACTACTTGAGCTCTTTTCATGTCTTTGGAAAGTATGAAACCATCACAACCTTCTTCCGCTTTAGAAATTCAATCCCATTATCATAATATAGTTTTTCAGAATTATTAGCGCCTACCCACAGGAAACATTTGAGAATGTGTTCAAAAGAAAGCTTTTTTCCTAAAATGTTTAAAAGACAAGAACCAGTAAAGGGAAATGGCATGAAGAAGAGAGAAACTAAAGTTAAACGCAGAGGAGAGGACAGATTCAGCCACTGAATCATTGACGTTAGAAGAGATTTTATCAGTTAGAATTCGGTAATAGCCAGCCCTGAGCTTTCCAATAAATAATAGGAGACCTATTTAGAGGGTAGATATGCTTTTGGAAATCTAAAATAGCTGTTAGCTAGTGTGCTTTTTTGTTATGAGTATTATTTTTCTTTAAGAAGAACAAGCTAATCAACAAACAAAACCAATACTTGAAACCTAAAATAAACATAGCAAATCTGCATTTTGAATTTTTTTTAAGATAGGGATAAAAAAACCAGATGCATCAGCAATTTCCCTTTAGAATGGTGGAGTACGTTCGTCAGATTAATTCCGAGAAATTACATATAAATGCTTAATCCCACTGAAATGTTCCAAGAACGCTACCAACAAGAATAATAGCTTTGGCATGATAATGTATTAATAAAAAATGGAACAAAAAAAAAACAAAGCAAAAAAAAAAACAAGTTGCATAAACAGGTTTGATATTACTTTGATGGATGAACCAAAAGTCCCAGGTTGGAATAATCATGCACAGCAGGGAACAAGAACAAACAGGCAGGAGAGGTCAATCAACCCAGCTTAAGGAAAAACTTCCATGATCATTATGAGCACAACAGAGTAATCAGCAGGAGAAAGAACAACATAAGAGAGAACTGCATGAAGATAATAGAAATGGTCAGATTTTTCATACAAGTGTAAATCAGGTCCGATTTTTCATACATGTGTAAATCAGGTAAGATTTTTCATACACGTGTAAATCAGGTCAGATTTTTCATACACGTGTAAATCAGCATATACCAAGTCTAGAAAGATCAGATACTTGAAGAGATGAAAGCCAAAGGTCAATCATAATGAATTTAAGCAAATATCAAACACAAACAATGAATACCGGCACAATTACGGAAAGTGGTAGTGCACTATGTAACAACATCACATAGGAGAAAACATGCTATAAACCCACTAACAAAAGATCCACATCAAGCAAGGGAAGAATAACATACTTGTAACATCAAGTAAGCCGCATAACAGATGGAGCAGTCAACTATCTGAAGTCAGTATGATCTGTAAAGACCAAGTAAACCTTTTTCCCTCTCTTCCGTTCTTCTTCTTGCAGCCTCTCTTGCTTGGAGCGCAGCAGCTTCCTCACTGGACATAGACTTAGGTTTATCTTCCCTCTTCCTCTTGCCAACAGAAATTGATGAAGGGGCACCCTTAGAGGATCCCCTAGAGTGCATGTATGATGAAACAACCAACCCTGGAGGAGGACCACCTTTATATTTCCCAGAGTCTTTTGATACTTTTATAGTAGACTTCTCAGAGACATCTGATACAGATAGTAAAACAGATGTTTCATGTTTAGGTTCCAGAGAGCTAGAGATACTATAGCTATCAGACCCTGAAACTTCGGATGAAGATCTAAGTATTTAATAACTCAAAATCCACATTTACTCTTTGAAAATAATCAACTCGTGATTTTAGGTTGATCCTAAAATTTTCAGATCAAAAAATCTTCCTAGGTAGCTATTTAGCCATGTATAATATGGTCCCATGGGAGCATGATATACACATGCGCAGTATTGGCCAAATCCATAAGATACTAAAGCTTACTTTACCATCTTTTGATGTTATTAAACTTGCTTTTGTATGTGGATCATCCACAGCAGTTTCCAAAGTATCAGTATTTGAATCTGCACCTTTCTTGAAAGCAGCTAAATCCTTCTGATAGCTGCGGTTAGCTTTCTGAGAGAACAATTGAAATTGACAATTAGATAATATATTAGAAAATAATCCATTATCACATAGAGATAAACTTAAAGTCGCCCTTCCTATACCACTTTAGTGCTGGGAAATATGAAAAAGAAGTGTGATAAGGAAAAGAACCCTTTTCATCATTCTATCCTAAGAATGTTTGCACACCAGGTATGAAACATGCAAACAGGTACTAATTCCACAAAAATTGATGCGTATGTCAAATAGTGAAGGATGTCAATCAAATGGCAAAACGAATACTAAAGGGAAACACAGAATTTCAAACTCACCAAATGATAGAGGCTACCCAAATGAGTGCAACTGCTGTTGGATGGGATATACTTCTGACAAATAAATGAATAATTTTAGCTGCCATGTCTCCTTGACTCCATAACTTGTATTATGAGCAGAAAATCATTTTTTGTACTATAGTATTTGTCTAAGTGTATTTCTTACAATTTAAAATTGTCTGTTGAAAGGATGATTTGTAATTATTTTCAATGTAATGAAGATTTTCCTTTAGGATTGCATTTCTTTTCGTCGCCACCCTCTCATAGTTATCTTCATTCACACTCGTCCACAACTCCGTTCTTCTAAATGGCATCAGAGCCAAAATCAAGAGGTTTTAGAATCATGAAACATGCACCACATGCACATATGCGCAAGAGAAGAGTGACAATGGCAGCAAAAGCGGCCACAATAAAAGATAAAATTTCTTGAGAGAAACTACAGTACCACACAGAAATTGGGAGTAGCTTTGTCAAAAATCTGTCAATGGCAGTGCATATGACACCCGAGAATCCCATCCAACCCCTGTGGTTTTCTTCTAAGAGATTTATCCAATCCATAGTCTCATGGTTAAGAAATCGAGGTTTAAGTATGTCATATAATGGGGTTCTTCTTGCTCTAATATCTAGATTCTTAACTATATTTGGCATATGTTTAAGTCTTAAGTATGACTCTCGGGAATGGTTAACTATGCCAACTCCGGGTGGGGAGAAGAAACTAAAGCTGCACCACAATAAAGAACTATCAACATCTTATCTTGCTGCGCTTGAGAGATTGTAGCAAGATAAGAATGAGATGGGCAGAATATGACCACACACCAATGATTTTGTAAGTAATAAAGGAGTCTTCTTACTCCCGGCATCCATTTCCAACAAAGGAACAATGTCAGTTGTTTCGTGGTGGGATCTATATAGCGCTGCCAACGAGCCGGCCCTGCCCGAGGCCCGGATCTTGTTTTGAGCCAGACCGGCCCACAAACAGTACATAGAAAACTGGGCCCAGCCCACAAACAGTACAAAGGCGACCCAGCCTAGACCGTGAAGACCCATTAGGCCCACTGGATCTGGCCCGGCCCATTTTTTTTGGGGGAGGGGGGGAGGGAGGGGGGGTTAAAATTTCTCTGGGGACTTTTCTTAGAAGGAAAAAAAGTTCAAAGGCCAGTTAGGCTCAGTGGGCTTGGCCCGGACCAATCCAAGCCTGACCCAATTTTTTTTTTTACTTCCTTCCGATTTTTCTTATAAAAAATTGCTAATTAATTTTCACAAATTTAAATCCCCTTTAAATAAAAATACTAGAAAGAGTAGGTCAATATGCTTCTAGAGAGAGACAGATATTTGGGTTTTTTTCTTGAGTTGGGTTTTTGGATGGGAGAGACGTTAGGGTTTGTTTGAGATGGGTTTAGAGAGGGGTCTTTCTGGAGTGGGTATTTGGAAGAAGAGAGGTACTTTTTTTTTTTTTTTCATGGGTTTTTTTGGAGAGAGAGTGATTAGGGTTCTCTAGGTTTTTGGAGGGAGAGTGATTATGGCTTTCATGGTTTTTGGAAGGGAGAGAGGATGGGGTTTTTCGAGTGGGTTTTTTGAAGAGGGAGAGAGAGATTAGGGTTTCGGGGACTCACCCGCCTTCAACGTGCTTGTGAGGACATTTCCAGCCATTGTTGCCCTTCTTTTTGCGAAAACCTTTGCTTTGGCTTCTATTTCTTTTGATGTGTCCTTTAATGGAGGATTCAAAACGCCGATCAAGCATCATTTTGCAACATACCTAGAGAGCTCTAGTTCTCTAGTCTCTCGCCCTCCTCTCTCTCTCTTCTCTCTCTAAGCCTTTTCTTTTTCTCTCTAGGTTGGGGGGCCTGGTATCTGGTTTTATACTAGTGGTCGATCTGTTGGTAATCTGATTTTAGAGAGAGAGAGATGGTCGATCTGCTTCTAAAGAGAGAGAGGGCTTTATGGGAGAGAGGACTACGTGAGTGAGGCCAAAGAGAGAGAGAGAGGGGGCTTTGTGAGAGAGCAGAGAGAGAGAGAGGGCTCCATGACTCACAACAGAGAGGTGAGAGGGAGAGAGCGAAGCCATGTTAGGTTCTGTTTTTGGGGTTAGGTTTAGAGAGAGAGGGTTAGGTTTCTTTTTTGGGTTAAAGGTAAATTAAGATTTGAGAGAGAGAAAGAGAGAGAGGGGAGGGTAGAGTTTTTTTTTCCTTATTATAAAAAAAAATATTTGAAGAGTAACAAAAGAAAAAAAATCTTCTAAATGGGCCGGGTCGGGATTTATTTGGGCCAGGCCATGACTTGAGGTCGGTTTTAAGGCCCGTTTGGGGCAAACAGGCCTTTTTCGGGCCGACCTATTAACAGCCCAGCCGTACCCATGTACCCATGTTTACATGGTGACCCAGCCCAGAGCCCGAAACCAGCCCAAAAACAGGCCCGCTAGGGGCCCGTAACCAGGCCCAACCCTGCCCATTGGCAGCCCTAGATCTATATGGTGGTGGGTTCTTGAATTATATTCACTAGCTGTTAAGGTGTTGTCTTAAAGTGTCAACTCATCATGTACTGAGAGGTGCTAGAGTACATATAGGTATATTCACAGTTTTAAGCGGAACATATTAAATATTCAATGCTCCAAGTCATTGGTTTATGTTCACTACAATAACAAGGTGTTAAGCAGATTGCGATCAGACTATGCAGAGAAATACAAAGGATGGGATTTTCATCCTGATGATGACCACCTTGAGGATGATATTGGGGTATTACAAGTATTAGGCGACCACATTGATGCTGATGATGAGGCTCGTCAAGGTGCTCCATTACCAAGGCATGTCCCTCCCATTACATCTTCAGGCCATGACACAAGTTTGGCATGCACTATTCCCTCGGAGTCCCCAGCAACCCAGAATCCTACCACTCAAGGGTCATCTTCTTCGAATGTAGTCTCCTCTACTTCCATTGTTTCTAAAGGCTAGCTCTCCAAAAGGGCAAGAGGACAAGATGGCCTACTCTCTCTCTCTCT
>NW_006495648.1:847962-1052041 GCF_000471905.2 Amborella trichopoda | reverse complement strand
TACGTTACGTACCTTCCTCCTACTTACTTACTTACGTTACGTTACGTACGTACGTACTACTACGAACGAACGACGAGACGAGAGCTCGTCTCTCTCTCTCTCTCTCTCTCTCTCTCTCTCTCTCTCTCTCTCTCTCTCTTAGATGCAAACGAAGCTTTTTAAAGCTTGAAAAAGCTTTTTAAAGCTTCGACCCCTTAATTTCGAAATCGCGATCCAACACATCTTTGAAAACTTGAACCCATTAATTGTGGATAGACGTTCCCAAATATATCGAATTTGGATTCTAGCGAGGATTAAATCTTGATTCCATGTCAATTGGAGTAGAAATCTTATTTCGAATGCCTTCTAGTGGTTGCACAGTTTCATTATTTTATTTGTGCCACCCTGGATGGCCTTTACTTTAAATTTAAAATATAATTGGTAAATACAACACATACAATTAAAAATAAAATAATGGTGTAAACATAATCCTATTTTCTCTTTATAATAATGAAGTCAAAATCACAATTTAGGAATACTTGCCTTTTGTACATAATGACCATAAATTCAATAGGCAACGCAATCACTTTAAAATTCAGGAAACCTTCTAATAAGAGATATCCAATATAAGTTCTAAAGTTCATGAGGCTCAAGATGTGCGTCGCTTTTTTCTCCATAAAAAAGAAATCTTGATTCCTAATAGGGGTCATCAAACGCATTTCATAGTCCATATTATTGTAAATCTCGATCTCAAACTGGCATGGATATCTGATTTATATGTTAGAATCACAATTCAAAACAACAACATATCTATGTTCCACATATGTCAGAAACTCGATTCCGCATAATTAAGAATCTTGACTCCTAGAGTGTCGATTCCAAGGGGATGGAAATCCCGATTCCAAGGAGGACGGAATCTCGATTCCATAGGTGGATGAAACTTGTTGGATCTATTTCGGTCGAAACACGATTCTCAAAAACTAGGAATATCGTTCCTAGCGATTCCTATTGTACGAACAACAATTCCTAAGACAGGAATCTTCTAGCTGACCGTGATTCTGCGATTCCAGTTCCTAAAACGATTCAGATTCCCAAGCATTTTCAACAACTATGAGCCAAATACCTTAAGGGGTACAAGGAACATGGGTGAGTTGCGATGAATAATTTCTAAAGCTCTGATACCAATTGATACAAGGAAAAGGGGAAACAAAGTAAACAACCCAAAAAAATAAACAAATCAAAATATAGTGCAAGAGAATTATACCCTCTATCTGAGCCCGCATGAGAGTCCACCCCAAAGGCCGAGTGATGTGACCCACTCTAGGTCTGCCAGGGAGTCTACCCAAAGGATCTCCATACTTACATATCTATAGAAGAAAACCCTAAAACCCACCTTGTTTCCTACAAAACCCTTATTATTATTAAATCCTAACCTATCATCTTTAAAAGATTAAACTTCCAATTCCACCCTTTAATTCTCTACAACAAAAAAAGACATAAGTACCCTAAACGAAAACCAAAAACCCAAAGATACCCAAACCTAATATGAATCTCCAAAAAAAAAAAAGAAATAAAGCCCTAAATACATCAACTATACACAGTTTGCCAAGATAGGAATCTTGGGGCCTCAATGGGCAGTCATCTATAACCCTGGTTAGAGACCATGTGCAAGAACAGGGGAAAAGGTTCCCTAAGTGTAACAGTAAAACAAGGCAGAAAAAAAGGGTTTACACAGATGGTTTTTTAGGCATGCAGGAAGAGAGAGAATTTCTTGCTAGGCTGCTGTGCATGTACAATAGAGGAATATGTCCTCCATGACTCAGAGATTAAGGTTAGATGATCTTTAAGGGCAGCCACATCAGAAAACAAGATTACAAAGTTTCTTGAGGTGCAAAAATGAGAGGGGATCGATTTCTTTGATGGCTGTTTGTGCACATGGAAGAGCAACCTTAGAGGTGAAGAGAAACCCGAGAGTGGATTGAAAATCCCATAAGCCATGTTCCAGAAGATTCTAAAGTCATTTTTGAGTGGAATGAAAGACTAGGTCAGTACGCCATTGTTCCATAGAAACCCAGTGCGGGGTGAACCAAGTATTGGGTGGTAACCCCCGGAAACCCTCACCAATATGTTATTTTTGTTGTGAGTTTTGTTTTTTCCCAAGTGTCCATAAGAATGTTGCAGCAACTAGATTCTAGGGAACTGTAATTGTATTGTTTTGCATTATTTTATTGTAAAAGATGTAAAAATGCATATAGCAGCACTTGTAAAGTTGCCAATACGAGCAATAAAGATTGTTTGAAAAAAAATTCAGAATTTGATACCTGATAAGCATCAGTACAGCTGCTTACATAACTGAGATTAAGAAGTATAGACTATAGACTACAAACTATAGCACAAATCATAGTTGTTGGAGGCAGGAGTGGGATCGGTTCTGGGAATGTCGAAAATCATAGGGTGGAAGTTCTCTGGGGTTAGGATCAACATCCGTATATGCAAAAAGTTAAGGAGCTAGATCGTAGGATACCTGGGAGCGAGATCCCATGTCAATGAAATCGAGGTTTTGACTTGGATAGGTCTAAGCTCAAGTGTCTTAATAGTATACGATAAAATTAGAATCAAGCAAATGCCTGCTCGATCCATTATTATATGCCTTAGCTTATTACCAATGCCATATAGCACTCCAATTTACCAGAATAATGCAATTTAATAATAGCATAAATTGGCTTACTATGATATTAACATGTAGTTTTTTAGTACCATTACCGATGCCATATAGCACTCCAATTTACCAGAATAATGCAATTTAATAATAGCATAAATTGGGTTACTATGATATTAACATGTAGTTTTTTAGTACCATAATTCTAGTATACCAAGAGGTGATGCACTACAAATTAACATATTCGAAAGAAATAAATCTATAATACTAAGGAGAAGAACAATAGTTCAATTAATAGTATAGCCCCTCTCCATGAAAGGATCCTACAAGCATGTAGACCAAGATCCCATTTTATACAGAGTGAGATCCCTATTTTTCTAAACCCAACTCCCTCCAAAATCCCTTCGAGTAGCTGCAGGATCGCATTCCTAGGGTGGGACCACGACCTTACTCTCAAGGTTCCCGCAATGATGGCCCAAATTACTGAATAAGGCAAGGGTGGCCTAAGCCCAGCCAAGAAATTAAACTAGCCTACTTTGCCAAGCCCAGGTTCGAACTCAGGCCTTACACCGTGTCCTGAATCGCCCGTTCAGCAGTGCTAGTTCTAACCAATCTATCAAACCAACAAAAGTATACTTGTTTTGAGCATTGGCCCTGTCTATAGGCTCACCAAGCTCCTCACCTCAACTAAATGAATCAATCTATCAAAAGAAGATTATTTTTCAATTGTAAATGTATCAATTGATGTTTTTGCTCACTTTTCATATGCATTATGTTTCTTCTATATATTTTGTTATGCTAAATGAGTATAATTTTTCTTGATAAATAAGTAAAAATTTCTACTACAAAGGTAAAAAGTAAAATGTTCATGGGTTACTTGAAGTCGTATAAAGCGTTTCACATGTTACAGCATATGATTATATCATTGACTTCTCCTCAACTAAAGAATGATGTGACTTTATGAAGAAACCATAATTTGTCTCTCTTGATCTCATTAATGGAGTATTATGAGAACAATACATATATTAATATCTATCTTCTATTTTTTGTTTATTACTGCAGTGGTTATTTTAGAAAGTTTACCCTCCATGGCGCTTCCGTCACTTTGACTTACATCTAACCTCTCTAATAACTGGTGTGAATTCAATTTTACCCTTGATGGATCATGGTTACCATATGATAACTCATCCAGAGAGGCTTTCCTTCACAAGATGTCATGTCTCCTCTATAAATCATTATACATTTTCAGCACATTAGTGGATCCTTGCAAGTCTGGAACAATTACAAAGATAGCGTGGAAATAGTCATCACAAGTCATACCTAAAATTTATCAGGGAAATTATTGAACTTCAAAATTCAGAGACCATGGAATGAGATAACATTTTGCCCCATAGGAGCTTGAGCAAGCGCTTTTGAGCTCTAGAGCAAGCCTCTTGCCTGGGATTCATTACCTCTATCTTCAAAAGGATGGCAACTGGATGTCCGAGGTTTCCTAGAGGGGTGGGGGAAGAGGGGTAGATAATAAGAGGGACATTAGAAAGAAGGGGAGGAAATGCAACCAACGCCAAACACTGGAAAAGCTACTTGAAGGATGCCATAGGTGCTTCCAACAAGCAATGTAACTAGCATCGCCCGAGTAAGTATATGAGTCAGAGAGCAGTGGTTTACTCAAGTTGTTTTTGTTTTTTTGAAAGTTGATGGTTAATATTATAATATTAAGATATTGTACAGCAGCAAGGGTAGAGGAGACCCACAGACTGGGACTCTCAACCTAAAACTTGGTCACTAGGGAGTGACCTATTCTAGAATACTAGTTCTAACATTCCAGTGAGGCAGGAAGAAGGGGCTTATATGAACCGCCCGTTAATAGGTAGAAGATAAGAAACTAGAAGGAGGCAGCCTTCCCGCCGGTTTACTCAAGTTTTATGTTAGAGTTCTTGAGAAATGAAAGAAATTCAAGTCTCCCTCTTTCGTTTTTCTTCTAAATTGTAATAATAACGCTATAAACAGTCAAGGGTAAAAGTGTACAAAAAATAAAGGGGTTTTCACTCCCAAATTTTACTCTAGAGAAATCCCACAACTACTACTTACTCAAGTTCTCGGGGAGTGCCAATCAATATTTCATTGATTCATCTCTTCTCCTCAATTACTCATTCAATTACAACCAAATGGAATTATTGAGTAGTCTCCTTCCCTTCGAATGATGAATTCTCTTAAATTAGAAGAAGACTTTGGAATTCATAAGGAATTTACTGGTCTATGCATTATTCCATTCGATCTTTTAGGTCCCTACTTCGCCTCGACGATTATGCCATGGTATCCCTTATTAATAAGAAATCCAAAGTCCAAAAAAACAATGAACCACTAACATAAAAAACTGAACCTCAAAACCAGGTTCTAAAACCTTAACAAGTCTGAGTCAGATTCACACACGTCAGAGTCAGAGTCATGTCATTGGGAACTGCCACCCCCCAGTATCAGATGACCCCGACATGGTCAACCCGAGTATTGGCTGAGTCTGATCAAGTCTTGTCAAGTCTGTCCAGCCAAGTGTACCCAGGCCTTTAGAAAAGCCTGTGATTCTGGTCCTAGCATAACCAGTCAGACTCGAGACTCCAGAAGCTGACTCAGACCTGCCCCTAGCCTGGTTCAGGATTTTTATATCACAAGCACTCCTAATGGAACTGCAAAATGGTTTTGATTAAATGTTAATTAGATGGTAAATTTGAAAAACTTGGATACGGTCAGCAATCAAAAGGTTCCTAAGTTGAAACCACCATGATGTCAAAAAGCATAGACAAAGATTAAGTGAAAGAAGAATTTCATATCCCCTGTGAGATTTGCAGCAACCATGCATTAACTTATCTTCGACCATAACAGTCGAACGAATCATTATAAGGATTTACTATCAAAATAAAATACCAAATGGTCCAAACTTAAAAATGTAGTATTTCAAATTTGATTTTCATTCTGTTTCTAGTATCTTATCAGAAAAAAAATATGTTTCTATTCTATTATTCTTCACCCAAGAATATTTGAGACCGACCCCTCATGAAAGGGAAAAAAGGGCACAGTAAATATTTTTTGATCGTCATCGAAATTGATGTCGCGCTCCTCCGCATATAGAAAATGAATAAATAAATCGATCAAATTACGGGAAGCTTTGTAAAGTGCCACTTTTGGAGTTAAACTTCCATTTGTCCATATCTCTCGAAAAAGTATCTCGTGTCTTTCATTCTTCCATAACATTGAATACTATAATTCACAGAACGGATCATTATAAGGACTTGCTATCAAAATAAAATACCAAGTGGTCCAAACATAAAAATGTAGTATATAATATTTGATTTTCATTCTGTTTCTATTATCATCAGAAAAAAAATATGTTTCTATTCGATTGTTCTTCATATTTGAGAACAGTGACTTCAGCCACTAAATTTATCTTCAATCAACTTTAACCCCAGGAGGGACTTGACCAATTAAAACCATAGAACTGAACAAATTTAACATGGGCAATTAGAGAAAATGAATATCTATAAGAGTAAGTATAATTTAAAACCTACATCCAACTATAGAAGCATTCAATCAAAGCTACATCAGAAAAAACAAATCTTCCATAAACTTACCATTTCAAGCTGTTCAAAATCTCGCAAAGCTTCCTTTTGCTCCTTTTCCTTGGCCGCATTCTCTTTACGCATAGCAGCAAGCCTTGTAGCAACATTGTCCTTGTGCCGCTGACCAAGCTCATGAGTTCTAATACTCAGAGGGTTGTTGGCTATATAGATCTTGCAGAAGTCACACCATTTGTTACCCTGGCTTACCCAATACTGGAAAGAAGGAAAATGGACTACAAGTAAGAGAAGCGCACAAACATTTTATGTTTACATAAAATTAAAAGGTACACCAACAGAGTAAGTTATACAAAACCATTGTGTATAGAACTAGGGGTAGTGAGGCAACTCCTAAAGTGCATAGAATGTTTCTTGAGTCAAAACATTTGGCTACACAAAAATGGAAAAGAGAATAAAGGGAAATAGTTTCCTTTGTTGCATAGATGGGGGAATCTTCTGAAATATGTGACTCAGTTACAGTAAATGGTCTACACAATAAGCTACAAATCAGCTGACTGCAAGAGAAGACCAAAATGAATTAGAAGTCAAATTATATCGCTGAATTAATCAAACACAGAGTTTGTATATCTCAAACATGTTCATTCCAGCAAGTTCAGATTCAGACTTAAACCTTACCATGCAAGTCCTTTTGGAAGCCGTAATGCAGCTGAAGTGATGGTATCTCACTAGGCCAGCCAAATTATGGAGTGAAAGAAATGTTGATTGCATACTCAAAGTAACAACCTTGTTAGGAGGTTCTAGCAGCTGTACCTTGAAGCATGATAATTATTCACTAATGTCTCAAAATTAGATTATTAGACAATATGGAATACACCCCAACTTTAACAAAAAGCTTCACTACAAAGATTGAACATAAAATACTCAAACATATAAAAAGTTGGATACAGCGTTCCAAAAATCGTCGGGCGGCACCTAGGCGGCCAGGACCCCCTGGTCGCCCAACGCCTAGGCGGCCGCCCAAAACCTGGGCGGCCTAGGACCTATGTTGAAGAAGAGGCGTAAGGTGCAGGGAAATATAAATAAATATCATAAAATAATTAAAATCCCATAATCCAAAAAGTTTCAAACCATTATATTTGCAATAGATAGACTACTAGTACAAACAAAAATAAAATATACTAGGAATTAGTAAATTAGTAATACAGGCACAATCCATGATCCATACTCCATAGATCATACTCCATACTGCACATTTTATATCATTCCATAATCCATATTTCCATACAATGATACAACCATACAGACATACACAAGAAAGTAGAGAGTAGAAACTAGAAAATAAGAAAAATAAAATATACAGTCATCTTGTGAGAGTTGTTTTGGGAGAAGAACATAAAATAACTAGAAGCACCTTGAAATTCCAAAATTGTATGAACAACAACAGTAACACTTTGAATGTTTAGCCAACTGTAAATTTAATCTGACATCTAAGAATAAATTTTAGTCCCAAATAGATCTGAAATCCTTTTTCCAAGTAAAAGTTAATCCAACACCTTGGTTAAATAATACTTGACCTTATCAATCAATTTATATATCACTATGGAGAGGTCGAGAGCAGGGGAAAGAAGATTTAGTAAGCCAGGGCTGATATTGAGAAATTATTCATGTGAAAAAACCTAGTCAGGGTATTTTTATGACCTGAAAAATTTCCAAATCATGAATATTGCACATTGTGAGGGCTTTCAAAAAGAAAATGATTTTGCAGTTTAAAAACCCTAAATCCAATAATCATGAAATGGCCCCCCACAGTCATTCTTTGAACAAGAACAGATTTGGAGCATTTTTTTAGCTCCAAATCAATGTAAATTGAAATTGATCTTAGAGATGAATAAAAGACAATTTGATAGTTTGGGGGTCAAGCAAATCCCCTAAACCTGCAGCTGTATGGGCCTGAGGGCGAATGGGGCTTATACTAGTGCTATGGTTGAACTATAAAAGCTTTTTGGAATGGATTGGGTTCAAGGAACAAAATCAATCCATCAGATTATGTATTTGAAAAACCCATGAGACAATAGACCAGTCAAATATTGGCATTATATCCATCACAGCTAATTCAGTGACATGGGGATATTTTTTTGACATGGGGACATTATAAAAAGGGAAACTCTAAAACATCACAACCAAATGTGTGCTTTTTCTCCTTAACCCAGAGTCATTGATTATTAACAACAAAACCATAGCAGAGAATGAAGATAATTTTGTTGTTCTCATTAATGATGACACAAAGTCCTTGGGTAGTTGTATTGAAGACGAACCAACTCAGGACGAACACCTATAAACTTAATATTAAAACTATAACGTTGCTGTTACTTTCTTATTAACAAATATGGATCACTAGGAAACTTCAAAAGAAAATATATGAACATACAGCCCCAATGGGAAAGGGAATAAACTCCATAAGATGCAAAGCCTACCTCCTGTAAAGTTATACACATCTGAGCTAAATCACTTCGTTCTTACTCATAATTTTTTAGCAAATTTGAATCGGATAAAACGACAAACAAAATAACAGATAGATAGAGAGAATTAGAGGAAACGAACAAAAAGAAAATAAATCACCTCTGTCATCCTTCGAGCTAGAAGGCTCTCTTCCTTTCAAAACTCAAATTTTGCGGCAATCCCAATGAGAAAGGAGTTAGCAGCAGATAGGAAATCTGCAGGAGGCTGGCCCCTTTCCAATTCGGAGAGAGAGAGCAGGGTGAACGGCAAGGGCCCTTTGCTTTCTGAGGTACAGCCGACCTAACACCCTCTGCCCTTTTAATTTGCGAATGACTGAAAAAGTTTGGACCTCTTCGTCAAAAGTCGCACTACATGGCGTTTGCAGCCTAACATAATCCAATTAAGGCACACCTCCAAATTTTATCAACGGATAATTTTGATGTAAAATATTATTCAAATTATTTAAAAATCTATTTTTATATTTAATTATAAAATTTTAAACTTTAAAAATAGTTAAAATTAAGCAGATCTATAAATACATAAAAATCTTGAAAATGGATGGTTTAGATAATGTGTTGCAAGATACACTACTTCTGGGACATGAAAACTTATTTTTTTATATTCATATAACTTGATGTCGAGATTATTAATTAGTGGGTTTTTAACATTTAAACAATATTTTTAAATGGATTTTTGAGGTGCATCTTTAATTCTACATTTAAAGGTTGCAACGTTGTATAAACTTTTTCCTTATAAAAAATTTCGAAAGTAGAAATTTAAGTACTTCGCAACATATTATTGTGATGGATGAAAGTTGGACTATGTAACCTGAGCAAATGTATACCGATAAAAAATAAATATTTTCTTTATTTTATGAATGGATATAATATAATAGAATCACAGTATCCACTACCAATAGAAGACCCATTGCGTAGCGATCATGGAACATATAACAGAATCACAATATCCACTACCAATGGAGGACCCATTGTGTAGCCGTCATAACACATAAAGCAGAATCACATATAATAGAATCACAGTATCTACTACCAATGGAGGACCCATTGCGTAGCGATCATGTCACATATAACAAAATCACATATAATAGAATCACAGTATCCACTACCAATGGATGACCCATTACGTAGCGCTCATGGCACATATAATAGAATCACATATAACATAATCACAATATCCACTACCAATGGAGGACCCATTGCGTAGCGGTCATGACACATATAACAGAATCACATATAATAGAATCACAGTATCTACTACCAATGGATGACTCATTGCATAGCGATCATGGCACATATAACAGAATCACATATAATAGAATCACAATATCCACTACCAATGGAGGACCCATTACGTAGCGGTCATGGCACATATAACAGAATCACATATAATAGAATCACAGTATCCACTACCAATGGAGGACCCATTATGTAGTGGTCATGACACATATAACAGAATCACATATATCAATTAGTGCCACCGTATCAAAGTATCATATTTTCAGTATCACAATCTCATATTTTTCTGCAATTTCAGACAGTAATGTCCAGCCACGGACATGGCCATAATGCTCGATCCATTTAGAATTCGGAAATGGTTCCAAAACAAAAATTTTTGGATCACTAGGAAACTTCAATAGAAAATATATGAAAATACAGCCCCAATGGGAAAGGGAATAAACTCCATAAGATGCAAAGCCTACCTCCTGTAAAGTTATATACATCTGAGCTAAATCACTTCGATCTTACTCATAATTTTTTAGCAAATTTGAATCGGATCAAATGAAAAACAAAATAACAGATAGATAGAGAGAATAAGAGGAAACGAGCAAAAAGAAAATAAAGCACCTCTGTCATCCTTCGAACTAGAAGGCTCACTTCCATTCAAAACTCAAATTTTGCAGCGATCCCAGTGAGAAAGGAGTTAACAGCAGATAGGAAATCTACAAGAGGCTGGCTCCTTTCCAATTCAGAGAGAGAGAGCAGGGTGAAAGGCAAGGGCCCTTTTCTTTCTGCATTACAGCTGACTTAACACCCTCTGCCCTTTTAATTTGCCAATGACTGAAAAAGTTTGGATCTCTTCTTCAAAAGTCGCACTACATGGCGTTTGCAGCCTAAAATAATCTAATTAAGGCACACCTCCAAATTTTATCACAACATGTAATTTGATGTAAAATATTATTCGAATTTTTTAAAAATCTATTTTGACATTTAATTATAAAAGTTTAAACTTCAAAGATAGTTAAAATCAAGCAGATCTATAAATACATAAAAATCTTGAAAATGGATGGTTTAGATAATGTGTTGCAAGATACACTACTTCTGGGACATGAAATCTTTTTTTTTTATATTCATATATCTTGATGTCGAGATTATCAATTCGAGGGTTTTTAACATTTAAACAACATTTTCCAATGGATTTTTGAGGTGCATCTTTAATTCTACATTTAAAGGTTGCAACGTTGTATGAACTTTTTTCTTACAAAAAATTTCGAAAGTAGAAATTTAAGTACTTCGCAACATATTATTGTGATGGATGAAAGTTGGACTATGTAACCTGAGCAAATGTATATTGATAAAAAATAAATATTTTCTTTATTTGATGGATGGATATAATATAATAGAATCACAATATCCACTACCAATGGATGACCCATTGTGTAGCGCTCATGGAACATATAACAGAATCACAATATCCACTACCAATGGAGGACCCATTGCGTAGCGGTCATGACACATATAACAAAATCACATATAATAGAATCACAGTATCTACTACCAATGGAGGACCCATTGCGATGCGATCATGGCACATATAACAGAATCACATATAATAGAATCGCAATATCTACTACCAATGGAGGACCCATTGCGTAGCGGTCATGGCACATATAGCAGAATTACATACAATAGAATCATAGTATCCACTACCAATGGAGGACCTATTGTGTAGCGATCATGACACTTATAACAGAATCACATATAATAGAATCACAGTATCTACTACCAATGGAGGACCCATTGCGTAGCGATCGTGGCACATATAACAGAATCATATATAATAGAATCGCAATATCCACTACCAATGGAGGACCCATTGCGTAGCGGTTATGGCACATATAGCAGAATCACATATAATAGAATCATAGTATCCACTACCAATGGAGGACCCATTGTGTAGCAGTCATGACACATATAACAGAATCACATATATCAATTAGTGCCACCGTATCACAGTATCGTAGTCTCATATTTTTCTACAATTTCAGATAGTGATGTCCTGCCACGAACATGGCCATAATGCTCGATCCATTTAGAATTCGGGTTCCAAAACTAAATTTTTACTAGACACGCGGACCTTTCAAATGGGGTCGTTTGAAAGTGTTTGGATGCAATTTGGCCCTTTGAAAGCTTATTAGAAAGGAAGCATCCCATTTGAAACCTGTTGTGCAGTTGGAACTGTGTCATGTCCCGCTTAACACCATTATGACTTTCAATCCATAAAACATTTAGTCCCATGTTATGATAGATTTTATCATACAACCCTTCTTATTATTCATTAAGATGCACATAAACACTTAATCACAAATTTTCATGGCAATCAAAGAAGATTTCAATGCTCATTTTGACATGCAATGGCAGGATAAATTTCTGGAAACCATGGCACAACAGGGTACACATGCAGTCTTAGTTCATGTTTAATCCATGCTTTCATGCCTAAGGACCTACAAGACTGATGATCCACTTACTTAAGGTGCACTGTGCCTCCAAATCTTCTCCCATAGCTCCTCCTTCAAGCTTCTAACAAGGCTCTTCAATGGGAAGCAAGGCTAATAAAAGGGGCTCTAGAGAGAGAGAGGAAATGAAATGGCATTGGGGGGGAGGAGAGAGGCTTAAGTACCCCTTGGTGGGGAGGTGGTAATTCAAGTGGTGGCAGATGGCAAACACCACACATGCAACTAGACAAGTGACATGTGTGGGAGCATGCACTTAGCAAGTGGCGTTCACTGTCCATGCATGGCAGTGCCTCAAACGGTGTGGCCATGCACGACGGTGCCCCCAACAGTGATGCCTCTCTTCTCCAAATGGCGATGCCTCTCTTCTCCAAACGGCGATGCCTCTCCCTCTTCGCAAGTGGAGCTCCCACACACCCCCCCCCCCTTCACACACGGGGCATTACCCCTCTTCTTATCAGACTCCTACTGCCGTGCATGTTTCCTTGCCCAGGAAAACCTTGGTCCTTACATCATCCCCCCCCTTAAGAAATATTTTGTCCTCAAAATCATTAACTTAGCTATTTAAACAAATGGGGGTATGTATCCTAGATCTCATCTTCTCGCTCCCATGTTGATTCTTCTCTCGAATGATACTGCCATAGGATTCTGGCCAGGGGAATCTCTTTATTGCATAAAACCTGAACCGTCTTGTCTAGTATTTCAATCGGCTGTTTAACATAAGTCAATTCTTTACTTATCGGAATTGGCTCATACTTCAAGACATGGGACGGATAGGGCTGATACTTCCTTAACGGTGAACTATGAAAGACTTCATGAATATTAACTAACTCGGGCGGTAAGGCCAAATAATATGTTGCAACTCCTATTCTTTCTTGAATATCAAAGGGTCCAATGAATCGTGGATTTAGTTTTCCTTTCTTGTCGAACCTCATAATTTCCTTAGTTGGCGACACTTTCAAAAAGAGCCGATCACCCACTTCAAATTCGAGGTCTATTCGGCAGCTATCGGCATAACTCTTCTGCCGACTTTGAGCAGTTTTGAGCCTTTATCGAATTAAGGAAATCTTCTTCAATGTCATCTAAATAATTTTCGGCTCTAATAGCCTCTTGTCGTCGACCTCATCATAACATATTGGTGATCTGCACTTTCTCCCATATAGGGCCTCAAAAGGTGCCATTTGAATACTGGCTTGGAAACTGTTGTTCTATGCAATCTCTATTAGAGGTAAGTGATCATCCCAGTTTCCTTTAAAGTCAGCAACACAGGTCCTCATCATATCTTCTAGGGTCTAAATGGTTCTCTCTGACTGTCCATCAGTCTGGGGGTGGATTGCAGTACTGAAAGTGACTTTTGTTCCCAAGGCTGATTGCAGACTATTCCAAAATCTTGAAGTAAATCTAGAATCCCAGTCGGACACAATTATAACAGGTACCCCATGCAGTCTTACAATCTCTTTGATATAAAACTGAGCCAGCTTATCAAGGGTATAAGTGGTGCAAACTGGAAAGAAATGGGTAGCTTTAGTTAATCAGTTCATAATAACCTAAATACTATCGTGTCCAATGCCTGATCTTAGCAACCCAGATACAAAGTCCATAGTGATGTGCTCCCATTTCTACTCCGGCACAAGTAAGGGATGTAACAGTCCAATGGGTTTCTGATATTCAACCTTCACTTGCTTACTTGTCAAACACTTAGAAACAAATTGTGCCACATCCCTCTTCATGTTATTCCACCAGAAATTTTTCTTTAAATCCTGATACATTTTCGTGCTCCCAAGGTGCATAGTGTAACGAGAGTGGTGTGCCTCTTCTAGAATAGCCCTTTTTATATTCTCATCACTTAGAACATATACCCGATCTTTAAATTTCAACAAATCATCATTTCTGATAGAGAAACCATCCTTTCTTCCTAATTACATGTCTTCTACGATTTTCATGAACTAGGGGTCTGTCTTTTATGCCGCCCGGATCTGTTGAAAGAGCTGAGGTTCCACCCTTATATCCATAGTTATTCCTACCCCATCACTAGGGGGGAGTGCTGGGTGCCATTCCACTTCATCTTCTATCAGTGGGTGATAGTTAATGGTGAGGTCATAATCATTAAGTAGGTCCATCCATCTTGTTTACCTCATGTTCATCTCCTTTTGAGAAAATAGATACTTGAGGCTCTTATGGTCCATGAATATATTAAATAGGACCCCATAGAGGTAATGTCTCCAGACTTTCAAGGCGAAAACCACAGCCGCGAGCTCTAAGTCATGAGTTGAGTAATTTTGCTCGTGCGACTTTAATTGTCTGGAGGTGTAAGCTATGACTTTTCCTTGCTGAATTAAAACACATCCAAGCCCTTTATGAGAAGCATCAGTATAGACCACAAAGCCTTCGTTTCCTTCGGGTAAGGTTAAAATTGTGGTCATAGTCAATCTCTTCTTTAATTCTTGAAACTCTTCTCACAATCATCTGACCATACCAATCTCACTTCCTTTTGGGTCAGACGAGTCAAGGGAAGCGCTATCTTTGAAAAACCTTCTACAAAACGTCTATAGTATTATGCTAATCTGAGAAAACTACAGACTTCTATTACATTTATAGGTCTTCCCCACTTAAGTACGGCTTCAATTTTGCAAGGGTCAACAATGACCCCATCCTTAGAAATAACGTGTCCAAGGAAAGCCATGCTTGGAAGCCAAAACTCGCTCTTTCCCAGCTTAGCATTGTAGACACCCCATTTTAAAACTGGAAAATTCTATGGTTTCTTGAACCTTTAGGATCACAATTAACCTAGTAAATCCAAATCGATAATTCACACAACCTATCTTGTGACCTGGAACCAGTTTGCCTGCCCGGAACCCTGTAGAAACCCTGTTTTGACCCAGATTTCTGTAAACGCCCTGTTTTATCAAAATAATCACTAAAAATAGTAAAAAAATATGTTTTGACCCAAAATTTTTCTGGTAGCTTCATAAGAGGCTGAGGAACATACTTGAAAAAATATTTCAATTTTGACACTTTTTGACTTAGGCGACATGAGCAGTGTCACCCAGATTTGGATGACACTATCCGTGTCACCCGAGCGACACAACCCCGCGTCGCCCAGATCCAAGACCCTCAAAACATGTATTTTTAGATGGGGATGCATTTTTTATGTGAGTATATCCTCCCCAGTTGATTTGGACCACTATAAAGCCTCTTTTTGTGGTCATTTGACAGGGGACACAGATAAAAAATCTAAGAGAAATTAAAAAACCCTACGAAATAGTTAGCTTCGAAAAACCCAGGCCTCCTGAAACCCTAAGCTTCAACCTGAGAAAAACCTAGACCTAAGGCATAACAACTCTAGATCTAACCCTTTTACACCAGGGATATGCTGGTCAACATCCGAATCAGAGAGGCAAAGAGGACGCTTGTGCTGATATGGGTGAGCCCTCGAAGGCACGAGAGTCCGGGGCCATCTGGCCTGGTTTGGTATTGTTTCTTCAGTTTTCCTTTTTCATATTTTTAATGTTTTATTTTATTTTGATCTTATTTTGTTTAATTATCCTTAAAAAATTATATTTTATTGTCTTGGATCATGCTAGCGCTGCCACAGATCTAAACGTAGATCTGCTCGTTCTGGGTAGATCTGGCCTCAGATCTGAATTCGATTTGTCCCACCTTCTCTACCACTTCATTCATTTCGAGCTTTATCTGAGCATCAAATACGATTTTTTATTCATTGTTTTTCACTATTTTCAATCACAAAAGCTCCCAAGAGTCAGCTGTGATCAGGATCTAGGGTTTAGTGATCCAAAACCCTGATTTTTCTTGGTGACACCAGGCGTGTCGCCCAGATCCAGGGCGACACTCCCCATGTCGCCCCAAACGCAAAAGTTTCAGATTATTATAAAACTTTGCAGAAGTAGTATATGACCTTTTTTGTGATTGTTCACAAAATTTAAGAGCAAAATAAAAATTTTAAAAATACCAAAAAAATATTTTACTGTTCTGTCTGCACTCTTCTACTTTAATATGTTTTAATTTATTTCATCATAAATATATTTTGTTCCTGCTTCTTAAAAGTTTAAAGTTGTATTATTTCATCAATATTAACAATAAAAAAATTTTAAAAAATAAAAACAATAATGTTTTTGGGCAACACTACCAGGGTCGCTCATCCTGTAAGGGCGACAACACTTGTGTTGCCCAACTGCAAGGGTCCTAAAAATATTCTGAGACTCTACATGCCCATTCCAGGGACTTTGGGCTTCCTTTCGACCAAGTTTGGACTTAAAATAAATTTTTTAAAATATAAAAAAATATTTTTCTTCAGATAGGACAGCGCTGTTTCTGACTCTTTTATTTTATTTTAGTTTGTTAATTTTGACCGAAACCATGTTTTCCCTGCTTTCACCATGCTTCGTTTAACTATATTTAATCAAGGTTAAAAAATAAAGAAAAATAAAAAAAATAAATATACATCGGGGGCTGCTTGCACCCTCCCTTAACTGTGTCCGTTCGAGTCAACCTCGACTCGGGCGGCGCTTGACTTAGCATGGACTGTGCCTTCATTGTTAGGACTTTACCCTTTTTGGGGCTCCATCTATATGGTTAGGTTCCTTGATCTCACCCTCCGGATTTGGATGATCGAGCGACACATGTCTTGAGTTTCGAGGGAAGACCCAGGACGATTTTGAGATCGCTCTCTCAGGAACCTCGTTCGAGAACGGGGGCAGGTGTTACCAACTGCTGAGAGAGGAATTTAAGGTGGGTTTGGGACCTACTCGAACTGGGTCACGTGGGTGCCCTCTTAGATCACGAAGAAAGCCCTCCAATAATAAAATTGGTTTGGAATCGCCTCCCTTGGCTTGTATTCTTCTTGTTTTTTACAATCAAACACATATGGAAAAGGTTATAAGACAGGTGGGTCAGACCTCACCCTTTCCTCTTTGATGAACGTACACAAGCATGCGCTTTCAAAAAGAAAAATAAAAGAAGAAAGATGGCTAGACGATAGGACTATACTGATAAATAATTCGACTGAGCGGGAGGGATTCGACTAAGTGGGAGGATCAAAGCGGTGCCTAAGCTGATAAATAATTGGCTTGACGTGGTAGCAAAACGGGCTCGGTAACTAAGATCGGCTCATAGGATTACTACTAGACGTCATTACTAGTACCAGCTAGCTAGGCACGATGGTTATTCTGTCGTGGCAATAAAGCGCGGCAAGTAATCCTAACACAACAACATTACGGCTAAACAACAGGACTACCATTAGAGGCTAACCTCAATCCCTCTTAGTAGAATGAAAGAGTAACAAAATGATGGTTAAGAGGAAATGAAGTAAGAGAAGAAGGGAACATAAGGAGGGAGGGAGAAGAAAGGAAGAGAAGAGGTTGTGTAGCACGGAAACTTGGCAGATGGTCTTTTGAAGTGCTGATGAAGATCTTGACCAATTCTGGGGCCATTATGAGACTATAGGGAACTTTCACTGTTTTGTAGGATTCATTGACCTGCTTCCTATCAGGGACCAAGGTGCTGAAAAATACATTCATACTACTTGCCCACCGAATGTTGTGCTTCAAGAGAAACGAGAAGGACAATCATTCGAAAAATTTTCTTCGGCTTTTACTTTTTTCTTCGTAGCCACAGGACCACGTGAAGGTTGAGGAGATTCACATAATGGTGTAACTAGTATGCTTAAATGTAGGGATGCATTGTTCGCTTCGTGGAGACTTTAAGGGAGAAGTGACTTTTTTGAGGGATCTTGTCGAAGTCCTCACCCTCATGCGGACTGTTTATGATTCTAAAGCTGAGGATTTTGTTCGAACCTCGTTAGTCAGAATCAGACCCATCTAGCAATTGAGTGCCATGTTGAAGGGCAATGTTCCCATTTGGTCTGGGTTCGTTTGTTTTCTTTTGATTAGTGTTGTTTGCTGCTACACCAGGTTTTTTTTTTACTATCAGAGTACCACTGTAGGTCTTATCTATCGAGTCCAGTCGCAGACCGTTTTATTAACTGATCCCGAAGGTCTGGGACTGCCGGCTGGGCGAGCTGAAGTCTCTGACAAGTTTTGCCTTGGCTTTGTCAGTTTCTTTCCTTTGTAGTGTTTGTTTTTAGAGTGTGTTTGTGACATCATGGGAACAATGTTCTTCCTCATGAGACTTGTCTTGTCATCTTGGCGAGTCTTCTATCTTTCGAGTCCTTTTACAACTGGACTCAGGTTGACGGAATCTTTTCCTTGAACATCGTATTTTTGGATTCCTGGCATTGTGGCATCAAGGATTTTCTTCCTTTGAGTGAAGGTTGAAGTCGCATGTTGAGACGAGTGCTGCATCAACCTATTTATTGATCTAGGCGTCCTTTGTGGATTTTATCTTGAACTTGGGAAGCGGCGCTGTAGAGACAGCTTTCACCAACTTCTTTTTTTATTTTAGGGCTCTTTTGCCCATGACCTCTCGGCCATGACCACCCTTTTCATCCATGTTTAATCACGATGCCCCTTTCGGGTTTTCACCGTGCCGGGTTTTTTATTCACGGAACTCTTTTACTCAAGGTTTTATGACATCTGTCATTTTTACTCATGGTGTTCCCTTATTAAGGTATACACCATGCCTATTATTTCATCATTTTTTTTTGTGAAGGCGTGTTTAAGGTCATGCCTTCGGGACCTGTGCGATACAATTTAACGTCAAAGGGGTCAGGATGTGCACTATGGTTTAAGGTCATACAACTGGACTGCGGTGGTGATGAATGGCAGTCTGTGGAGGCCAAGGAGTGAGTATGGTGGTGGTTTGACTCACTTGGGGAGATGGCATTAGGCTATCTATGAAAGATGGATGATGTATGAAATGTGGGTGGACGACGGTGACCCACTAAATTACAACAAGTTTGGATGGCAGGATGATTCACCGTTTTGTGAGTGCAGGTGAGACTCACTAGGGAATGATGTAGTGTGATGAAGTGAATGAACACATTGGGGAGGTAATGAAGGTGGCGCGCGCACACTAACAGGTAGGTTAGGGACGGCTTGCAGAGAGTGCACGTAAAGGCGTGTGCACGTATGTGGGGGTGCGTTTATGGTCATACCTCTTGGAAACTAAAAGGTCCAGGAAAAGGAACGATTACTGAAGGTAGACCGTCGTTAGGAAGCTGTACGGTTGCGAGAGGTGAACCGTCGTGGGAGGTGAACCGTCGCCCTTGGAGATCGTACAATCATTAAGGGGGTGTGGAACTTAGGCTCTGTCTTAGGAAGTGAACAGTCGCGACAGGTCCGACGCTAACAGAAGTGCTGCTGGAGCTGGGGCAACCGACACTGTTGGTTTAAAAGTGTAACTGGTGCTGAGACATCCGGTGTTGATCCTCAAGAAAGGCAACTGGCGTTAGGAATTCAGTCGGCGTTAGCCTGACCAGACTTCAGGCGATAGTCATCAACAGTGTGGCCTGTCATGATGCGGAGAGTAATGCTTGCATGTGGCAGTAATAAACGTGCGGGATTTGCAATGTTCGACGATGAGCTATGTACGACGATGTTCATGGGCGGACAAAAAGTGGTGGATGATGGTAAGGCAGGGTTTGTGGTACGCATTGGAAGCCAAATTCTTCAGCACAATAGTGAGGTCCATGTTGTTTTGTGGAAGGGCATCCACTGTGAACAGGGTATGCTTTCCATCATAGGAAAGTTCCTCGATAGGTCTAGCCTTCTTTGTATGTTTGATACACACGTCGAATGAATCCTACGTTGTATGTTTGATGTACAGTTCAGGTGAGACATCTGACTTGTATGCTTGATATACATGTCAGATGGATTGAAGCTCACTTCTTAGAGTGGCTTCGCTTCGTCTTTTAGCCTGTAACCATCCTCTTACTGTCAGATGAATTGAAGCTAACTCTCCAAGTGGTTTCGCTTTTTCTTCATGAGGAGGACTTTCTTTGGGCCCATAACTGTGCTCTTATCCTCAGAGGCAAAGGACTTGTAACCTCCCTAGTATTGACTTCTTTAACTTGTAACTCTTAACTATCTTTGCTGCAATAAAAAAGAGTTAGAACTTGTTTGGACTATCTTGCTTATTTTGCGTCGAGTCTCTTATGCATTATGGGTAGTACTTCTTTAAGTATCGTCCATTGATAGGGGGCATTGCTTCCTTTGCTTCAGGATGTGAGGCAAGACCTTTTTGACTATAAAGGGACCTTCCCACTTAGGCTCAAACTTCCCTTTACGCCGGCAATGCATAACAATAGGCCTCTTAACAGCTAAGACTAGATCATCACGGGTGAATGAGCGAATCTTGACAGACTTATCAAAAGTGCTCTTCATTCTCCCATGGTTGAGTTCAAGCTTATGCTGAGCCTCTAGCCTCTTTCCATTGAGTGCATCCAATTCTTGATACCGGAGCTTGACTCTCTCATCTTCGGTTATTCCTTGGTGAATAGCGACTCGCAGTGAGGAAAGGGGCAAATCTATCATTTTGCACCCTATTTTCTTATTTTAGTTTATCCCATTAAATCTTAATTTTCAGCAATTAAGGTTACTTTTGATCAATCCGCCAATGTTTGGGCACAACTCTATAAATATCATGTACTATCATTGTACTAAGGGCTTTTTGGTAATACAAACTCTTGCTTGATAAAATCTCGGTCTCCTTATCGTTGAGTTACGTTCTTGAGAGATAGGGAGAGAGAAATTTTGGAGCGATAGCCCTAGGTGTGAGGTGAATCTTTCTCTCTCTTCTTTTTTTCCTATTCTTTTCTTTTCATTTTTCCTATTATTTTCTTTTCCATTTCCCTTTCTTCTTCTCTCTCTTCCTTTGTTACCTTTTCGTCTGAGTTTCCCTTGGGGGCCATGCACGACAATGGTAGTGTCGTGCATGCCTCTCTCTTCAAGTTCTTCCCTTTTGTGGTTTCACAAGTTGCACATGGCGATGACAGCGCCATGTGCGAGCTGTTCCTGCCTTCTTTTTCGTGGGACCCTTCCTCTCAGCGAGGTTTGCATCACCGTCCGAAGATGCACCCTCGACGTCTCAGCGAGGAACACGGGTAGTAAAGTTTCTTGCCATCCGTGAGGGCTTCCCCTCATCGTGTGACTATTGCAGGCGGCGAGGCCCATCGCCATCCTCAAAGGGTCACGATAATACCCATTGCCGCCCACGAGTATCTCTTTCGAGCCTCTCGGAACCTATCACCGTGCGCAAGCCTTCTTTCGCCCTTCTCGGCACTTATCGCAGTGCGCAGGCTTCCCCTGTGTCCCACGACTGTCGTCATGCGCTCCATGAGAGGTAATTGTCATGCGACTTATGAGAAGTCATTGTTGCGCGCCTTGCTAGAAGCCATCGCTGTCCGCAAGAGACGTGCTACTTTCTCGCATTACCCAACGATGATTCTTATCGTTGTCCGTGGGTTTCTCCCACGATCCATGTCTAGCGCCGTGTGCTGCACGGGAAGCTATCGTCGTGAGTCTTGCTAGGATCCATTGCCGCCCACAAGGGACGCGGTGTCTTCTTGGGATGCCAACAGTCGATGCTTATTATCTTCTGGGAGCTTCCCCCTTCCGTCGTCTCGCTCTCTTTTTCCTTCATGTTCTCTTTCATCACTCTCTCATACAAACATACATTGCCCTAAGACAAGAGTGGCTCCCTTTGTCTCACTTGTCTTAAAAATTAACCATGTAGTGCTGCGCAGAAAACAAGGTGATCACAGGTCAGGGGAGGCGAATTAGAACCAGCTGAAGCAATTGGGGGGCTTTCTTCGTGATCTAAGAGGGCGTCTGTGCGAGCTAGCCCGAGTTAGTCCCGAAGCCACCTCAAATTCCTCTCTCATCGGTTGGTATACCTGCCCTTGATCTCGGGCAAGGTTCTTAAGCAAGTGATCTCAAATCTTGGGTTCCCTGAGAACCCGAGGTACATGCCGCTAGATCATCTAGATCCAAAGGGCGAGATCGAAGCACTTAACTAGCTTGGTGAATCCACTAGAGACTTACTACCCCTTTGTCAGTTCGCCCTTGTTTGATCAATTTCATCTTACATTTTCTGCATCACATCTCATGGCATCTGAGTTGTTCAACCCCATTATCCGAGTTGGGGATTTTCTCATCCCCGCACTCGTGGCTGTTTCAGGGAAGCGAGTCTCTCAAGTCTCATTTTCTACACTCCTCTTGAGCTAAGACTAATAGTCCAGCTTCAAGTTCTCTCCTGGTTAGGCACGAGAAGGGATTTTAAGGTCCCTGACTCCCCACTTGCTAGCCTTGATGGACCCTACACTAAGGCTTCTCGCATTAATAGCACATCCACTGCTGCACACCGCATGCACCCTGCTACTGGCAAGTCCCTTGCCAGTCATATTGCTGAGGTACGCCGGAAGGCTGCCGTGTCTGCTCTCTCGAAAGGCAAGCAGGTTGCCATCGCTTCTAAGGGTCGCAGCATGGCCACCCTCCATGCTCCTTTGCCACTGCGAGCTCTTGCTCTTAGAAGCTTGACACACGAAGGTGGAGACCCCAGGGTCTCCGCCTCTCACACACATTGGAAGGCCCGTGGTCCACCCACTTGAGCCACACCTCGGGGCATCTCTCATGCCTCGAGCTCACATCGAAGGTTTGGCCTTCTTGGGCCGAACCCTACGCGCACTGTGCATCTCCATCCCAATGCTCAGGGCAATGCCAGTCCTGTGCCACCTCGAGCACATGAGGGTCGATCACTTCATCCTCTCTCTCAGCACACACGGCTTCACCTTGTTAGAGATAGGCCCTTACCTGGTCCCTCATAGACACAGACTCATAGATCTTAGCCTCTTAAGGACGAACCAATTGACAGAGCCCTGGGCTGACCCCCAAGTCGCCCGGATGGCTAACTTTAAGGGTGCACACGCACCAACTTTGCAGGTTCCTTCTTGACCCAGACTCAGGCGGAGTCGTGAACCAGCTCCATCTCCTGTTACCCCTCCTTCATTAGGCAAACACCTTGAGACCTGGTACTCAAAGGTTTTCCCGAAGAGTTCCATCTTGAGTCAACCTCCCTTGCTCAGGCATCACCTACTCAGGGCAAGGGTTTGACGGTAGACAGAAGTCTACAACCTTCAAGGAAATAGTTCAAGTTGCCTTCTATCCCTGGACCGCACTCTTTGCCACAGTTGCTCGACACGACCCTTACATGCTCAAGAAGGACGGGGCAATTCAGAGCTCGGGCCCAATTCTGGAACGGATTTTATTGCAGCCTCAGGATTAGGCAGAAGGGAGGCCTGTAGCTCCTGACTAGAGAGGGTCCTAAGGTAGTCGACGTTACATTTCTTGATAATCTCCTATCCTATAACCCCTTTTCCCCTGTTCGACTTTCGGAACCTGAGCCAGAGGTCAAAGAACATTGCTCAGTAATGACCGTCATAAAGAAGGACTGAGCCACCAAGAAGTCACGGTCCCTAGACCGTCAAGAACCGGTTCTCACACTGTCAGCCTGCAAGACCCAAGTCAAGTCGGGGCATGCTGAGCCCCTACAGATTGACCTGCCACAGATAACTCGCCGACTTCGGCAATCCACTACTTCACCTAATTCTGACCCTCCAGAAGAAACCTGCAAGACCCAGATCAAGTGGGGGCATGCTGAGCCCCACAGACTAACCTGCCATGGACAACTCGCCAACCTCGGCAATCCACTACTACACCTAACTCTGACCCTCTAGAAGAAACGATCCAGTCGGACGCTCAAGAGGAGCATATGAATAGGTTCGAGGCATTGGTGAAGATGGATTGTTTAGAAGCTTCCAAATCCTCTTCTCCTCCTCATGAGACCGACTCTTCGCCTGGTGAGGATGCAGCTCCCAAGCACGCTTCTCCACCAGCCTCTCAGGACTTCTCGGCTCCTCCCACAGTTTCGCAAGCTGACATAGATATCATGGTGAATCACAGTCTCAAGAGCAAAGTCTTGAGCATCTAAGGGGCACCGCTTTATCAAAATTCGTACCCTTCATAAATTGACCAGGTGCCATTTCCCCCAAACTATCAGAAGGTGAAGCTCCCCCTGTTCAATGGTACAACCTCGCCTCAGCAACACATCACCCACTTCGAAGCGGCATGTTGAGAAACGACAACCGATGAAGGACTCATTCTTCATAAATTCGTTGAAACTCTCAAGGGACTGACCTTCCAATGGTATGCTCTCCTGCCTCCAAGCTCAGTGCGTACATGGCGGGAAATGGAGAAGTTATTCTACTAGTGTTTCTACGAAGTTCAGAGAAATGTAGAAACCATTGAGCTCCTTACCCTAACGCAAGACCCGGGCGAGTCGGTCGACAAGTTCATCGCCCGATGAAGAGAGTTGGCAACTTATCATGCCACTCCCATGACGGAAAAAGAGGCGGTTCAGACCTGCATACGGAATATGCTGCCTGAGATTTTCCAATCCGACCTTCATGTTAGAGCTCATCTCAAAAGCAGCCAGTATTGAAGGTCTATCTAAACATCATGGTGTATCCCGACAATTGTCCTCCGGCTCGGGAAAGGACCGAGGATATGGCAGCACTCCCTTCAACAATCGGGGTAACCAATAGAACAGGGTGATTAGGCAGCCGTTACCGTGACTGACAACAAGCAAGCTCCTAAACCTTGGACCTCTCCAAAGGGGCAGTCACGACCAAGGCACAGGCAGCACGACAGTCTTATAACAGGGTCCCGCCTCCTAAAAATCTGAATCGGAGTGACTACTGGATTTAACACCAGAACGAGTCTACCCCTTTGAGAAGGAGTGGGTTTCGGTGCTGTTGTAGCTACTCCTTGAGTAAAACACGATCCTGACGCCGGATGTCAAATCCCCAAAGCAGGCTGAACAAGAAGCATACGAGAAATATTGCGCCTATCACAAGAAAGTAGGCCACCTCACTCAAGAATGCTATACGCTTAAGGACATTATCGAAGCCCTCATCAACAAGGGTCAGATAAAACTCAAGGAGTTAAAGAAAGCATTCGGCGCAACTTAGGCCTCTCATGTGGTGACAATCCAAGAGGATGATGAAGCACCCACCATCCTTCGCGCATTATTCTCCATGATGGTCGAAGAAGGTCTCATCATGCCAAAGCCAGCAGGGCAGCCCAACCATCTGCCTCCAGGAACCGAAATCTCTGGTGTCTGTATCATCTAATATGAGGTCACGATATCAACGAATGTACCGACTTCCATGAGATATTGCCAAAGAAGATGCAGCAGTGCCAAGAGGTTTAGGGAAATCCAGAAAGACGTCCTTAGGTCCTTGCTACACCAGTACAAGAAGACCTCTTGACACAAGCTCAGGAAAGTGTTGGCCCTGACCTCTACAGGATCTCTTCGAGGCAATTCTCCAATAAGGTCTTGTCTCTCCCAAGCCCTCCAGACAACCTCGTTGTCTTACCCAGGGGACAGAGAATCTCTGGTGTCCATACCACTAGGTACGGGGCCACGAGCTGAGTGAATGCTCTGGCTTCGAAGCCGTAGTCGTGGAGAAGGTTCAGAAAGGTCACATTGTCTGCACCGTCCTCCTAGAACACTGCCAAGCTAGCACTCTTGTCCAATAGAGAGTGCCACTACAAGTCTCTTATAAGGATACTCTTGACCCTTGTGAGTCCTTGACTTCTCAGGCATGGGAAGTCTACCATGGGCGAAGCAAGCTCAAGTCCCTGAAGCGTGAGGCAGTCCGTCAGGCTTGAGCCACTCATCAACCTGAACGAATGGATCAAAGACCTTCCATGGGATCTAAAAAGAGACTAGAACTTAGGTCTATGTGCCAAAGGAGCCATATCCCTCAGCCACCAGTTGAGGAAGAATTCGTCAAGCCCCTTCCTCCACTCCCGACCTTACGGAACTTCATCCCAGGCATAGCTTGCCTCACTCCCTCATCCAATCAAGAGGACGTCCCTGAGTCACCAACTGCTCAGAGCACATCCAATTCGGGTGATGACGTTAAAAGCATCCCCCAAAAGTCAGAACCAGGGCAAGACCTAAAATACCCCATGCACATGTCCAATATGAGTGACGACGTTAAAAGCACCCCCCAATAGTCAGAGCCAGGGCAAGACCTAAAATACCCCCTGCACGTGTCCAATTCTGGTGACGACGTAAAAAGCTCCCCAGAGCGTTCTAACTCTTCTTCTTCTCCTCCTCTTTCCTCTTCTATTTCTTCCACAGGCGCGGTTCGACAGTGCCCAGATTTCGACACTGTAAATAGAGAGCTCAAAGGCACTAGCCTTAGCAAGTCACAACAGAAACACCTAAGAGAGATGCTTTCCCAAGCGACTGGCTTCCCAATCATCACCGATGTCCTGGTAGCCTTAGTCCAATCCGAGTCATCTTCAAACTCCCATTCGAAAGAGGCCTCTCACATGGCGCAGATCTTTGAAGTACCATCCAGCACGGGGTAAATGAGCCTAAGATCACGGAAGGAGTTACAGCCCACACCTCATAAGCTCAAGGTCCTCACGTTTCCTAATCATTCGCTTTCTCCTAGGCCTCAACCTCAAACTTCTACATCCCTAATACAAATCCCTGTTACCTCCCCATCAACCCAAACCATGTCGTCTAAACGACAAATTCAGCTAGTGTCACAAACCCAACCAAAACCTGCTCTTAAACCTACCCTACCAACCAAACCAGTGACAAGATCAAGAACATAGAAGGCCAATGAGGATAAGGTGAAATACGATGTAATTGGGCACTTGAGCAAGCTTCCAGCTCTTCTAAGTATCTACGACGCCCTTCAACTATCCAGAGACTATCAAATGGCCCTAGTTCAAGCCCTTTCTAACTTGAAGGCGTACGAGACTGGGATTAGGACCCAGCCATCTTGAGTGGGTGTTTGACGGTCACCTTTTCTGATGGTGACTTGCAGTTGGAAGGCAAATTTCATAATTTCCCTCTCTTCGTTAACGGCAAATTACATGCCTGTCTAATCAACCGAATTATGCTAAATGGCGGGTCAGTAGTCAACCTGATCCCAAGTAGGAACCTCATTCGACTGGGATTAGGATCTGATGACCTCATCCCTACCCACATCACGATGCAAGGGTTCAACCAGTCAGGAGAGAAGCCAGCCGACGCAGTGCGCCTTCTACTCAAAATCGATGACCTGAATGCTTACGCTCAATTCCATGTAATTGACACCGATACCTCCTACAATGTCTTGCTCAGCCACCCTTGGCTTCACGATCAGGGGGTGGTTCCTTCTACGCTCCATCAGTGTTTCAAGTACAATTGAGATGGAAGACAACACACGGTCTATGTTGAAAAGAGACCATTCCCTATAGCTAAGACTCATTATGCTGATGTCAAGTACTATTTCACAGACCCTCTGATACCAAAAAAGCTAAAAGAAGATGATTGGAAGCCAATGAGAGAGATGGAACCCTCGCCTCATGACAATGCTGAAGACCTTGGACGAGTGATCACGGATATGTTCATGGAGGAGGAAAGACAGGGCAAAATCCTCCCCTTGACTTCTATAAGTATACCTTGCCATTTGAGGTCATGATGTCATCTCTCGAAGAAGGAGCCTCTCCCTCTACCTCCACTCCTAGTTCACCAGAACAAAGTGACGAGCTAGAAGTAGCTCCTGAAATCGAAGAAGCTCTGGAGGTAGACCTTCTAGCACCAAGGGTCACCTACACATTGGACCAGCAAAAGGTCTTGCATGTCCCCATTGCTCTCTTGGAAGCAGAATTAGCATACCAACCATTAAGGAGGGTACTCCAAATCCCATCCTTTTTGGGCAAGGAGATTACCAACAACCAAAAGAAGGTCTTACACTTCCCAGAGGTTCTCAAAGAAGTACAGATAGCCGAGGGTCAGTCTTCTGACTCTCAGGAACAAGACCACATGGCAGAGCTAAGAAGTGAGGTTCATAGCCTCCAAAATCAATTAGAGGCTATGTGCATCGCTTCAAAGCACTTGAAGAAATTTGTTCCTGAGACTAAGACTTATGACGAGCTCAAAAGCAATGCACCTCGAATCGAAGCCAAGGGTCCCCCAGATTGGAGCATCTACAGCGAACAGGCTCACCAAATGATGTGAACCATGAACTATGGGCCCCTGTCTAATCAAACCCTAAGGTGTGAGGAAGTGACTGCTCTCCCATTCGAGGTCATTGAAGTCACAGCAAGCGGCTAGAAGACAAAGCAAGGAGTGGGATATTCTTTTTAGTCTCACACGGCGAAAGGGCAAAAGCAATAATAAAAAAAAAAACACATACATCACACAACAAGAGAGAAGAATTGTTCCATTCATAAACCAAGAGGGCATTACATGCTTCTTTCTTTTACAATAAGAAGAAATGAGAAGAAAAAGAGAAAGATGGCATCATCAAAATCGATCAATCGCTTCATTGATCTTCTCCCTGTATGTTGCAGCTGATACCTTTGCCCGCTCAATTTCACCCTTCAACCTTGCCACCCCCTCATGCTCCATCAAGGTGGTCCCTTCTTCCACGGAGTATATGAGAGCCGAACTATTAGCCGCAGTCTCCTTCTCCATCTTGTCAAGCTTCTGCATCAACTCTAATGCCTTTACTCTCAGAGCCATCACCTTGTGGTGGCGGACGATGGCCTCTTCAGTAAGGTTTGATCTCTGGGAGACTGCAGTATCCTTCTGCTACAGTTGGGTTTCCACCAGTTTGCGGTATCGCAAAAGTGAGAACTTTAAAGGGGCTAACTACGTACTCTCCAACCGCTGTGCAGTTGCTTCTTCACGCAAAGATTTTATTCTCCATCCTTTTAGCTCATTCATGACGCCATCGAAGTAAGGGAGATCACCCACCCTGTAAGGGCAACCTGCCTCAATGGATGGATTGCACCACCAAGTTTAGTAAGAGGCAGATCCCTTAGTCTCTACACGCCAAAACGAAGCATGTCCATCATTATTGCAGACACCCCACTCAAGATAGGCCTAGGTGTTGGAATATATTTTTCATCATCATGGGGCCCCCACTCAATAAATCTTAGCAAATTGTGGAAATTCCGACCACCTCAGAATTGCCCCAAAACTGGTCAAGATCTTCATCAAGATTCTCAAAAGTCTCCTGTCATGCTTCGTCGCATTCTGACATGTTTAAGGCAGTGCAGACTAAGAAACAGTTCCAACAGAATCAGCTTCTAGCACCCTGAAACGGACCCTATAACAAAAGTTATATGTTCGATGTCTCAATTTGCTGTGGGACCATCTCCATTGGATCTAGAATATTTGAAAGCCACCAGGGTCAAATTTCTGCTTAAACAGACACTCTAGAAAAGAGTTATAGGCGAAAGAGCAAAACAAGAGGAGAGGCACGCTATTTCCGTGCGGCCACCCTGCAATTAAACTCCATTGATGGGGCAATCACGAACGGTGAATTTCAACGCTTATATCTCCATTGTCCAAGATTGGACCTTGCTCAAACTTTTTGAGCCTATTTATCTCTTCGAGTCGAGCGTTTTGATATATGACACGCCCCACAACGATGCCCGAGTGTGAAGAAAAGCTAGGGAGAAGTTGCTGATCCATGAAGAAAGTGCAGAAAATTCAGCAGCATCGTACCTCGCTCGAGCAGCCATATCACGCCACTCGCGAACCCGATCGATGTGAAATCAATTCCACCGTGTGCAAAAGGTCTCGAGCTGTCTTTGACCCAAACCTCGCTTGTGATGAATGGTCAGATTCCACACATGGAGCCAATGAAGTGACTATAAATTCTGTTGTCGAAATTCCAAATTCAGGCCAAAATTCCAAAGTTGCAAAATCTTCATTCGGGCACGGAATCAAGCTGCGTTTATTGCCCCACGATCGTGACGACATGCTTTGTGTGATCCAATAAAGAAATCACAGAAAAACATCAAGGAGCGAGCACACTATTGATCTAAAATTTCAAGATTCATTCAAATTTCAAGTCACATGATCGTGCCCTAAAAACACGATCCATGGCTCGAAGTTGGTATCAAATCGATCTCCATGCCGAGTCCTACAAGAAAAAAATCATCTTTTGATCATTTTGCACCTTATTTTCTTGCAATTAAGGTTACTTTTGATCATCCACCAATGTTTGGGGCAATTTCTATATATACCACATTCCATCATTGTACGCAAGAGGACTCAACCCTTTGTAAAAGAGAGTTTTTACTGAATAGAGTTTTTCTTTCTTCTCATTGTTGTCACGTTTGGAGAGAGTGAGTAAGGTGAGAGAAACTTTTGGACTAGTACCCCTAGGCTCCAGTAAAATCTTCTCTCTCTTCCTTCTTCTTTTCTTCCTCTCTCTCTTCCGCTTTTTTTTCTTCCTCTTCTCTGTTTGAGTTCCTCCCAGAGGCCATGCACGATAGTGGTGGTGCTGTGCATGCCTCTTCTGTGGTCTCACAGGTCGCGCTTGGTGATGACAGTGCCATGGGAAAGTTTCTTTCTTCTTTTATACGTCTATCTCTATCTCCCCACGAGGCTTGTAAATGGCACTGCATATCGCCATCCGCAGGCATAGCCTCTCCATCTCAGTGAAGAACATAAATGGTGAAATGTGTTTCCGCCAATAGGGATCTCCTCCTGTCACATGTCTATCACAGATGGCGATACCTATCGCCGCTTGTGAGAGGTCTCGACAACACCTATCGCTATCCGCGAGCTTCCTTTGCGCGCGTGTAACTCCTATCACCGACCGCGAGCTTCCTTCACGTGGTCGGTGCCAGTCACCGTCTGTGAGTCTCCTTTGTGCGTTTGGTGCTCTTCCCCGTTCCTCCTGCGTCCCATGCCTATTGCCTTGCTCCTCATGAGAATTATCACCGCTCGCTTCGCAAAGGACTATCATCGTGCCCTTCACTAGAGGCTATCACCACCGGCATAAGGGCGCACTGCCTTCTTGTGTTGCCAATGGTGATGTCTAGCGCTGTCCGTAGTTCCCTGTTCTCCTGCAAGCCATGAGCAGTAGTTTCTAGTGCTGTCCAAGGGACATCGCTACTCCACAGTCATGGGTGGCAACATCTATTACCATTGAGACCCCATCTCTCTGCCATCTTGTGCCTTCTCTTCATTCTCTCCTCATCTCATTTGATTGAGGGTTGACCTAGCTAAGTACCGCATATCAGCCTTGGTTATGAGTAGTATTGCCGTTGTGCTGGTGCTGAGTACCATGCCCGTCTTGCAACCACTCTGAATCGGTCATTGCCCAGTTATCATGCTCGTTTCATTCCTTCATTAAGAATTCTCCTCTTTTCGACCTTTGTTTGAACCTTCCACTTCATCACCGTGACTTCTCACATTCTTAGCCACACGAATGTGCATTGCCCTAAGATAAGGGTGGGCCCCTCGACTCACTTGTCTTGCAAATTAATCGTAATAATGTTGTGCAGAAAACAAGGAGATTGCAGGTCAAGGGAGACAATTACGAATCAGCTAAGCAGCTGGGGGCCTTTCCATCATGATCTACGAGGGCATTCATGCGAGTCAGCCCGAATAAGTCACGGATCCAGGCTAGATTGGTCCCCACCTCACATCCAAAATTCCTCTCTCACTAGTTGGATACCTGCCCTTATTCTTGAATAAAGTTCCTCAGAGAGCAATCTCAAGTCTCGGGTCTTCCGACCCAAAGACATTGTGACCTGATCACCTAGAGCCGAGGAAACGAGATCGAGGCACCTAACCAGATTGGCAACTCTATTGGAGACTTATTACCCCTTCGTCGGTTTGCTCTTATTTGATCAGTATTCTCCTTTTACTTTATGCATTACTTTCTATGTAATCTGGGTTATTCAACCCGTTTATCCGAGTCGTGGACTTCTTTATCCTCACACTTGGACTATCGCAGTGAAGCAAATTGCTCAAGCTTCCTTCCCTACTCTCCTTCTGAATCATGACTGACGGTACCGCTCCCAAGTTCTTTCCTGAGTTGGTGCAAGAGGGGACTTAAAGGTTCCTGCGTCCCCAATTCCTTGCCCTGGTGGACCCTCCACCAAGGCCCCTTACGTTGGTAGCACATCTGTTACCGTGCATAGCACGCGCCCTGCTACTGGCAAGACACTTTCTAGTCATATTGTCGAGGTATGCCGAAAGGCTGCCCAGTCCATTCCCGCAAAAGGCAAGTACATTTCCATCGCTTCTGAGGTTTGCCATAAAGCTACCCGCTATATTCTTTCACTACTCTGAACTTACACCTGGAGGCTCGACACAAAGAGGCGGAGACCCCTACGGTCTCCAGCCCTTGCACACACCCAAAGGCTCATGGTCCATCCACACGAGCCACACCTCGGGGCAACTTTTAGTCTGCCTCGAACTCGGGTTCAGTGCTAAGCCTTCTCGAGCCGAATCCCACACGCGCTATGCATCCCACAGCTTGCGGCACCACGAGTTCTAAGCCAGCTCGAGCACATGAGGGTCGACCACCTCATCCTCCCTCTCATCAAACACATCTTCACCCTATGAGAGGTAGAGTCCTACCCGGTCCCTCACAGACACAAGCTAGCAGGTCTCGGCCTCCTGAGGTCGAACCAGCTGACCGAGCTCGGGCTGACCCCCAAGTCACCCCGACAGTTAAACCCCAAAGGTGCACACGCACCAGCTTTGCAGGTTCCTCCCCTCTCCTGACTCAGTGGGAGTCAGGAAACAACTCCTTCTTCTGTCGCTCTCCATCCACAAGCCAAGCACCTCGAGACTTGGTACTCAAAGGTCTTCCCCAAGAGTATCATCTTGTACTAGCCTCAGGTTAGTCGTGCACCCAGGCCTCACAAAGGGATTCGGGGCAGCGGCCTAATATCAGATAGAGGCCTTTAGCCCCCAAGGAAAAAACCTAGGTTTCCTTCTGTCCTTGGTCCCCACTCCCTGCTCCAGTCCATAGACACAGCCCTTACATGTTCAAAGAAATGTACTTGCACCACATGGTTCCGACCTTCCAAAAGAAACAGTTAGTGTCATGGTGATCAATGATCAAGATGATGCCCAAGAAGAGTGTATGAACGGGCTCAATGTAATGATGCAATCCATCCTTGAAAAGATGGAATGTTTAGAGGCCTCCAGGTACCCTTCTTCTCACCATGAGACCGATTCCTCGATCAGTGAGGACACAATTCTCAAGAAAACTCCCTACCTACTTCCCAAGACAGCTTTGCCTCCTGCAGGGTTTCCCAAACCGACATAAATGCCTTGGTGGCCCATAGCCTAAAAAAAAAGGTCTCAGGTATGCAAGAGGCCCCGCTCTATCAGAAGCCGTACCCTTCGTACATTGACCAGGTGCTATTTCCCATAAATTATCAAAAGGGGAAGCTTCCCTAATGCAATGGTACTACGTCTCTACAGTAGCATACTGCTCACTTTTAAGCAGCCTACTGAGAGACGGCAACTGACGTACGTCTTCTCCTCTGTCAATTCATCGAAACTCTTGAAGGGCCAGCCTTCCAGTGGTATGCTCGACTGCCTCCAAACTCAGTATACACCTGACAGGAAATGGAGCAACTGTTTTATGAACGCTTCTATGAGGTCCAAAGGAATGTGGAAACCATCGAGCTCCTCACGCTTACTCAATACCCTGGCGAGCCAGTTGACAAGTTCATAGCCTGATGGAGAGAGCTGGCGACCTTCCACGCCACCCCGATGACTGAAAAAGAAGTTGTCTAGACTTGCATACGAAACATGCTTCTCAAGATCGCCCTGCATGTCGAGGCCTCTAATCCACCCTCTATGTTAGAGCTCATCTCTAAAGCAGTTCATATAGAGGGTCTGTTCAAGCATCATGGCGAATCTTGTTAGCAATCCTCTGGTTCGAATTCTTGCTCCAACAATCGGGGCAACCAGTAAAAGGCAGTGATTACTGCGTCAGTCACCATGACTGACACTAACAAAGCTTCCCCTTAAACCCTCAATCTCTCCAAGGAACAAACGCCTCAGGCCGGAGGCAAGCAGCAGTCCCACAACAGGGTCCTGCCCCCTAAAAACATTAATCGAAGCAACTTTTGGATCCAACACCAGAATAAGGTATACCCCTTCGACAAGGAGTCGGTTCCCGCATTGCTTCGACTACTATTGGAGCAAAACATGATCCAATTGCCGGAGGTCAGCACTCCAGAACAAGCTGGATAGGAGACACACGAGAGGTATTGCGCCTATCACAGAAAAGTAGGCCACCTGACTAACGACTGCTATAAACTCAAAGACACTATCAAAGCCCTTATTAATAAGGATTAGATAAAGCTCGAAGAGTTAAAGAAAGCGTTTAGGGCAACGGAGGCTTCTCACATAGTGACAATCAAAGAGGAGGATGGAGCACCCGCCATCCTCCGTGCACTATTCTCCATAATGCTTGAAGAGGGATAGATCATGCCAAAGCCGACTAGGCAGCCCAAGTTCCTGCCTCCAAGAACTGAGAACCTCTGGTGCTCGTATCACTAGATACGAGGCCATGACGTGAGCGAATGCATGGGCTTTCATGAGCTCCTGGCGAAAAAGTTGCAGCAATGCCAAGAAGCTCATGATAACCTAGAAGGACATTCTCAAGTCCCTTTTCCACCAGTGCAAGAAGAACTCCAGGCATAAGCACTAGGAAGCACTGACCTAGACCCTATGCAGGTCCTCTTCGAGGCAGTGCTCCAACAAGGTCTCATCACTCCCAAGCCCTCCAGACAGCCTAGGTGTCTTGACCAGGGTACAAAAAAACCTCTGGTGCCCATATCACCAAGTATGGGGCCATGAACTAAAAGAATGCTCTGGGTTCGAAGCCACGATCACTCAGAAGGTGCAGGAAGGCCACATGGTCTGTGCTGTTCTCCCAGAACGCTTCAAAGCCACCACTCCTATCCAAGAAGAGACCCCATTATAGGCTCCCTATGAGCATGCACTAGACCCTTTAGAGCTCTCGATATATTGCCCTGGGAGGTCTAACATGGACGAAGCATATTCAAGTCCCTGAAACATGAGGTAGGCCACCAAGCTAGGACCACTCCCCGGCTCGATAGGACAAACTAGGCAACTCCTCAGGGATCCAAAAGGAGACGGGTGCTCAAGTCGGCTTGTCGAAGGAATCACATCACTCAACCGCCAGTTGAGGAAGAATTCCTCAGACCCCTTCCTCCACTCCCAACCTTGCAGGACTTTATCCCAGTGACCTGTTCAAGTTCGCTTGAAAAGCCTCAAAAGGCTTGTCCCCTGCAAACTTCGACGGGGAAACTCTCGCCGAAAGTCCCTTCTCAAAAGCTCAGGCTCTCTCTTTAGAAACGCTTTTACTACTATACCCTTTGATAAAATAGTAAAATGTGTTTTTCCCCCTTTTATACTCAGCAGTACCACAAACTGCCCCTCGTAAGTTCGAAATGACGCTCTAGGCCCCAGCTGCTAATGGCAATAAGTCCAAGCCGGGGCAGGTCAAGCCCGAGACCCAAAAAGGCTCTCGCCGCATGCTTCAATAGGGAGCTATCTCCGCGTGCTTCGTCAGGGAGCTATCGCGACGTGCTTCATCAAGGAGCTATCGTAGGCTTTTGCCGAGCTCTTCATCAAAGGGCTATCGCCATGCGCCTCACTAAGGGGCCTAATGCTGTGCGAGTAGCATTTAGGCCTAATTCCACGTGCGCCATCCAACCCCTAGTCCCTTGCGCATGCCACGACACTCTCGTCCGGACCATTGTATTGCCTCCTCAGGAAGTTCATTCACTACACCACAGTCTCACTCCTCAAAGAGTCCAGTCTCCGGTGACGGCTCTATTCCCCATTGAGTAGTGTTCCTCCACTACACAACGGTCCATGCTGCATGACCTTAAACTGCACAGTCATGGTCCAAGTGCACGACCATATACTGCATGGTCCAAACTACATGACTTTAAACTACAGCGGAGGTCTAGTTGCATGACCTTAAATTGTATAATCCAAGATATAGGAATTTAAACCACATAGCCATGGTCCGTGCTGCATGACCTTAAACTGCACAGCCACGGTCCAGGTGCACGACCCTAAATTGCATGGTCCAAACTACATGACCTTAAACTGTAGCGGAGGTCTAGTTGCATGATCTTAAACTGCATAGTCCATCTGTAGGAGTTTAAACCACAACCATGGTCCGTATTACAAGACCTTAAAACTGTAATGCACAGCACGACAGATAGGCCATATGTATAACCTTAACTGTGAGATAAACCACCTCTTCACCAGGTGTATTTCATCAACAACCCCAATGGAATTAGATGCAGGCGAGGGTCGTGCCTACCTCTTCAATCCTCGATGGGTCAGTTTCGCACCACCATCATAGTGAGAGTCACATCTTATTACGACCCACTATTCTCAAGGATTTTCATCTTCTCATCCCTTAGTAGGGCTACACCTGTGCTCCAGCCTGTCATTCCCAGTGGAGTTGCATGCATACCATTACTCATTATTCTCGTGAAGTCTGCTTCTGCTTGTCATTCCTCGTAGGGCCACCATATTCATCTAAAAGCCTCTGCTTGTGTACAGCCTTAGCTATCTTTGTCCCCAGGGAGTCAAATATCACAAACCTATTCCCCCATGCAGCTTCACTTACATGACGACCCACACCCTGGTCCATGCTGCATGACCTTAAACTGCATAGTCCATGTCCATGCTGCATGACCTTAAAATGCACATCCCTGGTCCGTGCTACATGACCTTAAACTGCACAACCTTGGTCCATGCTGCTTGACCTTAAACTGCACAGCCCTGGTCCATGCTGCATGACCTTAAACTTCACAGCCCTGGTCAGTGCTACATGACCTTAAACTGCATAGCCTTGGTCTATGCTGTACAACCTTAAACTACACAGCCCTGGTCTGTACTGCATGGCCTTAAACTGCACAGTCATGGTCTAAACAATATGGCCTTGAACTGTAGCGAAGGTCAAGTTGCACAACCTTAAACTGCATGGTTCTAGTTGCATGACTTTAAACTGCGTAACCACAGTCTAAGCTTTATGACCTTAAACCATAGTGCACGTCCTAGCCGCATGACATTAAACTGCTTTGCCCAAGTCCGGGAGACATGACCTTAAAGATGCCCCCACACATGCGCACACACCCTTTACGTGCATCTTCATGCACGCCTTCCCTAACCGACCCTTTCGTGTTCGTGCATCACCTTCATTACCATCATTGATCATTCCCTAGTGAATTCATTCACTTCATCTTCTATCATTCCCCATGAGTCTTACCCATGCTTCCAAAACGGTGAGCCATTCCACAATCCATACTCGCCGCTAGCTAGTGGGTCACCACTTCTCACCAACCATTCATGCATCATGCACCCTTCACAGGAAGCCTCATGCCACTTTCCCCAAGTGAGTCAGACTACCACCATGCTCACTCCATGGCCTCCACAAACTTCCAATCATCACCACCACGGTTCAGCTGTATGATCTTAAACTATAGTGTACATCCAGGCCGCATGACGTTAAAAGGCTTTGCACAAGTCCCAAAGGCATGACTCTAAGCATGCCTTCGCACAAAAAAAATGGGCATGGTGTACACTTGGACAAGGGAACGTCATGAGTAAAAATGACGGACGGGCAAGGTCACGAAACTATGAGTAAAAGAGTTATGTGAAAACAAAAACCCAGGCACGGTGAAAACCCCAAAAGGGCACCGTGAGAAAAATAAGAAGAAAAGGGTGGACATGACCATCAAGTGATGGGTAAAAGAGCGACAAAAACAAAAAAAGTTCGTGAAAACCGTCTTTACGATGCCACTTCCCCAATTCAAGTGAAAACCCGAAAAGGGCTCTTGAACCCACAAAACTGTTGACGGCATCACAGCCTCAGCCAACATCCAATTGCCAAATAGTCATAGCCCTGGCTAATGAGTTCTACACAAAGTCCTCAACTTCCAGCATTTAATCACAATACAAGATGGCTCACCAGGGAGTGAGAGCCGCATAAGATCTCGCAAACACTTCTCTATTACAACACTAAATGGCTCATCCAAGAGTGAGAGCTGCATAAGATCTCCCACACTTCAACACCAACAAACAACAAGAGTCCTTGAGGGTGGGGACGATGACCAAAAGATCCCTCCGAAATGCTAAAAGGCCATTACGAAGGAAAGAAACTGACGAAACCAGGGCCTAACCTACCAGAGACTACAGGGTTATTCCTCGCCATGAGATCACCTCGCTTAAAACCTTCCTTAGCTAACAAGCCCAGAGCTTTGGGACATGCCCTCTATTGGACCTTACGGGAAGGGGCCCACAAGGCTGCCTCACCAAATTCCCCTAGCCGACAGGCCCGAACTTTCAAGATAGGTCAGCCCGAATGGACTCTGCTAGATGGGACCTATAGAGATATCTTGATCATCAAAAGTATACCTGGTGTAGCAACGAACAATACCGACTAAGGGTTCATAGCACTTGGTCAAATAAGCCAGATTCTGACCAATGAGGTCCCTACAAAAATCTTCATGATGTCAGAATCACAAATATTCCAATAAGGGTGAGGACTTCGATCGGATCCCTCAAAAGTATCCTCTCCCTAAGGCCTCCACGGATGGACCTGTACATTGCGTCCAAACGTCCGAGCATTATAGTCACGACATTGCATGGACCTCCCATAGTCCTTGGCTAGCTGGGAGAAATTTCCCATATGATTGCACTTCTTGATTCTCTTGAAGCGCAACATTTGGTGGGGCATGCTGTTGGAAGACATTTTTCATCATCATGGGGCTCTGCTCAATAAAGCCTAGCAAACAATGGAAATTTTGATAGTTGCAGAATAGCCCTAGAACTAGTCAAGATCTTCATGAAGATTCTCAAAAGTTTCCTGCTAAGCTTCGTCACATTCCGACATGCCTAAGGCAGTGCAGACTCAGAAACAGTTCCGGCAAAACCAACCTCTAGCACCCTGAAACGGACCCCTATAACTAGAGATATATTTTTTGTGTCTCAATTTTATATGGGATCACCACCACTGGATTTGGAATGGTTGAAAACCCTCAGGGGTCAAATTTCAGCTTAAACGGACACTCCAGGAAAGAGTTAAAAGCAAAAGAGCAAAACTGGAGGAGCCACACGCTACTTCCATGCGGCCACCCTGCAACTCAACTCCATTGAAGGGGTTGTCACGAACAATAACTTTCAATGCTTTTATCTCCGTCGTTTGAGATTGGATCGTGCTCAAACTTGGTGAGCCTATTCATCTCGTCAAGATGAGCATTTCGACATGTGACACGCCCTGCAACGATGCCCGAGCGTGAAGAAAAGCTAGAGAGAAGTTGTTGATTCGTGAAGAAAACTCAACAGCATCATACCTCGCTCGAGCAGCCAAATCATGCTGCTCACGAATCCGATCGACGTGAAACTAATTCCACTGCGTGCATAAGGTCTCGGGATATCTCTGACCCGAATCTCACACATGATGAACAGTCGGAGTTCGCACATGGAGCTGATGAAGTGACTGAAAATTTCATCTCTAGAATTCCAGATTCAAGCCAAAATTCCAAAGTTGTAAAATCTTCATTCGGGTAGGGAATCAAGTTGCGTTTATTGCTCGTGATCATGACGATATGCTTAGTGTGATCCAATGAAGAAATCACAGAAAAACATCAAGGAATGAACACACCATCGATCCAAATTTTCAAGATTCATTCAAATTTCAAGTCTTTTGATTATACCCTAAAAACATGATTCATGGCTCGAAGTTGGTATCAAATCGATCGCCATGCCAAGCTCTATAAGAAAACAATCATGTTTTGATCAACCGGGCGTCAGAACAACCCCGGATCATTCATGAAAATCACGCACGTTCTAGGGCAATACAGGAACTGTCTTGAAATTCCATAGATTATTAAGCAGGGGCAAATCTATCATGTTGTACCTTATTTTCTAATTTCTATGAATTCATTTTAATCCTAATTTCTAGCAATTAGGGTTACTTTTGATCATCCACCCATGTTTGGGGTAAACTCAATATATAGCACGTACCATCATTGTACACAAGAGGACTCAACCCTTTGTAAAAGAGAGAGTTTTTACTGAATAGAGTTTCTCTTTCATCCCATTGTTGTCACGTTTGGAGAGAGAGAGTAAGGTGAGAGAAAATTTTAGACTGATACCCCTAAGCACCAGGTAAATCTTCTCTCTCTTCCTTCTTTTCTTCCTCTCTCTTTTCCTCTTTTTTTTCTTCCTCTTCTCTGTTTGAGTTCCTCCAAGAGGCCATGCACAGCAGTGGCAATGTCGTGCATGCCTCTCTTGTGGTCTCATAGGTCGTGCATGGTGATGGCAGTGCCATGCGCGAGTTTCTTTCTTCTTATGTTCGTCTATCTCTATCTCCCAGTGAGGCTTGCGAACGACACTGCTCATCGTCATCCGCAGTCATAGCCTCCCGTCTCCGTGAAGAACACAGATGGTGAAACTGGTTGCTGCCCAGATGGATTTCCTCCTGCTGCATGCCTATCGTAGGTGACGATGCATATCATGGCCTGTGAGAGGTCTCGGCATCACCTATCGCCATCCGCGAGCTTCCTTCATGCGTGTGTGGCACCTATCGCCGACCACGAGCTTCCTGCGCGTGTTCGGTGCCCATCGTCGTTTGTGAGTCTCCTTCGTGCATTTGGTGCTCGTCCTTATTCCTCCCATGTTCCACGCCTATCACGGTGTGCCTCATGAGATTTATCACCGCGGGCTTCTTAAAGGACTATCGCCCCTACGCTTCATGAGAGGATATCGCCACCAATGCAGGGGTGCGCTGCCTGCTTGTGTTGCCAACGGTGATGCCTAGCGTCATCTGTAGTTCCCAATTCTCTCGCAAGCCGTGAGCAGTAGTGTTTAGCGTCGTCCAAGGGGTGCGACACCGCTACTCCATGGTCATGGGTGGTAAGGTCTAGCGCCGTCAGGACCCCATCTCTCTGTCGTCTTTCTCTTCATTCTCTCCTCTTCTCATTTGATTGAGGGTTGACCTAGCCTTGTACCGCCATATCAGCCTTGGTTTCGAGTAGCATTTCCTCCGTACTGGTCGTGAGTACCATGCCCATCTTGCTAAGTCGGTCACTGCTCGGTTATCATGCTAGTTTCGTCCCTTTCTCAAGAATTTCAACTTTTGTTCGAACCTTCCACTTCATCCCCTTTACTTCTAACATTATTAGCCACACGAATGTGCATTACCGTACGACAAGGGTGGGCCCCTCGACCCACTTGTCTTGCAAATTAACCGTAGTAATGTCGTGAAGAAAGCAAGGAGATTGTAGTTCAAGGGAGGCGATTCCGAACCAGCCAAGAAGTTGGAGGGCCTTCCGATGTGATCTACTAGGGCGCTCATGCTAGTCAGCCCAAATAAGTCACGGACCCAAGTGAGGTTGGTCCCCACCTCACACCCAAAATTCCTCAACCACTAGTTAGATACCTGCCCTTATTCTTGAACAAGGTTCTCGAGAGAGCGATCTCATGTCCTGGGTCTTCCGAACCCGAGACATTGTCACTTGATCACCTAGAGCAGGGATGACGATATTGAGGCACCTAACCATTAGGAAATACTGCTGGAGCCCCTGCAATGGAAGGAGCATCAGTTTTCGCAGCAGAACTCGAAGGGATGATAGCCATGAGAGTTGTTGGCTCTTCCTGAGGGACTGTGAAGCCCAACATCTCATCAGTTGTAAGCGCAGAAGGGGCCTCAGTTTCAACCTGCTCAGCCCTTATAGCCTCCTCACCTGGCATGCTAGAGCAATCACAATATGCTTCAAAGGGGCCTCAGCCCCTTCAGGGCCAGCTCCTTTTCCCTCTCCTCTCTTTTCTTGGACCGCCATCTCCACCTCAGTGGGTTCGACACCTTCTTCGCCTTTGTCTTCCACAACAATCGCTTCAGCTACGCACTCCTCCATAGGGGCCACCTCCTCTACAGCCTAGGGTGCTGCCTTTGGACTCTCAAAATTTGTCCCCTGAGGATGTCCTACCTCTACAGCCTCCACAACTACATTACTCAAGGCAGCAACTGCCCACTGCTCAGGGGGCCCCCAGTCAGTTCTTGAGGCACTAGCCTCTTCTATGACCACAAGCTCTATTGGGGCTTCCCTTTCCGTAGTAGGCACAACAACCTCCAGAATGTCGGAGGCCCTCTTCGCCTCGACCGCCTCATCAAGGCCAGCCTCATCAGCCACGTTCACCTCCATCGGGACTGGGCCTTCCCCTTCAGCCGCGGGCATCACTTCTTGGTCTGAAGCAATTTCGATCAGGGTAGTGGGACCTGAGGCCTCGACCTGAGTCTCTAGAAGGCTAGAAGAAGGTTCAGGGGAATGAGAAGGTGAATCCTCAAGGGGAGAGGGCGATGCAAAAAATAGTAGGAGATACGTAGCCCTCTGAAGAAGCCGAGGGGGAGGAGCCATCTTCCGGCTCACAGACCACTGGGACCTTATGCCCTTTGCGTTTTGGCGCCTGGGCTGCCTTTTTGGCTGGAGCACGAGAAGCCGCTGGGGTAGCCCGCTTTCTCTTCTTTCCTTTCATCTGCTCAGGTGTAGCGGCCTTTGAGGTGCACATTTTGGAAGAACTGGTGGTCAGCTTGCTGTGCACCACTCCCTATAAGTTTGTTCTGATCCTGAACCGGGCACGTCTCAAACCCCGCAACCTTGCGGCCCTCTTTCCATTTGAAGATAGCAGAGAGATTGTCAAAGATTCTCTCTGTCTTCTGCTTCATGTCAAGAAACTGGGGAAGAGACCTGTCCACGATAATTTGGAGGGGCTGCCCAAGGGTGCGCCATTCCCAAGGAAAGCCCAGGGTGAATACCTCCCCCAACGGAGGAGTCATTGCCATCTTTTGCTGCCTCGTTTCCTTACTCTAGCGATAATTTTTCTCTTTCCAGGGGTGGTCGACGTTCCAATACCCCTTATTGGCAGAGCTCATGGGCTTCAGTCGCTCGTACTCTTCTGCCGAAATATGGCAGCACAAACTTATTGATCTCCGTGAACTCCAAGCATGTGGCCCAAGTTTTGCGAATGTTCCTCGGGAGCCAAATTCTCTTGGTGGGTTCCCAACTTCTTCTAGAGAGCCGCCTTGCTATGACACTTTTCAAAGAATATTAATAATGGGCAGCCTTGATCGAGCCCGTGCCGCCGAGCAAATCTATGAGGGATATACCCCTCGTGTTTCACACTATGAACGGTGTGGTAGGGAAGAACTCCGCCCATGATACTCAACATATACAACAGCTCCTTACAGGTGGTAGGAGCACCATCCAGGCTCTTGACCTGCTTGTCAACAAAGGCATGATATGTGAGATTCCCTATCAGGAAGGTGGGCCTCCTCATGCAGAGATGGTCATTGTAAAACATACGACACGCGTGGCCGGGAGTATGGAAGATTGCTTTCTTCCTGGCAATCCTTAGCAGAAATGGGCACATCGTTTCCTCCAATTCTTCGGTTCGAAGGTAGGTGCCTGGGAAATAAGCCCCAAGCAAGCCATATACGTAGTGGATAGGGAAAGGAATCTTGAAGTCCCCTGCGAAGGCTTCATCATCCACTATCACGTTCCCTCCTTCATCACCTTGATAAAATTTTCCCCTAGATACTGTAAAGGACCAGCTATGCAAGTGCATATTCTCACCCCCTCACCATGTCACAAGCCACATAAAAAGTGCCTAGACGGATAATGTCTGTTCTGTCAGGGAGAGCAAACTTGCAAGAGAAAAGTACTAGATGAGCAGCCAGAAAGATGTGCACATTCTCCTTCTTCAGCTCAAAAACTGATGGGGCTCCCTTCTCCCCTTTCTTTGTAGATGGATCGACTTCATCATCACAATGCCCATAGAAAAAGGCCACCCACTTAGTGAAGGGAACCCGTCCACTTTTTCGCTCATCATAGAGTAGTTGGTAGATCTCAAACAATCCCGAAGCCCATCCCATGGAGCTTCCTGCCCGACCCATCCGCCTAAAAAAATGATCGAGTTCGGGGGCACGAACTCGTCATACGTACAACTAAAGAGCGGCAGCCCGCCAATGAAATACAGATCTAGTAGAGATATCCTTGTCTCCTCATGACTGAGTAGCCATGTGTTGCTAACATGGCTTTAGGTTTCTAAAAGCACCTTGACTGTGTTCGAGCAATGATCATGGTTGCCCGCCGAGCACTGAACGAAGACCAGTAGGGAAGCACGTTTCAAAATGTCCCTATACCACCTCAACACTGTCAAGGTCCATGAGGAGTAACCCTTTAAATACTGGTGCTCTCCTTGGACCCGCAGCCCGCAGACCGTTCACTGTCTCACAACCCTTCGCCTCCCCGACCATTACAAGCATGTGACGCCTCGGGTTCTCACTAACGTTTCCTCTTTCGACTGGAACTTACTCCTGTCCACCATAAATCCCTGTTTGATCCCTGTTCTTTCCCTTTTTCGATGGTCAAGAATATCAAGAAACCACTGGAATGACGGGAGAAGTTCTCCTATGACACTTCAGGCTTCCTTCACCCTTCTTCGCACTTTCGCACTTTAGTGCAATTCACCAGAACTTCACTACGGTCCCGGTAAGGCCACCGCTCCTTCTCCTTCTTCTTTTTGATAACTCGAGGATTGTCAGAACCCTCCAACCCTTCGACAATATACCAGCAACCAGAGAGCTACGGAGAAAACATTAGAACTCTGGCAAAATCACCACTGCAACTCTAGCAATTTCACCCGAAAAGTCTAGGCAAAACTCTGCGTAGCCCCATGAAGTTCCCTATTCCCTAAAGGCTCTAACAGTCACCAAAAACACTCTCAAACATAGTGCGCGTACCCACGACCTCCTCAAGCTTGCTGAGAAACTCCTGAAGGCCTTTATACTAAGGGTCTTGGTTGGGAAACTCTTGGAGGAAGCCCTGACTCTCTCTCTCTCTCTAAAAACTCCTTACAGTGTTTTGCCTTTTGGTAAAATGATAAAATGGGGGTTTTCCCCTTTTTATACTCAATAGTGCAGCAAAGAGCTCCTCACAAATCCAAAATGATGCCCAAGTCCTAGTCTTCAGACGACGATAGGTCCAGGCTGGGGTGGGTCAAGCCCAAGACCCTAATACGCACCCACTATCGCATATGCCTCATGAGTCCGCTACTGACGTCGTACTTTATTATTGTGTGCTCCATCCAGGGGTACCGCCACGCGCTCTGTCAAGAAGTATCATCGCATGCCTCACCAAGGGGATAACGTCGTGTGCTTAGCGAGGACTTAACGCCGCGAGCTCCTCTGAGTAAACTATCGCCATGTGCCTCATCAAGTGGTTGTCGTCACGCACTAACCAAGGGGCTATCACCGCGTGCTAACCAAGGGGCTATTGCTGCGTGCTCTACTAAAGGAGTTGTCACCAAATGCTTCATCAAGGCCTAATGCCACGTGCATCACTCAAGGTTTAGCGTCGTTCTGCTTCCCTAGGGAGTTCTTTAGGGAGTCGAGTTTCAACAGATGACTCTATTCCCTATGGAGTCACAACCATGGTCTGCATGGTTCAAACTATATGACAAAAAACTGTAGCAAACGTCTAGTTGCACGACCTTAAACTGCACGGTCCTCGTTGCATGACTTTAAACTGTATAACCGCGGTTCAGTTATATGACCTTAAACCATAGTGCATATCCAGGTCGCATGACATTAAAAGGCTTAGCACCATGGTCCAAACCATATGACCTTAAACTATAATGAAGGTCTAGTTGCACGACCTCAAACTGCATGGTCCTAGCCGCATGACTTTAAATTGCGTAACCATGGTCCAAACTATATGACCTTAAAACTGTAGTGGAGGTCAAGTTGTACGACCCTAAATTGTATAGTCCTAGCCTCATGACTTTATACTGTGTAGCCATGGTCCAAGCTACAAGACCTTAAACTATAATGCACGTCCCTGCAGCAAGGCGTTAAACTGCAAAATGAACACACCTTCCTCATCCCCAATAGGAATCACATATGTATAGCGGTCTATTATTCCCCTGTGGAGTCGTATCCAGCCGTTTCACCCAAGCCATGACTAGTCATCCCCGAAGGAGTTACATGCAGGCCTTCGTCCCTCGTCCCCAGTAGGAGTCACGTCCATACTGTAGCTCATCATCCCCAAGTGGAGTTAGGGTCATTCATGCCCCTTCAATCCCCAGTGGGATTACATTCGTACTTTGGACTACCAATCCCTAGTGGAGTTATGTGTGTACCATTGTCCACTATCCCTGGGGATTCATACTTGCCCCCTAATCCCCAGTGAAGATGGCTTCTTCACCTAAACCTCTTGCCCGACTTAACCACTTTATCCCCAAGGGAGTTGAATTGCTATCCACGGGGATATTGCCTATGGAGTTTCACCTACATGGTGACCCACACAATGGTCCGTGCTGCATGACCTTAAACTGTACAGCCACAGTCTAGGTGCACGACCCTAAACTGTATCGTCCAAACTATAAGACCTAAAACTTTAGTGGAGGTCTAGTTGCATGACCTTAAATTGCATGGTCCTAGTTGCATGACTTTAAACTGCATAATCACGGTCCAAGCTATATGACCTTAAACCATAGTGCATGTCCTGATCGCATGACGTTAAACTGCTTTGCATAGGTCCCGGAGGCATGACCTTAAACATGAGCTCACACATGCGTACATGCCCTTTACGAGCATCTTCATGTACGTAGACCTGCTCGTGCGGGCACCACCTTCGTTATCTCCCCAGTGAGTCCATTCACTCCATTACCACCATCCATCACTCCCCAGTGAGTTTTACCCATGCTCACAAAAATGGCGAACCATTCCATCCTCCATATTCACCGTTGGCTAGTGGGTCACCACTTTCTACCTTCCATCCATATACTATCCATCTTTCACTGGAAGCATCGTGCCATGTCCCGAAGTCAGTCAAAAACCACCACCGTACTCACTCCATGGCCTCCACAGACTGTCATTCATCACCACCATGGTCCAGCTGTATGATCCTAAACTATAGTGCTAGTCTTGACCGCATGACGATAAAAGGATTCACACAAGTCCCGAAGGCATGACCCTAAACAAGCCTTTACATAAAAAAAAAAAGAAAAAAAATAGTAACAGGCATGGTGTATACCTGGATAAGGGAACACCATGAGTAAAACTAACGGACGGGCATGGTAATGAAACCATGAGTAAGAGAGTTTCGTAAAATAAAAACCCAAGCATGGTGAAAACCCGAAAGGGCCACGTGAGAAAAAATGGATGATAAGGGTGGACATGGCCAAAATGTCATGGGTAAAAGAGCCCCAAATAAAGGGAAGTTGGTGAAAACCATTTCTACCGCGCCGCTTCCCCAGTCCAAGTAAAAACTCGCAAAGGGCGTTTGGACCAATAAACAGGTTGCTGCAGTGTTCACCCTATAGGCAGCTTCAGCCCGCATTCAAGAAAAATCCCTGGTGTTACAGTACCAGGACCTAAAAATATGAGATTTAAGGAAAGAATCTGACTACCTGAGTCCAATCGCAGAAAGGACTCGAAGGATAGAAAACTTGCCTAGAAGGCAAGACAAGTCTCATAAAGAAGTGCACCATTCCCAAACACAAGAAAATCACCCTGACAAACAAAAGATGCCCACGAAGGCAAGAAACATACAAAGCCAGGACAGAACTTGCCAGAGACTTAGGGTGATGCCTCTCCTAAAACCTTCTTAGTCGATAGGTTAAGACCTTCGGGACAGGCAACAAAAAAGCCCCCGATTGGACTCGGAAGGATGGGGCCCACGAGGCCTCCTCGCCAAAATCCCTCCCTAGCCAACAGGCCTAGACCTTCAGGATAGGCTAATAAAAAGCCCCCGTATGGACCCCGCTAGATAGGACCCACATAAGTACTCTGACTGTAAAAAACAAACCTATTGTAGTAGCAAACAATGCCAACCAAAGGCTCTTTGGCTGCCAATCCAAACAAACCTAGACCAATTGGGAAAAATGCCCTTCATCATGGCACTCAATTACCAGACAGGCCTGATTCTGACCAAGGAGGTCCTACAAAATCCTCAGCTGCCAGAATCACAAAAAGTCTCTTGAGGGTGAGGACTTTCATAGATCCCTCAAAAGTCTCTTCTCCCCCCAAAGTCTTCATGGATGGATCTACACAATGCATCCAATGTATGAGCATGCAAGTTACATCATTGAGTGGATCTACTCGGTGTTCACGTGGTTCGGTGGCTGGGAAGAAAAAAGAAATAGAGTCAGAGGAAATTTTCCAATGTTGCACTTATCACTTCTCTTGAAGCACAAAATTCGACGGAGCAAGCTGTTCGGACATATTTTTCAGCACCTTGGTCCCCGATGCAGAATAAAGGGAGAAGCCAGTCAATAAGGTCTGACAAAACAGTGGAATTCTCGACAGTCTCAAAATGGCCCCAGAACTGGTCAAAATCTTCATAAGAAATCCTAAAAGTCTCATGCCGAGTTTCATCGCATTTTGACATTTCTAAGGTAGTTTAGACTGAGAAATAGTATCGGCATAATCAACCTCTTGCACCTTGAAACAGACCCTTATAATTGCAACCCTACTTTTGGAGCATCAAACGACCATGGGACAACTACCATTGGATCCAACATGAGGGGTCAAATTTCAGCTTGAACGGACACTTCAGGAAGAATTTATAGGCGAAAAATTGAAACAGGAGGGAGCTGCACACTATTCTCGTGCGGCCACCCTGCAACTAAATGTCATTGACAGGGAAGTCACAAATAGTGATTTGCACGTGCTATATCTCCCTCGTCCTGAGTCGCATCGTGCTCAAATTTTGTGAGCATGTTCATCTCATCGAGACGAGCGTTTTGATATGTGACACGCTCCGTGATGACTCCCAACCGCAAAGAAAAGCCAGAGAGAAGTTGCCTATCCGTAAAAGAAGTTGTAGAAAAATCAACAGCGCCATGCCTCACTAGAGTGGTCAAATCATGACGCTCACGGATCGAATCGGTGCAAGACCAATTGCATCATGTGCATAAGATCCATGGCTATCACTACCCTGAACCTCGTACATGATGAATGATTAGATTTCTTACACAAGGCCGGCAAAGCGACTGTAAATTCTGGCCAAAATTCCAAAGTTACAAAATCCTCACCTGGGCACAAAATCAAGCTGCGTTTGTTGCCACGTGATCGTGACGGCATGGTCAGTGTAATCCAACAAAGAAATCACGGAGAAACATCAAGAAATGAGCACACTTTCAATCTGAAATTTGTAAGATTTATTCAAATTTCATGTCACATGATTGTGGCTCAAAAACACGATCCATGGCTCAAAGTTGGTATCAAATTGATCACCATGGCGAGCCCTGCAAGAAAATGATCATCGTTTGGACAAACGGGCACAAAAAAAACCACGGATCATCCATGAAAGATCACGCACCTTCTAGGGCAGCAGCAGGGACTGTTTTGGAATTCCATGAATTGTTATGAAAGGGGCAAATCTATCATTTTACATTTTGTTTTATCCAATTAAATCTTAATTTTCAGTAATTAGGGTTAATTTTGATCAATCCACCCATGTTTGGGCAAAACTCTATAAATATCACGTACTATCATTTTACTAAGGGCTTTTTGGAAATACAAACTCTTGCTTGATAAAATCTCTGTGTCTCATTATCATTGAGTTGCGTTCTTGGGAGAGAGGAAGGAGAGAGAAATTTTGGAGCGATACCTCTAGATGCGAGGTAAATCTTTCTCTCTCTTCTTTTCTTTCATGTTCTTTTATTTTCATTTTTCCTTTCTTCTTCTTTCTCTTCCTTCTGTTACCTCTTCGTCTGAGTTTCCCTTGGGGGCTATGCACGGAAGTCGCAATGTTGTGCACGCCTCTCTCTTCACGTTGTTCCCTCCTGCGGTTTTACAGGTCGCACATGGTGATGGCAGTGCCATGCGTGAGCTTCTCCTGCCTTCTTTTTCGTACGACCCTTCCTCTCAGTGAGGTTTGCAGACGACGCTGCTAATCGCCATCTGCAGATGCACCCTCGACATCTCAGCGAGGAAGCGGGTGGCAAAGTTTATTTTTGTCTGTGAGGGCTTCCCCTCGTCGCATGACTATTGTAGGCGGTGAAGCCCATCGTCGCCCTCGAGTCTCTCTTTTGTGCCTCTCGGTGCTTATCGTCGTGCGGAAGCCTTCTTCCGCGCCTCTCGGTACCTTTGTTGTGCGCAGGCTTCCCCTATGTCCCATGAATGTTGCCATGCGCTCCATGAGAGGTAATTGTCGCATGACTTACGAGAAGTCCTCACTGCACGCCTCATCAGGAGCCATCGTTGTCTGTAAGAGACGTGCTGCCTTCTCGCATTACCCACCGGGGATGCTTATCGCCGTCTGTGGGTTTCTCCCATGATCCATGTCTACTGACGAGTGCTGCATAGGAAGTTATCACCTTGAGTCTCGCCAGAAGCCATTGCTGCCCGCAAGGGACGCGGTGTCTTCTTTGAATTGCAACAGGCGATGCCTATTGCCGTTCGGGAGCTTCCTCCTTCCACCTTCTCGCTCTCTTTTGCCTTTATGTTCTCTTTCATCACTCTCTCGTACGAACGTACCTTACCCTAAGACAAGAGTGGGTCCCTTTGGCCCACTTGTGTGCTCACAAGTCAAGGGAGGTGAATTTGAATCAGTTGAAGCAATTGAGGGGGTTTCTTCATGATCTAAGAGGGTGCCCATGCAAGCCAGCCCGGGTAAGTCCTGAACCCACCTAAAATTCCTCTCTCTTCGGTTGGTGTACCTGCCCTTGCTCTCGAGCAAGGTTCTTGAGAGAGCAATCTCAAATCCTGTGTTCCCTGAGAACCCAAGATACATTTCGCCAGATCATCTAGATCCAGAGGGCGAGATCGAGGCACCTAACCACCGTACCCTTAGTATATCGAAGGGCCGACCTTTTAGTGGTATGCTCGGATACCTCCGTGCTCGGTACACACATGGCAGGAAATGGAAGAATTGTTTTACCCGTGCTTCTATGAAGTCCAGAGAATGTGGAAACCATCGAACTCCTCATTCTGACTCAAGAGCTTGGTGATCCAGTCGATAAGTTCATCACCTGATTTAGAGATTTGGCTTCCTATCATGCCACTCCCATGACTGGAAGAGAAACAATCCAGACCTGTATATGAAATATGCTGAACAATATAGCCCTGCATGTTGAGGTTTCCAATCCAGCCTCCATGTCAGAGCTCATCTCTAAAGTGGTTCGTAAAGAAGGTCTGTCCATGCACAATGGTGGATCTCGTCAGCAGCCCTCCAGCTCGAAAAACGGCCGGGGCAATGGTAATTCTCGCTTCAATAATTAGGACAACCAGCAAAAGGTGGTGATTAGTGCGGCTGTCACCGTGACTGACACTAAGAAAGCCGCCCCTCAAACCTTGGGCCTCCCTAAAGGGGTAGTCACAGCCAAGGCATAGACAACACCTCAGGCTGAAGGCAAGTAGCAGTAGTTCTATAACAAGGTCCCGCTCCCTAAAATATAAATCGAAGTGCCTACTGGATCCAACACCAGAACAAGCTGTACCCCTTTGAGAAGGAGTGGGTTCCTGCGCTGCTTCGGTTATTACTAGAGCAAAACATGATTCAGTTGACGAAGGTCAAATCCCCAGAGCAGGCTGGACAAGAGGCACACGAGAGATGTTGCGCCTATCACATGAAAGTAGGCCACCCCACTCAAGAGTGCTATACGCTCAAAGACATTATCGAAGCCCTTATTAACAATGTCCAGATAAAGCTCGAAGAGTTAAAGAAAGCATTCGGGGCAACTGAGGCATCCCACGTAGTGACAATCCAAGAGGATAACTAGGCAACTACCATCCACCGTGTAATATTCTTCGTAATTCTTAAAGAAGTCTCAGCACGTTGAAGCAGGCAACGCTGCCCAAGTTCCTGCCTCTAGGAACTGAGAACCTCTGGTGTCCGTATCATCTAATACGAGGCCATGACCTCAACGAATGCACTAGTTTCACAAGCTCTTGACAAAGAAGATGCAGTAGCACCAAGAAGTTCATGGTAACCTAGAAGGACCCTCAAGTCCCTACTACACCAGTGCAGGAAGACCTCCCAACACAAGCCAAGGGAAGTGCGCTAGACCCTCTTCAATGCATGCCCCAACAGGGTCTCGTCACTCCCAACCACGCTAGCAAACCTAGGCGTCTTGCCCAGGGTACATAAAATCTCCGGTGTCCATATCACCAGGTATGGGGCTATGAGATGAGGGAATGCTCTGGGTTCAAAGCTATAGTCATGGAGAGGGTACAGAAAGGCCACATCGTTTGTCCTGTTCTCCTAGAATGCTTCCAAGTCATCACTCCCATCCAAGAGGAAATCCCACTCCAAGTCCCCAACAAGGATGCACTAGACCCTTCAGAGATTTCCAGTTCACAACCATGGGAAGTCTATCATGGGCGAAGCAAGCTCAAATCCTTAAAGCGAGAGGCAGTTCACCAAGCTAGGGTTACTCATCAGCTCAACAGGATGGACCAAACCCCACCCTAGAGATTTAGAAAGAGACGACCACCTAGGTCAGCTCGCCGAAGGAATCATATTCCTCAGCCACCAGTGGAGGGAGAATTTCTCAAGCGCCTTCCTCCACTGCCGACCATACAGGACTTCATCCCAGGCATAACATGCCCTATCCCTTCATTCAATATGGGTGATGATGTTAAAAGAATTCCCCAATAGTTTGTGCCACGGCAAGGCCTAAAATACCCCCTGCACACGTCTAATTCTGGTAACGATGTAAAAAGGTGCCAAGAACACTCTAACTCCCTTCTTCTTCTTCTCCTCCCTCTTCTTATATCTCTTTCACAACTTTAGCTCGGAAGTGCCCAGACTTTGATGCTCTAAATCGAGAGCTCGAAGGCACTAACATTAACAAGTCGCATAGGAAGCGACTAAGAAAGATGCTGGCCTAGGCAGTTGGATTCTTGACCGTTGCTGATGCCCTGGCTGCCCAAGCCAAATCTGAGCCATCCTCAAGCTCCTATTCCAAGGATGCCTCCCATATGGTGCAGATCTCGGAACTATCATTCAGCACGGGGCAAATGAGCCTAAGATCAGGGAACAAGAGGCATCCCACACCTCAGAAGCTCAAGGTCCTCAAGTTTTTTGATCCTTCACTCTTTCTTAAGCCTCAACCTCAAACTGCCACATCCTTAATACAAATCCCTATTATTTCCCCATCAGCTCAGACCACAACTGCCGAACAACAAAGTCAGCCAGTGTCGCAAACCAGAACTCAACCAATACCTGCTCCTAAACCTACCCTACCACCTAAACCAGTGACAGGATCAAGAACACAGAAGGTTGATGAGGATAAGGTGAAATATGACGTAGTTGGGCATTTGAAAAAGCTTCTAGCCCTTCTAAGTATCTATGATACCCTTATACTTTTCAGAGACTACCGTATGACCCTCGTTTAAGCTCTTTCTAACCCAGAGGTGTATGAGACTAAAGTTGAGCGTATTGAGGTGGACCCAGCCATCCTGGGTGGGTGCTTGACAATCACCTTTCAGAAGATGACCTTCAAGGAAAATTTCACAATTACCCCATCTTTGTGACTGGTGAATTACATGCCTACCCTATCAACCGGATTATGCTGGATGGAGGGTCAACAGTCAATCTGATCCCAAGAAGAATTCTCAATCGATTGGGATTAGGATCTGAGGACCTCACTCTACCCACATCACTGTGCAAGAGTTCAACCAATCAGGAGAGAAGCTAGCCGGAACGGTGCGTCTTAACCTTAAGATCGGTGACTTGAATGATTATGCTCAATTCCACGTAATCGACATCGATCCTCTTACAACGTCCTTCTTGGTCGCCTCTGGCTCCACGATCAGGGGGTGGTTCCTTCCATGCTCCATCAATACTTTAGGTATAGTCGAGATGGGAGACAACACATGGTCTATGCTGATAAGAGACTATTCCCAGTAGCTGAGACTCACTATGCTGATGCCAAGTACTATTTCACTAATCTTTCAGAATCAGAGAAGCCAAAGGATGATGATTGAAAGTCTATAAGAGAGATAGGGCCCTCGCCTCATGATCCTCCCCTTGACTCCTATTTACCCAAGTATACCTTGCCACATCTATGAGGTCATGGTGTCATCCCTCGAAGATGAAGCTTCCCCCTCTACATCCACTTCTAATTAGCCAGGACAAAATGATGAGTCAGAAGTAGTCCCTAAGGTTGAGGAAGCCCTAAAGGTAGACTTTCCAGCACCAAGGGTCACCTATATGCTAGACCAGCAAAACATTCTGCATGTACTCATTGCTCTCCCAGAAGCAGAACTGGCTTACCAACCATCAAGGAAGATACTCTAAATCCCATCCTCCTTGAGTAAGGAGATCACCAGCAGCCAAAAGAAGGTCTTACTCTTCTCAGGTGCTCTCGATGAAGGACAGTAGATAAGGGTCAGCCCTTCAGCTCTAAGGAACAAGACCCCTTGGAAGAGCTGAGAAATGAGGTTCGCAACCTCCTGAATCAGTTAGAAGTTATGCGCATCTTTGCAAGGAGTTCGTGCCTGAGACTAATACCTATGATGAGCTCTAGAGCAATGCACCTCGAATCGAATCCAAGGCTCTCCCAGATTAGAATATTTACAACAAACAGACTCACCAAATCATGAGAACCATGAATTATGATCCCCTGTCTTATCAAACACTAAGGGGTGAGGAAGCAACTGCTCCCCCATTTGAGGTAATTGAAGACACATCAAGTTGTCATAAGACAAAGCAAGGAGTGGGCTATTCTTTTTTGTTTCACACTGTGAAAGGGCGGAAACAATGAAGCAGATAGAGAAGGAAGAATAAAAGACATGCATCACACAGAAAGAGAAAAGAGCTATTTCATTCATAAATCAAGGAGGCATTACCAGTGTTCTTTTCTTTACAATAGAATAAATGAAAAGAAAAAAAGAAAGAAGGCACTGTAAAAAACGATCAATGATCTCATTGACCTTTCCCCTGCACTCTTCGGTCGATGCTTATGCCCGCCGAATGTCTCCTCTCAATTCGACCACCAGTCTGACCTCATGCTCCACCAAGGTGAACTTTTCGCCCAAGGAGTACTCAAGGTCAAGCAGCTTCTTGCCTAGCTCCCTATCCTCAGCCTCCCAAACTGCCATCTCTTTCTCCAGTTTTTCAAGTTCCCGCTCCCACGTGGCTATTTTCTCCTTCAAGGTCTTTACCATGTTGTGGTGTGTTATGGCCTCCTCAGTAAGGGTGGACCTATGAGAGATAGTAGCCTCCCTCTCTTGTACCTGGGCCTCTGCCAGTTTGCGGCTGTGTGCCAATAAGGCTTCCAAGGACTCTAACTAGGTGCCCCTTAACCGTGCTATAGTCTCTTCCTCTTGCAAAGCCTTTACCCTCCATCCCTCCAACCCGTTCACAATGCTATCAAAGTAGGAAATGGCCTCTGGTGTGCCCCCTAGGGCAAGCTACTTCAGTTGTGTCAACACATTGCTAAGCTCGGCCAGGGGTAGCTTCTTTAGCTTTTGAATGCCTACCCGAAGCATCTCCATGATAATTTCAGGAATTCCACTAAGGATGGGCCTAGGCGGCGTAGAATGCCTGACTACAACAAGAGAATCACTAGCTATAGCCACAGGACTCACAGGAACAGTGGCCAGATGGGTCACTAGCATCGTGAGAGTGATCGCGAAACCCAAGGCCTCAGGCTCTCTAGATTCAGAGGCAACCTCAGGCTGCCTGGTATCTCAGCAACAACCCTCTCGCTCAAATCTCCTTCCATGACCTCTTCGAGCTCGGACCTCTCATGTTCAGGTGCGGCAGCTTCACCCTCTGTAGGCTCTGCAGCCTCAGCCGGCGCAAAGGCGACCTCCCCTAATGGAGCTACCAGCTCAGTATCATGGTGCACCACAGTAGCCTCCTCTCCCGGAGCGGTGTCTTCTTCTTGTTCCCTCTCTTCTTGAACCCCCACCTCTACCTCGGCAGGGCCTGCCTCCTCGACAGCCAGGGGTACCATCTATGAGCCTGCGAGGTCAGCCCTTTCAGGATGTCCCGACTCTTCGACCTCTTCTATAGCTACGTCGCTTGAGGCAGAGACATCCTGCTACTCTGGTAGCCCTTCTTCAGTCTCTAGGGCCCCAGCCTCCTCTATCACCACAGGTCCTCCCTCTTGAGCAGAGCTTGGGTTTGTCTCTTCCATAACTGCATCCTCTGCTTCAGTAGGTAGAGCAGCCTCAGGGACCACAACAACCCTCCTCAACTTGGGCAGCACCCTCAAGGCTTGCATCGCCAGCCCCATTGATCTCCATTGGGATTGGACCCTCTCCTTTAGCCACAGATGTCACTTCCTGGTCAGATGCAATGTCGATTGGTGTAGTGGGATCCGAGGCACCTGCTGGAACCTCTGAGGAGCTAGAAGAAGCCTCAGGTGAAAGAGAAGATGAATCCTCCAGTGCGGAGGGTGAATCAGCGATCATCGGAGACACATAAGACTCCGAGGAAGCAGGTGGCGAAGAGCCATCGACCGGCTCCTGAACCACCAGAAGTTTAGGTCCCTGGCGCTTCGAAGCCCGTGCCGCAGGACAAGCTGGTGCATGAGGAACGACCGGGGGAGCCAGCCTCCTTTTCTTTCCCTTCGCTTGAGAAGGTGCAGTAGTTTCAAAATCACCCTCTCGAGAAGAGTCGGCGACAAGGTTTCTATGAGGCCCGCTCCCTATTATCTTGTTCAAGTCTTAGACCGGGCTCTCTTCATACCCTGGAACCTTGCGGGCCTCCTTCCACTGGAAAATAATAGAGAGGTTGTTGAAGATGCTCTCTATCTTCTTCTCTATATCAAGAACTGTGGAAAAGACTTGTCCACGGCAATTTGACGGAGCCGCCCAATGACGCACCAATCCCAGGGGAAGCCCAGGGTGAATACCTCCCCCAATGGAGGAGTCCTCACCATTTTCCTCTGCCGTGTGTCCGGGCTCTAGTGGGAGTTCTCCCCTTTCTAGGGGTGGCTGACTTCCCAACATCCCTTATTGATGATCCCTCACTAGCGTTTGTGGGCCTCAGTTGCTTGCACTGTTCTGCCAAAATGTGGCAGCATGTACTTGTTGATATCGGTGAACTCCAAGCACGTGGCCCAAGCCATGTGATTGTCTCGGGAGCTAGGTCTCATGATGAGTCCCCATCTGGTCCTTCTTTTTACGATTGATCTTGTTGTACTGCTTCTCAAAGAATACAGAGAATGGGCACCCTTGGTCCATCCCGTGTTGTCGGGCGAATCGCTGAGGGAAATAGCCCTCAAACTTGGCACTGTGGATGGTGCAGTAGGGTAGAACCCCGCCTCTGACACTCAACATGTACATGAGCTCCTTATGAGTAGTAGGAGCACCATCTTGCCCAAGTGGTCGAAAAAATCACGATCCGTAAGGTTTCGGATAAGAAAGGCGGGCCTACTCATGTGAAGGTGGTCATTGTAGAACATTTTATGTGCATGACCAAGAGTATGGAAGACTGCTTTCTTCTCAGTGATCCTTAGGAGAAACGGGCACATTGCTTCCTCCAACTCCCTGTTTTTGAGGTAGGTGTTAGGGAAATAAGCCTCGAGCCAGCCGTATACATAGTGGGTGGGGAAAGGCGTCTTGAAGTCCCATGGGAAGGCTTCACCGTCCACTATGTCATTGCCTCCTTCATCTCCCAGATAGGCTTTCCCCCTAGACACTACTCCCAAGCTATAGTAGTTGCTACATAGGACCGGCTGTGCGAGTGCGTACTCTCTTTTCCTCTCCATGTCGCAGGCTACTTAGAGCATGCCAGGACGTATAGTGTCTACTCCTTCGGGGAAAGAAACCTTGCACAGGAAGAGTACCAGGTACGCCGCCAGGAAGATGTGGTCATTCCCGTTGTGCAGTTCAAATAATGGAGGAGTTTCCTTCATGGATGCCTTCCTCTTTCTTCTCGGGCTTAGACCAACCTCATCAGTACAGTCTCCATAGAAGAATGCCACCCACTGGGTGAAGGAGACACGTCCATTCTTGGACTCATAGTAGAGCAACCGGTAAATCCCAAATAACTCTTACAGTCCAGCTGGTGGGTCTTTTTTCCCGATCCGTTCACCTCCAAAAATGACCAAGTTTGGGGGCACGAACTCGTCATACATAGCACCGATGAGTGGAAGCCCATTCATGAAGTATAGATCTAGCAGAGACATCCCTGCTTCCTCATGACCATGCAGCCACGTGTTACTAACATGGCTCCAAGTTTCCAAAAGCACCTTGACCGTGTTTGAACATCGGTTATAATATCCTGTTGAGCATTGGATGGTGGCTATCAGGGAAGCACGCTTCAAAATGCCCCTGTATCGGCTCAGCACTCTTACGGTCCAAGAAGAGTACCCTTTCTGGTACTAGTGCTCCCCTTGCACCCAGAGGCCAGCAGAGGACCACTTTAAGCGCCGTGCGCATTATCTAGGCCTAACACCCCTTGTGTCATTCAAAACCTAGCATCGTGAGTGTGCTATGGCACTTTCTTCTATGGATTTCTCTCACTATTCCAACGGAGCTACACCCAGATACTACGTCATGACCACCATTCTGCATCCCTAGGGAGTCTACTCTTTGCATTACAGTCGTCATATCCTCAGGGAGTGAAGTCTCTAGTTACGACTATGTTCTTCATGGAGTCACATTCCCTTACAACATTATGGTCTAGTTGCACGACCCTAAACTGCATGCTTAAACTGTATCGTGGTCTAGGTGCACGACCCTAAACTACATGGTCCAAACTATATGACCTTAAACTGTAGTGGTGGTCTAGTTGCACGGCCCTAAATTGCCTGGTCCAAACTATATGACCTAAAACTATAGTGGTGGTCTAGGTGCATGACCTTAAACTGCATTGTCCAAACTATATGACCTTACATTGTAGTAGAGGTCTAGTTGCAAGACCTTAAACGACATGGTCTTCGTTACAAAATTTTAAATTGTACAACTTTGGTCCAAACTATATGACCTTAAACTATAGCGATGGTCTAAGTGCACAACCCTAAACTGTATGGTCCAAACTATATGACCTTAAACTGTAGCGATGGTCTAGGTGCACGACCCTAAACTGCATGGTCCAAACTATCTCACCTTAAATGTAGCGGTGGTCTAGATGCATGACCCTAAATTGTATGGTCCAAACTATATGACCTTAAACTGTAGCGGTGGTCTAGGTGCACGGTCCTAAACTGTATGGTCCAAACTATATGACCTTAAACTGTAGCAGAGGTCTAGTTGCACGACTTTAAACTGCACGATCCTAGCTGCATGACTTTAAACTGTATAGACATGGTCTGAGCTAGAAGACCTTAAAACTGTAATGCACATCCCTATAGCAAGACGTTACACGATGTGACAAGTAGTCTATTCACATGATTTTAAACTATGAAAGGGATGCACCTCTTCACTGGGTGTATTCCATCACTATCCTCTGTGAAGTTACATTCATTCCACTGCCCTTCATCCCCATGGAGTCATATTTCCCCCATTAATCCCTAGTGTCAGCTTCTCACCGAACCACTATCTCTATCCCCCCACAGAGCTTTACTTACATGGTGACCCACCTAAATGGTCTAGGTGCACGACCTTAAATTGCATGGTCCAAACTATATGACCTTAAACGGTAGTGGAGGTTTAGTTGCACAACCTTAAACTGCATGGTCCTCGCTGCAAGACTTTAAACTGCGCAACCATGGTAAAAACTATATGACCTTAAACTATAGTGGTGGTCTAGTTGCACGACCTTAAACTGCATGGTTTTAGATGTATGGATTTAAGCTGTGTAGTCAAGGTCCAACTGTATGACCCAAAACTATAGTCACGTCCTTGTTGCATGACGTTAAACTACTTTGCACAAGGTCTAGGAAGCAGGACATTAAACATTCTTCCACACACATGCGCACACAATACCTTTGGTGCACACCATCTTCACCAAATCTCCAGTGGATCCATTTTTCTCTACAACATTCACCATTCCCCAGTGTGTTTCACCCATGCTCACAAAACGACAAATTATTCCATCATCCGTATGTGCCGTTAGCCAATGGGTCACTGCTATCCACCATCTATACCAACATCATCCATTTCCACCATGGTCCAGCGGTATGACCCTAAACTATAGTACACGTACAGAGTGACGTTAAACTGTTTCCAGAAGGTCCTGGAGGCATGACCTTATTCCAAAAAAAAAAAAGATGGACATGACGAAAACCCACAAGGGAGACATGGGTAAAAATGTCAGAAAAAAAGATTAAAAGTGGATGGGTACGGTCACAAAACCGTGAGTAAAAATGTCCAAAAATAAAACCCAGGCACGGTGCAAACACAAAAGGGCCTTGTGAGCAAAAATGGATGAAAAGGGTGGACATGGCTGCAAGATCATTAGTAAAAGAGCCCAAAAATAAATGAGGTTGGTGAAAACCCTCTTTACGGTGCCACTTCCCCAGTTCAGGTGAAAATCCACAAAGGGTGCTTGGACCAATAAAGCAGGTTGACATAGCATCAGAGCCTTAGCTGACACCCAATTGTGAATCAGACATAATTCTGGCTAACAAGGTCCACACAAAATCCTCAGGTGTCAGGATCCAATCAAGATGGCTCACCCAGGATCGAGAGCCACACAAGATCTCCCAAATACCTAGACCAAAAAGAGTCATTGAGGGTGAGGACGACGATCGAAAGATCCCTCAGAAATAAAAAAGAGTCCTCGAGGGTGAGGACGATGACCAAAAGATCCCTCCAAAATCAAAGAGAGTCCATAGGATGAGGACAATGACCAAAAGATCCCTCCAAAATTAAAGAGAGTCCTTAGGGTGATGAAGATGAACAAAAGCTCCCTCCAAAATCAAATAGAGTCCCTGAGGGTGAGGACGATGCCCAAAAGATCCCTCTAAAATAAAAAAGAGTCCTTGATGGTGAGGACGATAAACAAAAGATCCCTCAAAATAAAAACGAGTCCTTGAGGGTTAGGACAATGACCATAAGATCCCTCAAAAACACAAATGGCCCTCAAGGGTATCATCCGATAGGGTGAGGACTATAAATACCAATCTCTCCAAGTCGCAAACTCATCTGATAGGGTGAAGACATTAAAAACTAATGTCCCGTGAGGGGAGGACTGCGAGAAGATCCCTCAAAGTTTCTTCTTCTCCAATGTATTCACGGATGGATCTGCGACAAATGTGTCCAAACGTCTGAGCAATTTGGTTACAACATTGCGTGGATTTTTCCTCGGCGTTCACCTGGTCGTGTGGCTAGGAAGAAAAAAGAAATAAAGCCGAAGGAAATTTTCTAAATGTTTTCCTTCTCGCTTCTCTCTAAGCACAACATTCGGTGGGCCATGCTGTTTGAAGACATTTTTCAGCATCATGGGTCTCCGATGCGAAATAAGAGAGAAGTCGGTAAATAAAGCTTGAGAAATAGTGGAAATTTGGTTACCTCAGAATGGCTCTAAAACTGTCCAAGATCTTCATGAGGACTCCTAAAATCCTCTTGCCAAGTTTCTTCACATTCCGAGTTGGCTAAGGAAGTGCAGATGTAAAAACATTTTGGCAGAATTAGCCTTTAGCACAATGAAATGGACCCCTATAACTAGAATCCTACTGTTAGAGTATCAAACAGTCATGGGACCATTTCCATTGAATTTGACATTGTTGAAAATCCCTAAGGGTCAAATTTCAGCTTAAACGGACACTCAAGGAAGAAGTTATAGGGAAAAGATCGAAATAGGAATAGTTGCACACTATTCTCATGCGGCCACCCTACAATTAAACTCCATTAAAGAACAGTCACGAATAGAGAACTTGTGACACCCATATCTCTCTCGCTTGAGATCGGATCATGCTCAAATTTGTTAGAGCGTGTTCATCTCATTGAAACGAACATTTTGATATGTGGTACGTCTAGTGATGATGTCGGAGCAAAGAGAAAAACTAGAGAGAAGTTTGTGCTTTGAAGCTGCAAGTTGCAAAAAATCAGCAGGATATCCACTCACACGAGTGGCCAAATCACAACGCCCACTAGCCCGATCGACATGAGACCCGTGCATCGCATGCGTAAGGTCCGTGGCTATCGTTGGTCCGAACCTTACGTGTAATGAACGGTCGGATTTCACACAAGATCAAGTAGAAGTCACTGTTGATTCTAGCAGTCGGAATTCCAAATTCCGGCTAAAAGTTCAAGATTGTCAAATCTTCGTTCAGGCACCAAATCGCATCCCATTTGTTGCAACGCCATCGTGGTGAGATGCTTAGTGCAATTCAACAAAGAAATTGAAGAAAAACGTTCAAGACAAAGATGCACTATTGATCAAAAGTTTTCAAGATCTATTCAAATTTCAAGTTATGTGATCGTGCTTTTAAAGTGTGATTCATGGCTTAAAATTAACATCACAATGATCGTAGTATCGAGCCCTACACGATGACAATCATCTTTTATTCATTTGGACGCCGGATCATCAATGGATCTTTCGAGAAGAATCAAGAACATCCTTAGTTCTTAGCAGGGACTGTTTTGAAATTCTCTCAATTATTAGGCAGGGGAAAATCAATCATTTTGCACCCTATTTTCCTATTTTTTAATTCAAATAAATGGTAATTATCATCAATTACAGTTAGTTTTGAGTAATCCACCCACGTTTTAGCCTTAGTCTATAAATATATGCTACCTCCCATTGAGAGGGGACCTTTTAGCTTTGGAACTTCCTCTTGAGTTCTCTTGAGCACATCTTGGAGAGAGAGAGGAGAGAGAGAGTTTAGATTGATATCCCTCCTATCTTTAAGGTATTTTCTCTCACTTCCCTTCTATCTCTTCGGTTTCCTTTTTCCCTCTTCTTGTCTCTCTTCTTCTCTTCATTCTTCTTCATCTGCCTTCTTCTTCTCTGCTGAGTCTTTCTCAGAGGCTATGCATGGCAGTGGCAGTGCCGTGCATGCCTCTTTCTTTCTTCTCCCTCTTTCTTTTCTCTCCCTATTCTCTCTTCCTCCTCCTGTGACTTTGCAGGTCATGCATGCGATGGTAGTGCCGTGCACGGACTTCTTTTCTTCTCTCTTCCTTCGTCTCTTTTCTTCAACATAGTCCACGCACGGTGTTAGTCGTTGTTGTGCGTAGTGCCATCTGAAGGACACGGTGAGCTAGGCCGTACTCAAGTAGCAGGTCGGGCTCCTGTTTCGGTTCTAAGATTAGTGTCATGTGTGTCGATGCATTGCCGACCGTGAACTATATTTATTTTGTCTCACGGGTCGCAAACGATGCTGCTCACCGCTGTCCACAAGCGTGTCTTCGGCATCTTGTGCAAGCATAGACGACGATAACTATCACCATCTGAAGACATGTTTTCAACATCCCACATCTATTGCAAATGACAATGCTTACCACCGCCTGTGGGCGTATCATCCGAGCTTCGCGTCTGTCGCAGAAGGCGAGGCTTACCACTGCGCATGCTCTCTTTTACGCCCTGCACCTATCGCAAACGACGATGCTTACCGCCACCTATAGGGTTCTCACCGGCGCTTCATGTCTGTCGCAGATGGCGATGCTTATTGCCATCTGCTCTCTTTTGCGCTCTGTGCCTATCACAGATGACGATACCTATCACCGCTCGTGAAGGGTCGTTGCTGCCTACCTGTGTCACCGACGGCGATGGCCGACACCATCTACAGTTCTCTGCTCTCCCCTCTACCACGAGCAGCAGTGTCCAACGCCGTCTAGGGGCCACAACGCTATTACTCCCTAGCCGTGGGCGGCAATGCCTAATGCCGCCGGGACCTCTCTACTCCTTCATCTCGTGTCTTTTCTCCGCTCTCTTCTCTTCTCCTTTCTTCTTCCATTCTTACTTGGCTAAAGGATACACTCAGTCAAGAACTGTCATAGCAGTCTGGCTGTCGAGCTGTATTACCATCGTGCTGATCCAGAGTACCATGCACGTCTTGCTACCACACCATATTAGGGTGGTCATATCGGCCTTAGTTTCGAGTAGTATTGCCGTCGTGTCGATTTGAGTTACCGTGCCCATCTTGCTACCACTCTGAGTCAGTCACTGTATTGATCCAGCTATCATGCTATTCTCGTTCCCTTGTCAAGTTCTCTTTTCTTTTCTCCCCTTATTCAAATCCTTTTCTTCATCACTCTAATTTCTCATCCTCTCCTCTGCCATCTGAATGTGCACATCTGTGCATGTTCGCCCCAAGACAAGGGTGGTACCCTTGACCCACTTGTCTTACAAATTAACCAGGTTAGTGCTTTGAAGAAAACAAAGAGGTTGCAGGTCAAGAGAGGTGATTCCAAACTAGTTGAAGTAGCTGGGGGGCTTTCCATCGTGATCTAAGAGGGCGCCCACGCTAGTCATCCCGAGTAAGTCACGGACCCAAGTGAGGTTGGTTCCCACCTCATGAGTAAAATTCCTCTCTCACCAGTTGGGCACCTGTCCTTGTTTAATGAACAAGGTTCCTGATAAAGCGATCTCACGTCTCGGGTCTTTCGAACCCGACCGATCGCCTAGATCTGAGGAGCGAGATCAAGGCATCCGACCACGCCGACCTCTTTCTTATGAGCGACACGTTCATGCCCTTCTGCTGCTTGATTCGTAGGTTCCAATAGATCCGTTCCCAAAATTGGAATTGGAATTGGGTAGGGCACCCTAACTGATTGGCTTGTCTCAAGGAGACTAGAGCGAAATCAATCAATTATGACAAGGTATGATGCCCCGGGAGTAGGGACTTTAGGGTTGACCTTGGTAGTTGGGCATTGTTTGAAGAAGGGAGGGACTGCTTTACTGGCCTTGAGGGCACAACCACTCCTTGGGTCAAACCTTGAGGGCTGGCTCGTGCATGCGAAGAAGAGGGAGTGGACAAGAGTGTACTTGAAGGGAAGTTCTTTGAGTACCATGTCATCATGGGTTTTGGGGTAGAAGAGTGTACATATATGACCATCCTTTTCCCTTGGGGTTAAAAATAGCACGAGACCTATAGGTAGGTGCACGATCCATAACAGTGTTGGGGGTGGCTTGGGGCCAATCCCTTGATGAAGTGAAAGGTTTGGTAGTTGGAATGCCGACCTTGGCAGTTTGCATGGCCATAGAGCCATTTGCATGCATGTGCATATTTTTTCGTGACCCTTGACTGAGTCATGGGTCATGTGCTCTTTTAGGTGCACCATTCAGAATTCCCTGAGCTGAGTGAATATTATGCAATGCACGAATGGTTTGAGTACCACTCTGAGTGGGTCCGTGTCCCAAGAGACCCAAAGTAGGTGAGACGATAGGGGTGAGCTTCTGCTTGCCCCGATTCATCCCAACAATGGTTGAACCATTTACCATGACATGTGTAAGTGTGTGTTGAGTGGCTTTTGAGCCACTCGAGCAAGATGGTCTGGCGAGGGAACCACCAGCATGATGTGTGTGGGGCAACGTAATCGTATGAGTTGTGCTAGTGTAGAGTAGAGATGGAATAACTTTTTGATTGCCCAATTATGTGGTGGTTTTAGAAGAACCGACCATATGAAGAGGGTAAGTGGTGTTAGAACCACTCTTGAGCTTATGACATGTAGAGTGTCTGCCACTAGCAAAGTGAGCATGAAGGGAGGTGGTTGTGGGACCACTCATGGAATTGACATCAATGGACTTGCCTTTGATACCGGTAGAGGTGGGAACATGGGGTTTGAGTACCCTTTCCCGAGTTTCCCTTAGCCTGAGCTACGGTGATAAGGTCAGAGAGATCACTCAAGAAATACATGGGAGCAGTAGATTGGAGAATCTTACTTCCCATGGGTAAATTCGTGAATGTGGGGATGATGAATCCCCAATTTGGATAAGAGAGGAGCAATTGTACTCCATAGTAGTTTTTAAGAAAGAAAGAGATCAAATGATTGTTTGAGAGAGGTCCGTACCAACAATAGGGTGATAATCCCCAGTGGAGTTGCCAGTTGGTCAGGCCTGGATCCACCATGCTTGGGCTCCCTCGGGCACCCGGGTCCGATAGATCCCCTCTCAAACAACCACATGACTATGCACGAGCGCGACTCATGTGTCACTTGCGGATAGGTATGTCCAACTATGAGAGGATTTTAATGTGTTGAAGAGATGGACTTGAGCACCTACCTCACCACAGTTTGAGTTTGTGGGATAAGCCCAGGCTGTTGCCCTCTTAGATCAATAAATGCAAGCGCTCCGACCGTTCAGCAACGCGGTTTGGACACGGGCCCCTCTCAAAACTCAACACTTCACCTTAGCTCTTTCTTGGAATTCAAATGAAAAATTCTCCTCTCTAATGGGCTTTGTGAGTGAGTGGTTCTAATGTTCGGGATTCGGTGATTAAAGTGATAAGAAGGAGAAAGAAGGAAGAAGGGAATAGGAATGAGTGGTCAAATGAAAGAGTGATGAGACCCCATGAGTGATGCCATGCTCAAGCAGCCATAAAAACCCGTGATAGTCCATCGTTGCCAGTGAGCCACCACTTCCAATGGATTATTAGCTCCAATGGTCCATCACCCCAAGGGACCATCAACACCAGTGACTCATCACTCAAGTGGTTTGTCACTTCACTGGTTTACAATCATCAATGATAAGCAATCATCCCCACTGGGTCACTATTTCCAATGGACCATCAAAATTCCGATAGTTCATCATCCCTAGCGGGTCACTACATCCAGTGGACTATCAACTTCCAAGGGAACATAAACCTCGAATGGTTCATTATCCCCAGTGGACTACTGCCCCCAGTGGTCCATCAACCCCAATGGACCATTATCCTCAGGGAGTCACTACTTATGGTGGTCCATCTAACTGCAGCACTCCATCAGTCCCAATGGACAAACAACCCTAGTGAACCACTACCTCCAGTGGTCCATCCCCCTTTATAAGCCATCATTCTTGGTGAGTCATCAATCCTTGGCGGTCTACCACCCCTAGGGATAGGTTGTCATCCCCAGTATATCACTACCCCTCAGTGGTGTAAAGTATACCATGATGGAACGTGTCATACCTTCATCACCCACATACCTTCATCACCTAAGGGATCTTTTCAAACCTAAGGAGATAACCATTTCTTTACCTTAGAAACAAATTTTTGTTCGCATGGAGTTTTCATGCATTATTTAGCTATTGGGCCATCTAAAACCCCCATACCCAGAAATTGTGAACCACGCATCATCTTACCCAAAAAGAATAATCCCCAGTAGTGTTTACTTCTAAATAAAAGGGTCACCCATGGTATTTGTTACCTCAGCGAGTCTTATGACCTCTTCATCCTATGCATCATCAAGGAGGAGGGGTTTTGCTTAAAATGAAATGAAGCTAGGAATGATGAGCATCTGATGAGGATCGTCATGAGTAAAAATGAGAGCTTCAGGCAGACATAACCACAAAACTAGGGGTAAAATTATCAAAAATTAAAATTGAGCATGGTGAAAACGCAAAAGAGCACCATGAGTAAAAAAATGATAGATGGGCATGGCCACGAAGCCATAAATAAAGTGCTCTGAAAATAAGAAACAGGGCATGGTGAAAACCGGAAAGGGGACCATGAGTAAAAATAGAAATAAAAGGCGGACATGACCTCGAAGTCATGGGAAATAGAGCCTCAATAAAAGAAGAATTTGGTGAAAACTGTTTTGCGATGCCATTGCTATCTAGTTCAAGTGAAAACCCGAAAGGGCACATGGACTAATAAATTGGTTGATGCAGCATTTGAGCAAAATAGCTTCAACCGTCTTCAGCAAAAATTTTTTTGTTTAAGGAGCAATACCCCTCATGGATACCTTATCATCAAAACCAAAAAGATCTTAAGAAAAATTCAGCAATTCCGGTCAGCCTTGTTGACAGGACCCTGAAGATCAGAGGAGTCATCACAATGGCAAGTCAAGATAGCCATTTGCTGAAGAGATTCTCCAATCCGAGACATAAAAAAAAACAGGAAGATCACGTTGACAGCTCAAGATAGAAGTTCTTATAAGGTAATTGATCGATACCTTGGCACCAAGGGTAACAGTCTTAATCAAGGCTCTCAAAGATGAAAGATTTAGATTCCAGGGTAAGCCATTGTCTTGCACCAAACTAAGCCCGACCTCAAAAGAGACTGTCTTAACTAAGGCTCCCATTGCTAATAGGTTAAGCTTCTAGGGTAAGCCACCATCGTACACTTGACTAAGCTCAGTATATTAGGGTAAGCCCCCAAAGAGACACGCCATAGGCCATCAATCCAAGTCTTGGTGAAGTAGCTCATGTGCCCCATTAAGGGCCCTCCTCGATTTTCTATCTAAAGTTATATAGAAAAATCAAAGATTTAGTGTAAATGGGGAAGGAAGCCCATAAGCAAGGCACCCTGCCGCTAGCCCTTCAAAAGACAAATAAAGTGTTCAATTTAAATGGGGAAGGAAGCCCTTAAGCAAGGCCCCCCACCACTAGCCCTTCAAAGAAAAATCTAACGGATTGGGGAGGAAGTCTCCGCGCAAGGCCCTCGACTGCCAGACACATCTGGATTTCGCTAACAATGGGAACAAAGCCCTTAAGTAAGGCCTCCAGTTGTTGGAACAAAAAATGCAATTGGGTTGCTCTTCTACAAGGCACCTATCAGTTGGATCATTAGTAAGTACTGTTGAGATGGAATGGTAAGCCCTTCTACAAGGCACTCGGTCAACATACTCCCCTAGAAAACAAATACTAGCAGTGTTGGGAAGGATCCCTTAAGCAAGGGCCCTGATCGCTAGAATTCACTTTGGTCATCCCTAAGGGAAGAAGCTTGGCATGGTTTCCCCCTCAAGGATCGTGTTGGTTTTGATGATTGAGAAGAAAAAGATTCTTGAGAGAAAAAAAAGCGCCTTAGTAAGTATTCGAAAGATGAACTTTGGCAAAGTTTTGTTCTGAATGTACACTTCTTGCTTATCTTGAAGGGTAGCATTCGATGGGGCAAGTTTTTATATGTCATTTTTTATGTACTTGTATCCCTAGGGTGAATAAAGATAGAGCCAATAGTAACCTGATCCCACCAGTGCCCAAGAGGCCACAAGATCACGGGAACACTAAAGCAATAAGTGTAAAACTGGGTAACCTCTGAAGAAGTGTCTAAATGGCCTCAAATTGTACAAGAGGGTATTTTGGATACCCTAAAGACACAAAGTTTTTTCTCAATATGACAAGTTCTGGTATGATCAGGATGAAACTTGGTTCTCAAATCCAGTTTCTATCATGCAAAAAATAGACCCTATAACTATAGCCCAATTTCCTAGGTCTCAAAACAGTACCAAACCACCTCCATTGGATCTAGAACATCGAAAGACCTCAAAAACCAAATTCGAGCTCAATCGGATGCTCCAAGACCATTCTCGGCCTAACTTACCGTAAAGGGTGGTATTTACACTATTGCGGTGCAACCTCGGTGAACTAATTGCCATTTATGGAAAATGTGTTTATCATTTTGGGATAATTTTCAAATGCTCATAACTCGCTCGTTTTGAGTCCAAAAAGGTCAAATTTGGACATGAGCTAGATCTTGACGACCTGATCATTTTAACATGTGGCATGTATCATGGCATTGCCCGAAACGAGAAAATTTCTAGAGAGAAGATCGGCTCAAAAGCATGAAAATTCGTATTTTATACAAGATAACATCTCGTACTTTGAGAGGCCATAGTTCAAGATCATGATGTCAAATCATCATAAATATGGGTTCGTTGTGACCTGTTGAGAGGAGCTATAGTTTGGTATAATTTTTATGTATAATCGGAGGCTGGATGACACGAATTTTGAGATTGAAAATGACACAATTTTTCTGTGGTCAGAATCCCATTTTTCGATGACTTCCCAAATTTGGAAGATGCTTAAGTGGAAACTAAATTGGATGAAAGTTAATGCAAAATGATTGTGACAATGTCCTCTTTAATTTGTGATCAAAATGAAGACTTGGAACGTCGTAGATTGTGCTGAATTGGTGGTCGAAGAATTGCAAAGTTTATAGACTTGGCTGGATTTTGGGTTCTTTCTAAAAAATATGTTTCAAGAAGATCAAATGGTATCAAAACATGCACAATAGTTCAAGCATCGATTCTATGACAATTGATTGCCCGAATGACTAATGTAAGCATCTGAACCAAAGTTTAATAATGGCAAAAGGCCCCTCATGGAGGGATGGTTTTGTCATTTGTTGAAAATTACTTAGGGGTATGTAAGTCATTTGGTCAAAAAATGAGATTAATATTTTAATTCATTAGATATGTATTTTTTGATAATCTTGGATGTTTTTGAGCATTCCACCCTTGTTTAGTGGTTACTCTATATAAGGAAACCCAAGTTATTTATAATATGACTCTTGGACTCTCTTAGTCATTTGTAACACTTGAGCATTTGGAGTAAATTCTTGCTTATTCTTTTGTTTTATTATCAAGGTCAAGACTCAAGACGAGAGTAGAGAGAAACATTTCTTAGAGAGAGAAAATACTCATAGATCACCATACACCATAGCCCATTCCCTACACCACACACCATCGTCCCTTCCCAATACCATACACCATAGCACATTCTCTACAACATACACCATATCCCATTCTCTACACCACACACCATAGCCCCTTCCATACACCACACATCATAGTCCATTCCATACACCATACACCTAAACCTTGGGCCTTAGTCTTGACCCAAGCTTAACCCTTCTCTCTCATGTGCATGTAAAGAGACCCATGGGTGTGCACCTAGGCGAAAACACACCCTAAGTCCATTCTCTCCTCTCTCTTCTTATTTCTCTCTCCTATATTCCTCTTTCTTCTTCTCTCTTTCTCTCTCTTCTTTCTCTCTCTTCTCTCTTTCTCTCTCCTCTCTCCCACTCTCTCACATCCAGTTTCTAAACCCGTGCCTAGGGCGGGCTCAGCATTCTTGGCTTCTATCTCTCTCTTCTCTCTTATCTTACTCACTAACTACCATGCACGCCCCTAACCCCACACACTCAAGCAAGCCACAAACACTGCACACTTGAGCACGCCCCAAACTCTGCACTTCCCAGCACGCCCTCTCCATGCACACTCAAGCACGCCACAAACCTTGCACTCCCCTACAAGCCCTCTCCTTGCACACCCTTTCCCTACACGCCCTCTCCTTAGACACCCATGCACGCCCTAAACATTGCACACCTTAGCACGCCCCAAACTATGCACTTCCCTGGATGCCCTCTCCCTGTACACTTAGGCATGCCCCAAATCCTGCACTTTCCTACACGCCCTTGGTTAGATGCATCGATCTCGCCCTCAAGTCAAGATGACCTGGTGGCTTTGCTCTAGGTTCGAGATGGACCCAGGACTTGAGATCACTCTCTTGTGAATAGTGTAAAGAAGATACGGGCAGGAATACCAACAATGAGAGAGGAATTAAGGTGTGAGGTGGGACTTACTTCACCTGGGTCCATGACACATTCGGGCTAACTTGTATGGGTTCCCTCTTAGATCACGTTAAAATGCCCCCCAGGTTTATGAATGGTTCAAAATCTCCTCCTTTGACCTATTTCTTCTTTTCTTACAGTCACACACTCATGTTAGAATACAAGACAAGTGGGTCTGAAGACCTGGCCTTGTCATAAAGGGAGCACACATGTGCTTGTGTACTCAAAAGAAAGTGAAAAGATATTATGATGGAGTCCAGGCTGATTTGAAAGCCTTACGGCGTCTCCTTGACAAAGGACTATCAACACATATTTTATAGTGAAGGGGGAAAGAACACAAATGGCAGCTTGCTGCCGCTTGTGAAGAGGGAAGAGAGAGAAAGAACACAGACGATGGCTTGCTGCTGTTTGTGAAGAGGGAAGAGAGAGAAAGAACACAGACGGTGTCTCGCTACCATTTTTAAAGAGGGAAGAAAGAGAATACAGGGACGACATGAGGCCCGCCATGTCACTGCTCCCTTGTGAGAGGAGAGAGAGATAAATTATAGGAACCACGACAAGGCCCACCAAAAAGGGTAGGCCCATATCGTTACCCTTGTGAAGAGGGAGAGACAGAGAGAGAACAGAGAAGAGAGAAAGAGAAGAGAACGAGAAAATGACAGACGACGGCTTGATGCTGTCTGTGAAGAGAGAAGAGAAAGAAAGGAAAGAGAAGAAGGGGAAAGAAAAATAAGATAGAGAAAGAAGAGAGAGGAAAGAAAAATTTACCTAAGGGTACCCGTCAAAGTTTTCTCTTCCCTTTCTCTCTCTCCAAGACATGACCCAAAACATCAAGCAAAAGGGGCTTTTTTATTGATCCAAAGAGGGTCTTTTACATGTAATTGGTACGTTCTTATGTAAAAGTGGGGCCCAAACATGGGTGGATGATTAAAACGTAACCTAAAAGATGGAAATTAGGAATTCAACAAATTAAAGAATCCATGAAATTTCAAACAGGTCCTTGCAACGACCATGCAATCTTCATGATCTTTCGGGATCCATTAGGGGTCCTTCTGACCTTCATTCGATTAAAAAATTATTCTTTTATTGATCAGCTCGGGAAGATGATTGTTTTGATACTCTTTTCAAACTACGAATCAGACTCTCATGTCATGATCATGAAGTGGCAAAAACATGGGAAAACGTGCAATCTTAGATTTAAGATCTAGCCTGTTTCTCAGTGGTTTTCATTGATTTCTTTATTATAGTGTGTCGAACATGTTACCATGATCGTTTTGCAAAAAACAACGGCTCGATTTGCTATTCGAAAGACCATTTTTTGAATTGGTAAACTTTGGTCGGGGTTTGGAATTCGGTGTCGGGAATTGCATAAACTTCAAACACATCCTGCATCAAATCTGACCATCCATCATGTGTGAGGTTCGGCTCAAATGAAGCCCCTGACCTTGTGCTCGTAATTGGTCTGATTTGAGGTCAATCTGAAGCGCGAGCATCGTGATATGGCCATTTAATCGAGGAGATGTGTTGCTGGAAATTTCCTACTACTTTTGGAAGTTTTCCAGTGAACTTTTCTCTTCGATTACTCTTGGCTCGAGCTGTATTATCATGCGTGTCACATATCAAATCGACCAGGTCGACGAGACGAACATGCGTCAAAATTTGGGCTCGATTCAACCCGAGATGAAGGAGATATGGCCATGGAAAGTTTGCCCCCAAATTTATGATGAAAAATTTCTATTAATAGAAACTGGTTCACTAAGGGTGCATTGTAATAGTGTACGACCTATCCATTTTGGGTAATGTGGTTATAACTTACACCGGAAGCGTCGGAATGCATCAAAAATTGGTACCCAAGGGTTTTCAAACGTTTTGAATCCAATGGAGATGGTCTGGAGACAATTTTACACTCCGATAATTGTGTTGTAGTTCAAATCCCATGTTTAGCATGATAGAGGCAAAATTTCTAGAAACTATTTTAACGTCTGCACTGCCTAACACTCGTTAGTTTATGACAAAATTTTGCAAGTGTTCTTAGGAGAATCTTATGAACAATATAAATACTTCTTGAGCCATTCTGAGACTGTCAGAAATTTCACTTTCGGATCAGGGCTTATTGATCTTTGGGACCTACGGGCCTAGGTCACAAACTGTCGTCTCCTTATTTGAACTGGGGATAAAAGTGATGGAAAATGACCTCAAATAACTTGCCCTAGCAAAATTTGTGGTTCGAAAAAAGTGAGAAGGGCAACATTCGGAATCAAAATTGTTCCTTTGACTTTAGTTTTCTTCTAGGCCACAGGATCACACGAACATCAAAGGGATACTAGTGTGAAGCTTCTTCCTGAAGGGGTGACCAAGGAGCTCAGACGGGTGAGGACCTTGTTGTCGACCCAGACGTGGAGACTTGAGGGATGATTTTGGAGTCTACACCCCATTGGATGTATAAGATGCTTTTAGAGTCTTCATCCTCGTTGGAACTTTTTGTGGCGTTTTTTGTTGCTACAGCAGGTTTTCATTGACATGCAGGGTACCTCTGTGGGCCCCATCATGTCGAGCCCAGTCAAAGTTTTTGTTGGCTTGTCCTGAATGTCAGGTCCGGTCAGGGACGGATTTTAGTGAGGCGGCGTCGGTTGGCTTCACCCTGGTTGCTGTGGATAGATATTGACTCGATTTGACCATTTCTCATGAGTGTGGGATCTTGAGGGATGATTTTAATGTCTATATTCCATTGGAAGTATGAGTGGCTTTGTTTGTAGTTTGACCAGGTTTGTTTTGCCTAGTTTGACAGTCTCTTGTTTTTGGGTCTTGATAACAGGACATCCTACTACCGAGAATTTTTCTTAAAATGCTGGCTGAAGCGGCTTATGGTGGCAAACGCTGCATCAACTTGCTTATTAGTCCAAGCGCCCTTTCGAGTTTTCGCTTAGACTAAGGGAAGTGGTTCCATAATGACCGTTTTCACCAACCTCCTTTTTATTAGGCTCTTTTACCCATGACCTGACGGCCATGTCTTCCTTCTTTCTATTTTTACTCACGGTGCCCTTTCGGGTTTCCATCGTGCCTGGTTCTTATTTACGGAACTATCTTACTCATGGTTTCGTGACCATGCTTGTCCTTCATAGTTACTCATGGCATTCCCTTTTCATGTTTACACCATGCCCATTTTTTTAATTCTTGTGGGGGCATGTTTAAGGTCATGCCTGTAGGACCTGGGCAAAGTAGGTTAACGTCATGCGGTCAGGATGTGCACTATAGTTTAAGGTCATACAACTGGACCGTGACGGAGATGGATGACGGCCTGTGGAGGCCATAGGGTGAGCATGGTAATGGTTTGACTCACTTAGAGGAGATGGCTTGAGATTGTCTATGGATAATGGATTGCATTTATATGGAATGTGGATAAGGGGTGGCCCATTAGCTGACGATAAGTGTGGATGGTGGAATGGCTCACTATGATTTCGTGAGCATGGGCATGACTCACTGAGGAATGTTCCGAGTTTTTGTAGGATTATGGAGGTGGACTCACTAGGGAGGAGATGGAGATGATATGCATGCACAGACAAACCGGCTAGGGGAGTCATGTGTGGAATGGCATGGAAAAGGAGTACGTGCATCAGAGGAACACACGTGTTTGGAGGCGTGTTTTAAGGTCATGCCATCGGGACCTGGGGAAAGCAGTTTAACATCATGCAGCAAGGACGTGAACTATAGTTTATGGTCATATAACTGGATCGTTGCGCAAAGCAATTTAATGTCATGCGGTCAGAACGTGCATTATAGTTTACGATCATACAGCTGCACCGTGATGAGTTGGCATGTATGTGGGTTGCCAACAAGGGGTGGAGTCACTGAGAGATGTGAAATGGTTGAGGCTCCATGGGAAATGGGCCTGTGGATGGTGGTCCAACTCATTGGGGATGAAATGGCCGAGACCATTTATGGGCAGTGTGTTAAGAAGGTGATGGTGGCTCACTAAAGGATGGTAGGTAGGAATGGACTCACTGGGGGTTAGGAAGTAGGTGTGACTCCTTGAGGATAAAAGATTAGGGGATGAACATGGCGCCAATGAGGATTGTCAGATGCTGAGGATTGAACCTTGCTGACGCACATACGGACGTGCGGGCTAGGGAAGGCATGGGTGAAGGTGCATGTAAAGGGTGTGGGTGTAAAGGCAATAAGGCTGGTGGCAACATGGGAACACACTCACGGAAAATTGAGCGAGCATGTGTTTATGAATTCACGAACGACGGTTGAAGGTGAACACACATGACAGCCTCTTGATGGCATGAGCTCTCACGGCAGCTATGGGGTGATGTGAACACTCATGACGGCTACATGATCCTCTGAACACTCATGGCGGCTACGTGATGCTTTGAACACTCACGACGGCTTGAGCGTTTGTGGTGGGAACACTCACAGCGGTTGCATGTGGTAGATAAAACACTCAACGTGGTTGATTGTAGAGACAATCACACATGACGGCCGAATAGGTGCATCTAGGGCTTGGACTGGGGGTGGCCCGACTCGGCTCAGTCCATTGTCGCTTGGTTTTCTTCATTGCCCCATTTTGCCCTTGGTTCCTTTTTGAAATGACACACAAGTTCACATGAACTGGGGTGTCATTCCTATTTTTAGGAAGGGCAGGGCCAGAAATGTCATGTTTATAAAAACGGGGTATGTAAGGGCCACAAATTTTCCCCCAGTCCAGTGACACGCACGGTAAGAGAAAGTGAGAAGGAAGAAGTAGCGCCGGTTGTGTAGGGAAGAAGCAGCGCCGGCTATGTAAGGAAGAAGCAGTGTCGACTGTGTAAGGAAGAAGCAGCGCTGACAATGTAAGGACGGCACAACACCGGCTGTGTAAGGAAGACACAGTGCCGACTGTGTAAGGCAGACGTACCGCTGGCTGTGTAAAGAGAACCATCGTCGTCTGTGAGTTCAAGGCCTAGCACCACATGTGGAGGGCCATCACCGACTATGTAAGTGAGAATCACCGGTTGTGTATGGGGGCATCGGCGCCAGTGAAACCTGGGCATCGCTGTGTGTGTTTGGTCTAATCGTACAGCTGCCACCTGTTAGCGCTGCTCCGTACGTGTCAAAGTCTTGTGCGATTACGTCAGCCACAGTGTTTTCCAACCACCCTATCCTTTTTAAACCTTTCCTCCCTTGAGCAGCATTGTCTCCCCCATTTTCTCTCTCTCTCTTGAAGCTCACTGCTACCCCTTGAAGTAAGCCCACTGGTGGAGCTAAGAAAAGCCCGTGAAGGCCGTGAGTGAGGATTCAAGATACCATGGGAGTCAAGGTAAGTGGGTTTAGCTTCTACGCATCCATGTAAAGTTCAAATATAAAAAATGGATAAGATGATAGAATGAAAAATGTGAAGTTCGGGTTGACATGAAATTGAAATTTCAGGTTTGTGTTTCTAAATGCCATGACTAATTTGACCATATAAATGATTGAATTTCTGAATAAGGAATGTTTAGGATTTCACTGATTGAATGTTCACGATCGCACTGATTTAGTAATAACTTTCGTTTAAATGTAATGTTCATACTTGCTGTCTTGAACTAATATTTATATATGCTAAGCTATGACTTTATATTGATTAATTGAACTATTATCACACACGGATAGAATTTTCCATAGATGCATAACACTAGACCTACTTACTGGGCTATATAGCTCATTCCATTATTTCTTCTCTCCTTGTAGATTGATAGCAACTGGTTTTGGGCTTGGAACTCGTGATTTGTGGCGGGGAGTCGAAGCTAGATTTCTTGAAGAAGGTGCTTAGATCTTGTTTGGTTCTGGGCTGTTTTGCCCTAGATTTATTGATATGTGTAATATTGAACCTAAATGCCCTGAACTGAATGTAATATTTTGGAAGAATTTCATATAATGGATTTTTGGTGTTGAGATTTTCTATGTTCTTCTATCAGTTGAGTTATTGTTTTAGTTCTTTTCCATGGTTTACTTGATTACCGAAAATGAAGGCTTTGACTCCACTCCTTCTTAAGTGACAAAGGTTACATTGGATCATGGACCCGCGCAAGATTGCCCGTCGACGTGTAAGGTACGGTGGTCAAGGGCGGGGTCGTGAAAGGGTAAAACCTTTCTGTTTTTTTTTATGTTTTTACCTTAAACCTTTTCGTCAGCAACTAGAGGAATCTGACATAAGGTCAATTTTGATGAGGGTTGGAGCGAAAATGGGAGAGGTCTTGGCGGTTTAGCGAGCACTGGTGAAGAGAAACTCAGAGCGAAGGTGGGTCACGAGGCTTTCAGTGGGTACCAAGGGATTTTTCGACCGTCCAGTGAACTTCAACGAGACCAGTTTCGATGAGCATGGGACTTTCTGACAAGTTGCAGGTTTTCGGCGTGACTCTAGAGTCTCTTGGGGGGATGACCAAAGTCGCAGGCAGCCGAATAGTCACAGGGAAGTCGAGATGTCACAGGGCAACCGAGAGGTCAAGCATGTGAAGGGTCACCGGGCTGCCGAAGCATGATGTGAGAACACGTGGCGGGCACACATGTGCAAAGAAACACACTCGTTAAATCTTCGTGCACGACAGCTAATTGTGCGTGACTACAAGAGTGTTCAACAATGATCACCCACGACAGTTGTCGTGCATGGCAGTGGTCACGTACGATACTGATTGTACGCAGCGACGAGCGCTCGTCACGTACCTAGCAATTACAGTGCTCAGCAACGAACATGCACGACAGCTTAACATGCTTGGCAATGAACATGTGCGGTTGCTTAGCATGATCAACAATGAGCATGCACGACAGCTTCACATGCTCGACAGTGAACACGCACGGCAGCTTAGCGTGCTTGGTAGTGAAGACGCACGGTAGCTTAACGTGCTTGGCAGTGAACTTAGCGTGCTCGGTAGCTTGGACCGTCAAGGGGAAGTGCCCATGTCCGCTGGCAAGACTTTCTAAGAGCATTCCCTCGATAAAGAACTTTATGAGGGTCGGGGACTTTGAAATTGGCAACTTTATTAGCGATAACTTAGTTGGGGGGGTTCATGTCTGGCTTGCAGAGTCTGTTGGAAGTCAAGTCCTCAAGAACAATTGTGAACTCCATGTTGTACTGTGGAAGGGCATTTACTATGAACAGGGCATGATACCCATCATAGGTTAATTCCTTGCCAGAGAAGTCTACTTTGTATGTCTGATATACTCGATCTAAAACCCTTCTCTGTTCCTCTGAGGTCGAAGTGACACTGGCGATCAACTGCTCTCTTTGTTTCAAATGCAAGAGCAACGCTGATCATTAACTACTTCTCTTTTCCTTACATGCAAAAGCAACACTGATAATTAACTTCTTCTCTTTTCCTTAGATGAAAGAGCAAGCTGAGACCCCCTCGCATTTCGCTGGGTTGAATTTTTGAGATTTCTCAGTTGTAATGACACAAGTTGTATATGTAACTTGTAGCTTCTTTTAATGAAAAATTTTGCTCGTTTGCATTAATTGTCTCCTATGCATCTTCTGCTTTTTTTGAATGTAGTAAACCTACCACACTCCCTCTTCCTTCGAGACTGTAAGAGTGATGTGTGTTTAGAGTCATACACTAAGACTTAATGGTATCTTTAACATCTTACCTTTGAGACTGTAAGAGTGGTGTGTGTTTAGAGTGATACACCAAGAATTGAAAGTATGTTTAAGGTCTTACATTCGAGACTGTAAGAGTGGTGTGTGTTTAGAGTCATACACCAAGACTTGACGGTATGTTTAAGGTCTTACCTTCGAGACCGTAAGAGTTACGGATAATACCTTTTTAGGTAACGTCTGTTGATAGGGGTTATCACATCCTTCCCGTCAGAATGAGTCAATATATAGGCTCCATTTGGGGACACCGTTTTTATTACATAAGGGCCCTCCCACTTTGGTTCAAATTATCCTTTACATCGCCCATGCATGACGATCGGCCTTTTTACTGCTAGAACCAAGTCACCACTAGAGAATGAACAGACTTTGACTGACTTGTCAAAAGCCCTCTTCATCCTCCCCTGGTGTAGCTCAAGGTTCTGCTGAGCTTCTAGTCTCTTCTTATCAAGTTCATCTAATTCTTGATAATGTAACTTGACCTGTTCATCATCTGTCATATCATGATGTACGACGATACGAAGCGATGGAAGTTGGATTTCAAGGGGTAGTGTCGCTTCACTCTCATAAACTAAATAATAGGGAGTAGAATCGGTGGCACTCCGAGTTGTGGTGTGATAAACCCATAAAGCTTCAAGAAGCTTCTCATGCCAATATTTCCTTGCTTTTGACACTGATTTTCTCAGAACACTGTAAAGGGTCTTGTTGACGGCTTCGGCTAAACCATGTGTCAGAGGATGGTACATAGTAGAGTACTTCCACTCAAAGCCAAATTGGTTAGCCAAGTGGTCAATGTGCTGGCTCCTGAACTAGGGTCCATTGTCTGATATGATCTGGTCAGGCACACCGAATCGGTAAAAAATGTGGTGTCGCACAAAGTTGGCTACTGATTCTCAGGGGACATGTTTGAGTGGGATCGCTTTAGCCCATTTGGCTAAGTAATCCTTAACGGCTTAGATAAAAGTATGGCCCAATGCTGAGGGAGGGTCGATGGGTCCGACAATGTCCATACCCCATTGTGGGAAAGGTCAAGACATGACTGTAGGATGGAGAGGCTCTGGTGGCTGGTGAATGAGGTTTGAATGTATCTGACACACTTGGCACCTTTTGGCATAGGACAATGAATCTATAACAATTGATGGCCAGTAATACCCCAAACCTGTGTATCTGTTCATAGAGCTTAAGACCAGTCTGATGAAGGCCATAGAACCTGACACGTACTTCTTCTAGGACTCACTTTGCTCTTTTGTATCGAGGCATCGGAGGAGGATGCCATCAAAGGATCGTCGGAAGAGAGCATAGTCGTCCAAAAGAGTGTATTTTATGGACATTCTTCGTATACTCATTGCGATCGTCTGGTAGCCGTCCGTGTTTAAGGAAGTAGATTATTGGTTCCCTCCAATCCTCAGCTTGTTCAATATCGGCACATATTGGATCAAAGATCTCCTCCTCTTGTCTTTTAGACTTATTGCCTTGGTCTTGCTTCATCTTCTTTTCAGCTTCGAGAGAATCCTTAACAGTGATAAGGGCCTCAATGGGATAAGGAGGGCATTCTAGGAAAATAATCCTTTCATCATCCCCATCTAACTCTCTAACCAGCTCAATGTACCTCCACTCTGCTACCCATATAGGCGTGGGTTCCTTCAACGAGATTTAAATAGTGGCACGGAGTTTGGTAAGGGCATCGGCCTGGGAATTTAACCTTCTAGGGATGTGCCCTAAAGAAAAATCATCGAGGTTTTCCATCAAAGTTTTCATAGTGTCATGATGGGCTTGAGATTGTCTTTCCTCACATCATATATCCCTTTGAGTTGCCATATTACCAGTTCTAGATCTAAGGTGACTTCAAGCCCTATTATGAGGGCCAGATACTCAGCCTCATTGTGCGAGTCAGCTTTTGCGAGGGAGAAGGACAAGGGAATGACGCCATCTAGCGGGTCAAGAGTATTATTTCAGCACCACACTGAAAGGCTCCATCAAAGTACATCTTCCAATTACAAAATGATGCAGTGCAAAACACTTCCTCATAGGGAGGTCACTTCACAGGGGAGATTCTGTCGGTACGGGGTGTGCTGCCAAGAAATCAGCCAGGGCTTGACAAAGACAAAGTTATGGGTAAAAGACCGAAAAAGGGTAGGCCACGTGCTATTCTCGTGTGCCCTCCCTGCGCCAGTGTCCATTAAAGGGGACTGGTATTCACAGTCATGACCAGTAACTTTCGGGACTCATATCTCCCTCGTTACTAGTCGGGTCGCACTCAAATTTTGCACGCGTGCTCGTCTCGTCAAGAGGAGCGTATTGATATGTGGCACGTCCTGTGATGACACCCGAGAAGGGATAAAATCTAGAGAGAAAATGACGATTCGAGAACAACAGTTGCAGAAAATCAGCAGTAGCATGAGCCGCTAGAGCGGCCATATCACAGCGCGCATACTCGATCGACGCAAAACTAGTGGTATTGCATGCATAAGGTTCAGGGCTATGTCTGATCTGAACCCCGCATGTGATGAACAGTTAGATTTAGTGTACAAAGTTGTTAAATTTGCTGCAAAATTCTGGCCACCAGAATCCAAATTCGGGCAAAAAACTTGAAATTGTAAAATCTTTGTTTAGGCACGAAATCGAGCTGCGTTTGTTGCAAAATGATCGTGACAGTGAGCTCATCGCAATTCAACGAATAAATTGTGATGATATGCCAAGAAACGAGCACAATTTGGATCCGAAATTTTGTAAGTTTCTTCCAAATTTTGCATCGCGTGATCATACTCCAAAAGCACGATCCATGGCTCGAAGTTAGTATCAAATCAATCGTCATGTCGTGCCCAACAAGAAAGTAATCATCTTTTGGCCATACGGGTGCTGGAGAAATCCCGAATCATCTTAAGAAAATCGAACATGTTCCATTGTTGTAGTAGGGACTGTTTTGAAAATTCGTGTATTGTTGAGCAAGGGTAAAATCGTAATTTTACACCCATTTTTAGATTTTATTTTAATTCAAACAAATTGTATTTTTTAGTAATTAGGGTAAGTTTTGGGCATCCACCCATGTTTTGGGCCCAACTCTACAAATACATGTTATGTCTCATTGTAAATGGCTTCAACTTCATGAATAACAATTAAGAGTTTTAGTCTTGAGATTGTGGCACATCTTGGTGAGAGAGAGAGGAGAGAGAAGAAAAGGTCTGATACCTCTAGGTTAAGGTAATTCTCTCTCCTCCTCTCTTCTCTTCTTTCTTTCTCTCTTATTCTTCTTCTCTCTTTCTCTCTTCTTTCTTTCTCTCTTCTCCTTTCTTTCTCTCTTCTCTTCTTTTTTTCTCTCTCCTCATATTTTTCTCTCTGTCTCTCTCTTCTCTACCTCAAACATGCACAACAGTGAGCATCGCCATGCATGTCTCTCTCTTTGTTTATCTTTCTCTCTCTTTCTATTTTTGCCCCTCTATTCTCTCTCAACATACACGGCATTAGGCACCGCCAGGCATGTCTCTCTTTCCCTTCTTTCCTCTTTTATCTCTACTCTCTTTCCTCTCTCATTCCCCCTATTTCCTAAATTTCTTCTCTTTTTTCTAATCTTCTCTTTCTTTCTCTCTCTACTTTCCTTCTTCTTTCTATGCTCTCTTTCCTGATCTCTTTCTGCACTTTCCTCTCTTCCCTCTCTTTCTCTCTCTTTTGTCTCTCCTTTTCTCTTTGTCATTCATTTTCTCTCTCTATTCTTTCCTTTCTCTCTCCTCCTCATTTATACACGGTGGTGCTCATCGTCGTGCATGACATCCTCCTTCTCCTAGAATATGCCCGTGAGCCGAGCCTTAACCTGAGTGGCCGGCCAGGCCTCTATCTGAGTTCCTTCTTCCCCTTGTTGTGCATGGCGATGCCATCATCGTGCACGACATTTCTTTCCCTATCCTCTGACAAAGGCACAGAACCGGGCCCTTTCCAAAGTGGCGGGCCGGGTCGTGCCTGAGTCTCTTCTGCACACACACTAATGCTTATTTTCTCTCTCCTGTTTCATTCCCCCTGTCATGGATAGTGAAACTCATGGCCATCTATGTTCCCTCTTATTCTCTCTCCTCTATCATGGACGGTAGAACCCATTGCTGTCTATGTTCTCTCTTACTCTCTCTCTCTCCTATCATGGACAGCGGAACCCATCGTCGTCCATGTAAAAGCACCCCCAATGGTTAGAGCCGCAACATGACCTAAAATATCCTTTGCACATGTCCAATTTCGGCGACGACGTAAAAAGCTACCCGAAACATTCTAATTCTTCTTCCTCCCCCTCCTCTTCTATTTCTTTCACCGGTGTAGCTCGACAATAGCCAGACTTCAATGCTCTAAACAAAGAGCTTAGAGGCACCAGCCTCAGCAGGTCGCAGCAAAAACTCCTAAACGAGATGCTAGCCCAGGCGGCTGGATTCTCCTCAGTACCATCCAGCATGGGGAAAATGAACCTGAGATGGCGGAAGAAGCTACAGCCCACGCCTCAAAAGCTCAAGGTCCTCAAGTTTCCTGATACTTCACTTTTCCCTAAGCCTAAATGTCAAACTTCTACATCTCTAATACAAATACCTATTGCCTCCACATCAACCTAGACCGCACTAGCTGAACAACAAAATCAGCCAGTGTGACAAACCAAAATTCAACCAAAGACTATTCCCAAGCCTACCTTACCACCAACACCGGTGATTAGATCATTAACACAGAAGACAAATGAAGAAAAAGTGAAATATGACATAATTGGGCACTTGAGAAAGCTTCCTACCCTCCTAAGTATCTATGATGCCCTCTTGTTGTTTAGAGACTATCGTATGGTTCTGGTTCAAGCTCTTTCTAACTTAGAGGTGTACGAGACTGAAGTGGAGCCTATCGAGGTTGACCCAGCCATCCTAAGTGGGTGCTTAGCAATCTCCTTTTCCGAAGATGACCTCCAGTTGGGAGGGTCAGCAGTCAACCTAATCCCAAGAAGGATCCTCACTTGATTGGGATAAGGGTCTGACGAGCTCACTTCTACCCACATCACCATGTAAGGGTTCAACTAATCAGGAGAAAAGGCGACTGACATAATGCGTCTTCACCTCAAGATCGGTGACTTCAACGATTACACTTAGTTTCATGTAATTGACACCGATACATCTTACAATGTCCTCCTCGGCCGCGCTTTGCTTCATGATCAGGGGGTGGGTCCTTTCACGCTCCACCAATGCTTCAAGTACAGCGGAGATGGGAGACAGCACACGATCTATGCTGACCAAAGACCATTCCCTATAGCCAAGACTCACTATGTCGATGCCAAGTACTATTTCGCAGACCTTCCAGCACCAAAAAAATCAACAGATGATGATTCAAAGCCTGTGAGAGAGACATGACCCTCGTCTCATTATGATGTTGAAGATCTAGGGCGAATGATCACGGACATGTTCAAAGAAGAGGAAAGATAGGGCAAGATCCTCCCTTTGACTCCTCTCTACTCAAGTATACCTTGTCACCTCTTCAAGGTCATGGTGTCATCCCCAAAAGACGAAGCTCCTCCGCTACTTCTAATTCGTCAGAACAAAATGGCGAGCTAGAGGCAATTCTTGAGACTAAGGAAGCCCTAGAGGCAAACCTGCCAGCACTGAGGGTCATCTATACGTAAAACATGCAAAAGGTCCTGCATGTTCCCATTGCTCTGTTAGAAGCAGAATTGCCATACCGACAACCAAGGAAGGTACTCCAAATCCCATCCTCCATGAAGGGGATGGCAAGCAGCCTAGAGAAGGTCTTACACCTCTCAAAGGCTCCCAAAGAGGTATAAGTGGACAATAGTCAGCTCTCCAGCTCTCAGGAACAAGACCCCATGCCAGAGCCAAGAAGTGAGATTCATAGCCTCCAGAATCTGTTGGAGGTTATGCGCATCGCTTCAAAGCACTTGAAGGAGTTTGTCCCTAAGACTAAGACATATGACGAGCTCAAAAGCAATGCACCTAGAATCAAAGCCAAGGCTTCCCCAGATTGCAGCATTTACAGCAAATAGGCTCACCAAATCATGCGAACCATGAACTATGAGCCCTTGTTTAATCAAACGCTAAGGGGTGTGAAAGCGACTGCTCCCTCATTCGAGGTCATTGAAGCCATAGCACACAACCAAAAGGCAAGCTAGGGAGTGGGCTATTCTTTTTCGTCGTACACCGTGAAAGGGTAAAAGCAATGAAAAGAAGTAAAAAATAAAATAAAATTGCATCACATTGAAAATGAAAAGAACTATTCCACTCATCAAAAGGAATATTACAAGTGTCTTTTCTTTATAAACGAGAAATAAAATGCTGTCAAAAGCGATCAATGATCTCATGGACCTTCCCCTTGCACTCTTCGACCGAGGCTCTCACTCGCTCGATGTCCACTCTCAATTCGGCCACCAGCCTAGCCTCATGATCCACTCGGGCTAGCTGCTCTCCCAAGGATTACTCAAGGTGAAATAGCTTCTGAACCAGTTCCTTATCTTCGGTCTCCCAAGCTGCCATCTCCTCCAACCTGGCAAGCTCCTATGCTCATTTGGCAATCTTTGCCTTCAGGGTCTGCACCTTGTTATTACGCGTTAGGGCCTTCTCGACAAGGGCGGACTTCAGGGAGACAGTAGCATCTATCTCCCCTACCTGGGCCTCAACGAACTAGAAATTCTTTCTTTAGGAATCCTCCAACCACTCTAACTGAGAGTCCTCTAGTCGCTTTGCAGCTTTCTCTGCCTGTAGAGCCTTCATCCTCCATCCCTCCAGCTCGTTGGCGATGATGTCAAAGTAAGGGAGCGCTTCGAGCACACTTCCTAAGGCGATCCCCCTCAATTGCAGGAGCGCCGCTCCAAGCTCTTCGAAAGGCAACTCCTTCAGCTTCTAGAAGCCTGTTCACAACATCTCAAAGAAAATGCTCGGTATCCCACTGAAAGAGGGCCTGGGCAGAACAGTAGGTGTAACCACGAGGGAAGATCCCCCATTGCAATCAAGGCGTCAAGCCCCCCAGATTCAGGGGCAACCTCAGGCTGCACTACTACCTTAACAATAGCTCTCTCACTCAGATCCCCTGTCATGACCCCTTCAAGATCGACCCCCTCATGCTCAGGTGTTATAGCTTCACCTTCTGTAAGCTTCGCAGCCTCAGTTGGGGCTAGGCTGACCTCCTCTCCTGGAACTACTACCTCAGTGTCAGGCTGCACCATGGTAGCCTCCTCTCCCAAGGAAACGATTTCCCCTGTATCCCCTCCTCATGAACCGCAATCTCCACCTCGGCAGGTTCGACGCCTTCTCCCTCTCCTTCTTCGCCCTTGTCCTTTGGTGGAGCCACTTCGACTATAGGCTCCTCCACAGGGCCTGCCTCTTCGATAGCCAAGGGTACCTCCTCTGGGTCCTCCAAGCCTGATCCTTGACGATATCCTACCTCTGGATCTCCTGTAGCTACATCACTTGAGGCAGCAACCTACTGCTTCTTGGGTGATCCCCCATCAGTCCCTGGGACTCTAGCCTCCTCTATCTCCACAAGCTCTACCGAGGTTTCCCTTTCCTTAGTTAGCGCAGCAACCTCCAAGCTCTAGAGGCTCTCTCTGCCTCCACCTCATCATCAAGGCCATCCTCCTCAACCCCGTTCACCTTCATCAGGACTGGGCCTTCCCCTTCAACCGTGGGCGTCACTTCTCGATCCAAAGAAATTTCAATCGAGGCAGTGGGATCTGAGGCATCGGCCTAAGTCTTTGAAGGGCCAGAAGAAGGTTTAGGTGAATTCTCAAGAGCGAAGGGCGAGGCAGAAATAGGTGGAGACACGCAGCCCTTTGAAGAAGCCAAAGACGAGGAACCATCTTCTGGCTCGCAGACCATTGAGATCTTATGCCCTTTGCGTTTTGAATCCTTGGATGCCTCCTTAGTCGAGGTGCAAGGACTCATAGGAGTAGCCCCCTTTCTCTTCTTCCTTTTCACCTGCTCGGGCATAATAGCCTTTAAGGTGTCCAATTTGGAAGAATTGGTGGCCAGCGTTCTATGCCGACCGCTCCTTATAAGTTCATTCAGGTCCTGAACCAGGAACGTCTCGAACCCTGCAACCTTGCGGCCCTCTTTCCATTTGAAAATAGCAAAGAGATTGTCACAAATGCTCTCTATCTTACCAGCTTGGGATACTGGGATGTTAATCACCCCTGGAAAGGGGAAAACGGAAATTGGCATCAAGAGATTAGACAGAGGAGGATTGTCAATGCTCCCACTCTTGGCGAGGTTACTGCCTTGAACTATTCATGGAATTGGCAGGCTCTTGGGATCGCTCAAGGGATAGCAACTGATGATACTTCATTGTAATTTCCTATGAAGAAAAAGACTGGGAACATCTTTGATAAACTCAGTTCTGTCTTCGAATGAAAGGAGGGCCGAAAGGTCCTAGGTCATGACGGGCATCCATTCCAAGACTTGAATGCATTGATCGAGAGTGGTCCTCACAGTAAACTTGTTGCGGGCCCTTCTCAAGGAGGGAGTTCTGAAGCGGGTTCTCCTCCTTGAATAGGAGGGAAGAAAAGGAAACACTCCACCCCTATCGGCACTCGTGCAGCAGTTCTAATGGTTAGACCTGCTCGAAGACGTAAGGGTGTTAAAATTCCTGTAATTTTTGAATCAAGAGGTAGCTCTTTTACCTATGATTCATTAGCTACTCCCTCGGTATCACCTTCTGCGCTTTCTCCACCATCTTCTGTCTCTCTCGAATTATTTTCTTCTTCTTCAGAGACCGTGGTGGATGAATCCGGCCCCTCTGAGCCTATTATCATTACTTTTGATCAAGAAGTGACTTCGAAACTTGGGATGGTGCCTCCAGGTCCAAGGGTGGTCCCCGAATCGGATCCGGTTACAATGGAGATCAACGAGGTTGAAGGCCCTGCAATTATTACCCAAGGAAGGGAACCTAACACTATCATAGCCCTTGATCTGTAGGAGATTACTGCCCTGACTGAGACAGGGGCTGTGGTAATGGATCACAGAGGCCTCGGTATTTTTCTTGAGGAGGGGCATATGGTTAGCGAGGCTTTTGAGGTTGCTGCCCAAGAGTACACCGGACAAGCAGATGAAGGGGTTGAACTTTTTGTCACCAAGGTTTTGGCTGTTGAGGATGCAAACTAGGTGGAAGAAGGCATGGCTGAGCTTGAAGTGGTGACCTTAAAAGATGAAGGCTAAAGGGAAAAGGTAACCCCTGAACTTGTCGAAGCTGAAGTGACAGTTCAAGAAAGTAGGGAACAAGAAAGAGATGCTGGCCTTGAACTTGTTGAGGCCATAGCAGAGAATGAGAGAGAAGGGGAGGGGATTGCTTTAGAGCACACTGAGACCAGAGTGGTGGCTCCAACAAGTGAAGACCAAGGTGAGGAGGCTGAGGAGACCAGGCATGTTGAGGCTAAGGCTGCCTCTGAATCTAAGATGCCCAAGGCTTTGAGCATCACGATTGGTCTAGAAGATTCAGGGACTCACCTAGCTATCACCCCTTCGAGCTCAGCCTTGGAAATCTAAGTTCCTTCAATGATGGTGGACCCAGCAATATCATCCCAACCTATTTTCAACGGGGTTTCTGACATAATTGCGGACATGCTCCGTGTTGGTCTTCAAGGTTGAAGGGGGCTGCCTCTCACTGAGCTAGGCAAGGCACTAGCCAAACTTAGGGAATTTGCTACTGTGACCACTGTTTTTGGGAATGCGCTAGAAGTCCTCTCTCATTTTGATGCTACTTTAAATGAATTGGAGAGCTGGAGGCTGGAGAGGTTGCATCATGAAGCATAAAGCAACAAGGTAGCTTCCTTAGAGGCGTCAATCTCACATCGTCATGAGGAAAAAGATTCCTACGTAGAGACGAAGGCTACTATGGTTGCCCATCAACTCGCTTTAAAGGTGGAGGGGAGAGCATGCTTCAACAAGATGATAGGAATCAAGATGGAGATGCGGAAGCTGAAGGACGAATTTGATGATCTGGAGAAGGAGATGATTCAAAGGAAGGCCTTGGATGCTTCTTTAGCTGAAGACCTATCAGAGTTCATTCACACCATCGAATCAAAAAGTGCCTCCCAGGAATAAGAGGCTCAAATGGTGGTTGAACTAAAGGAGCATATGCAGAATACCATGGCTTCTTCCGCAGCATCCAGAGCAGAGATCAATAAGATAATCGATCATTTTTTAAAGTGTCCTTCTTTGCTTTTCCTTTTTCTATATGCCGACACATGTACAAATTTTTGGATTTATGAATGAAATGTCTCTCTTTCTCCTCTAGCTCATTTCGCTACATGATTTCATTCTTCTTTTTGTTTCGCTGCATTTCATCTCTCGCTCTTAAATAGACCACGTCTCAAGGCACTCATTGTTTCTCGCCTTTTACTGAGGAGAACCCTAAGCCTTGCTTTGTTTTGTGACAAACTGTGGTGGTTCCAATGACCTCAAACAGGGGAGCAGTTGCTTCTTCTCCTCTTGTTGTTTGATTGGATAGGGGCTCATAATTCATTGTTCTCATCATTTGATGAGCCTGCTCACTATAAATAGTCCAATCAGGAGGGGCTTTAGCTTCTATTCGAGATACATTTACTGCAAGCTCGTCATAGCTCTTGGTCTCAGGCACGAACTCCATTAGATGTTTTGAAGCAATACGCATAACCTCTAATTGACTTTGGAGACTACGAACTTCACTTCTTAACTCAGCCAGGGGATCCTGCTCTTGAGGGCGAGAAAGTTGTCCTTTCTTGAACTGCTCCCCTTCCATAGAATCAGGGAAGCGCAAGACTTGTGCCTGACTACAGGTCTGAACTGTCGCTGCCGTGGGATGAGGAGCATCCTCCTTGCTTATGGAAACTGAGTTTTGGAGTACCTTCCGTGGTAGCTGGCTTGCCAATTCTGCTCTCAAGATTGCAATAGGGACGTGCATGACTTTTTGATGGTCCGGCAAGTAGGTGACCTTTGGAGCTAAGAATTCTGTCCCCATGACTTCCTCAATCTCATGAGTGTCCTCTGGTTCACCTTCTTACAATGGTGGTTCTGGATTGGAAGTAGAGGGGGAAGCCTCATCTTTAGGTGAAGATGGAGCCCCCTCAGGGATAATGAATGGGATGCTAGGGTGAAGGGCAATCTGAGGGAGAATTTTTCCTTATCTTTTCTCTTCTTTGAACATGTCCACCAATGTTCGTCCGATGTCCTCAACATCTTCATGTGACGAAGATTCTACCTTTCTTGTAGACTTGTAATAACCATTACTTGGCTTTTGGGATGACACCAAATCTGTAAAGTAATACTTGGCATCAGCATAGTGAGCTTCGACTATGGGAAATGGTCTTTTGTAAGCATAGACTGCGTGCTGTCTCCCGTCTCGACTATACTTGAAGCACTGGTGCAATGTGGATGGAACTACCCTCTGATCATGGAGCCACGGGCTGCCGAGAAGGATGTTGTAGGAGGTATCTATGTCGATTACATGAAACTAATCATAGTCGTTCAATTCACCAATCTTGAGGCAAAGGCGGATAGTGCAAGTCGGCTTCTCTCCTGATTGGTTGAATCCTTGGACTATGATATGCGTTGTAGTGAGATCTTCATAACGTAATCCCAACCGAGTGAGGATTCTCCTTGGGAAAAGGTTGACTATTGACCCTCCATCCAACATAATTCAATTGATGGAGCATGCATGTAATTCACCAGTCACAAAGAGAGGGCGATTGTGAAATTTTTCTCATGATTGCAGATCATCCTCTAAGAAGGTGATCGCCATAGATCCACTCAAGATCGATGGGTCCACTTCAATGGGTTCAACTTCAGCCTCATATACCTTTGGATCAAAAAGAGCCGGACCAAAGCCATACGGTAATCCTTCGAGAGCATGAGAGCATCATAAATGCAAAGAAGGGATGAAAGCTTCCTCAAGTTCCCTATCACATCATATTTTACCTTTTCTTGGTCGATTTAGGTGGAAGAGGCTTATTTTGGTTAGCTGACTGACTTGGTTGTGCATCCGACTTGGTTTGGGTGAATTGGGCGATAGGGATATGTTTAAGATGAGTGGAGGTCTGAAGTTGAGGTTTAGGAGGTGGCTGGGTATATGGAATCAGAGGCTTCTCGGGGGGTTGAAGGACTGGTGGATTGTCCAAGGTATTTGGGTGAGGAAGGAGCCCAGGGAGCTTTAGGATGGGGTATTGTTTGAAACATTAGGGTGAGGGAGAATTGGTGGACCAAGAAAAATGCTTGGCTTCTGAGGTGGAGATTGCAGCGTTTTCCCTGATCTCAGGCTCATTTGCCTTGTGCTGGGTGACACTTCTGATATCTGCACCATGTGACAGACTTCCTGAGAATCCCATGATTCTCTCAGTCTCTGCTCAAGGTCAAGATCAAGAGCCCACTGGGGTTTCCTTGGTTTTGACTTCTTGTGCTTCTTAGTGGAGAAAGATGGTTGTATCTTGGCTCAAGTCGCCTGGGCATCAACAACTGTTAAGAATCCAGCTGCTTGGGCCAGCGTCTTTTTCATCCACCTCGGTTGTGTCATGCTTATATTGGTTCCCTCAAGTTCTCTTTCAAGAGCCTCGAAGTCTGGACATTTCAAGGTTGTACCTGCAGGAGACATAGAAGTGGAAGAATGAGAAGAAGAAGAAGGAGGACGAGAAGGGTCAATAAGTGAGGGACTTTTAAGGTTGTTCCCCTCATCGAATCGATCTGGGCAGCTTTTTGCATCATTACCAGAGTTGGACATGTGCAAGGAGTCTTTTAGATCTTTCCCTTGCTCAGATCGTTGGGGAATGCTTTTAATATCGTCACCGTCATTTGACATGTTCTGAGGAGAGGATCGCGCAGAGACAACTTCTTGATGGGATGAGGAAGGAAGGATGATCACATTAAGGATAAAGTCCAGTAACTTTGGCAGTGGGGGAAGAGGTCTGAGAAATTCCTGCTCAACTGATAGTTGAGCCATCTTGTTTCTCCGGTGAGTAGCCCTTGGGGCCCGCCCTCTCTTGGTTTTTATCAGAAGTGATTGATTCGTGTCGCTAGGCTTATGAATAGCCCTAGCTTGGCGAACTGCTTCTCTCTTTAAGGCTTTGAGTCTACTTCACCCGTGATGGACTATCCATGCCCGGGAAGTCCAGGATTCAATGTAATCAGAATCATCATTTCTCGGGTCTTGCGTCAGGAGGCACTCTCGCACCGGTGGAATAGTGACTTGGGGATCACTTTCTAAAACGCTACAAGGCTCTTAGCATCCTTGTATTTTCTTTGCGATTATATCATCGAAACTAGAGCATTCACTCAGGTCGTGGCCCCATATCTGATGGTACGGGCATCAATGGTTCTCAGTTCTCTGAGCAAGATGCTTGGGTTGCCTTACCGGCTTTGGTGCAATGAGGCCTTCTTGAAACATCGTAACGAACAAAGCACGTAGGAGATCAGGTGCTTCATTTTCCTCATGGACTGTCACTATATGAGAAGCTTTTGTTGCCCCAAATGCCTTCTTTAGCTCTTTGAGCTTTATCTGACCCTTCTGGATTAGGGCTTTGATAATGTCTTTTAACATGTAACAGTTGTCTGTGGCGTGATTTATCCTCTGATGATAAGGACAGTAATTCTCATGACTATCAAGTCCAGGTTGATCAGGGAACTTGGTCTCTGACAGCTCGATCATGTTCTGTTTGAGTAAAAATCAGAGGAGTGCAAGGACCCATTCCTTTTCAATAGGGTATACTTTATTCTTATGCTTGGTCTAATAATAATCCCGATTAAGGTTCGTGGGTGGGGGTACTCGGTTGTACGACTGTTGTTGCTTGCCTGCCTGAGGCGCTTTCGCTATGTTCATGCCATTGGAAAGGTCCAAAGTTTAGGAGGGAGCTTTCTTTGGATCACTTATGGTGACGACCGCACTGATTACTCCTTTATGTTGGCTGCCCCAGGTATTAGTCCGAGTACTACCGTTGCCCCGGTTGTTCCCTGAGCTTGCAAACTATTGTCGTGAACCACCATGGTGGCGTGACAGACTTTTTATGCGAACCGACTTAGAGATCAACTCTGACATGGAAGTCAGAATGGAGGTCAGCCGACTGTCATGTGGCATCTATGCGATCAATCTTCATGCACCATGTCTTCGAACTTATTCGTGAGCTCCTCGTGAGAGTCGCCAGGTTCGTTCACAACCATTATGCTAATTGTTTCTCCAGGAAGGTTAGCCTTAGGTGCGTTTGTGGGCTTTCGAGCTTGACGGGTCACAAGCAGCAGATCGGTCAGCAAGAGATCAACATGCCCCGACTAGACTCGAGTCTTGTACACCGATCGCATAAGGACCGGTTCTCAACGGTCTTGAGACCGTGGCTGCTGAGTGGCTGGGTCATCTTCTACGACGTGTGGGGTCCATGGACTTCTTCTTCAGGCTTTGTTATCTGAAGAGGGTAGATGGGGTTCAGATGAAGAGGGTCATTAGAGCTGATTGCCCCGATCGTCTTGATTTCTTCCCTGTTCAGAATTAGGAGGCCGAGAATTGTGAGCAGGTGTCTTTAAGTGAACAGGTGGAAGCCTGTCCCTTACAGTGTGTGCTAGTGTGTGCTAAGTAGGAGGATGAGGGGTCGTCTTCTATGTACTAGAGTTGGCATAATGACGGCGTTGCCCCGAGTGGTGGGATGCACATGCATGACGTGTGCAGGACCTAGCCTTAGAAGGCTTGATCCTGGATGCTGACTCGAGGTAACATAAGGGTTGCCCCAAGGTGTGGCTAGAGTGGGTGACCCACGAGCCTTAAGGTGTGTGCGAGAGTTGGAGGACTCAGGGTCTCCACCTCGATGTTTCAGGCCTCTAAGAATAGAGACTCGTGGTGGTGCGGGAATGTGGGGGGTAGCCTTGTGCCGACCCACAGAAGCAACGACAACTTGCTTGCCTTTTGCAGAAAGGGATTGAGCAGCCTTCCAGCGTACCTCAACAATACGACCGACAAGTTATTTGCCAGTGATAGGGTGCATGCTGTGAGTAGTGGCATGTGTGCCATCGATGCAAGGTGCCTTGATGGAGGTACCAGCAGAGCTAGGAGATGGTGAGTTAGGGACCTTTAAGTCCCTCCTCATGCCAATCCAGGTTAAGACTTGGGAGAAAGACCCAGAAGGAAAGTTGGGAATGAAGTTCGAGAAACTTGCTCCCGGGGGACGCTAGCGAATGCGGGGATCAGAAAATCCCCGATTCAGATAAACAAGTTAAGAAACCCAGCAGCCATGTGATGTATGAAAACAGAAAAACAAAAGAGAAACTAGCCAAACAAGAACTATCCGACAAAGGGGTAGTAAGTCATCAGTGGAGTCGACAAGATGGTTAGGTGCCTTGATCTCACCCTCTGGATGTAGATGATCGGGCGGCACGTGTCTCGAGTTTCGGGAGAAACTAGGACTTTGAGATCGCTCTCTCGAGAACCTCTCTCAGGAGAGAGGGCATGTATATCAACCGATGAGAGAGGAATTTAAAGTGAGTTTGGGACTAACTTGGGCTGGCTAGCGTGGACGCCCTCTTAGATCACGAAGAAAGCCCCCTAGTCATAGAACTGGTTCGGAATCGCCTCCCTTGGCCTGTATTCTCCTGTTTCTGTAATCACATACACAAGGTTAATTTTACAAGACAATTGGGTCGCAAGAGACCCCACCTTATCTTTGAGCGAATGTACACATGAGTGCACATCTAAAAGAAGAAATGGGAAGAAAATATATGAAAGAAGAAGAAAGGGGTAGAGCAGAGGAATGAGGAAGATAAGAATTTGACTAGGTGACTAGACTAACACAGCAGCTAGACTAGCAAGTGATTAACCCGGTGTGGTAGCAAGGTGGGCACGACAACTAGATTGATACAACAACAATGCTACTAGATGCCAGAACGATCATCAGCCAGCCTGGCACAATCGCCAGCCTATCGTGGCAATAAGGCGGGCATGGTATCTAAGACCTGCTCAACGACAATACCGCTAGACGACGAGACTACCATGGCAATGTTTATCTTAGCCTCTCTTTGTCAAATGAGAAAGAAAGAAGAAATAAGAAAGAGAAAGAGAGACATGCATAGTACTACCGATGTTGTGCATGTGAGAGGAATAAGAGATGAGCAGTGAGAGAGTGAGCAATGAGAGAGAAGAGAAAGAGAGGGAAAAGAAAGAGAGAACGGAAAGAAGGAAGAAGAAGAAAAAGCAAATAGAGGATGGGAGTACATGGACGACGATGAGAGAGAAGATAGGAAAGAACATGGATGGCGATGAGCCGCCGCCGTTCATGACAAAAGGGTAAGAAGAGAGAGAAAATATCGATGGTGATGAGCTTCTGCCATCCATGACAGAAGGGTAAGAAGAGAGAGAAGACATGGGCAGTGATGTACCTCCGTCATTCATAATAGATGAGTAAGAAGAGAGAGCAGGCATGGGCGGCGATGTACCTCCGCCGTCCATGTCATATGAGTAAGAAGAGAGAGAAGACATAGGCAACGATGTACTTCCGTCATTAAATCCCCGAGAAAAGCCTCTTCTCCAACAATACCACTTCCTCCCTCTTTTCCCCTGTAGGCCATTCCACGGGAGATGGCCCTTAAGCCATGGTATATATTGCACAAGCCCGGCTGAGCAAGAGCATACTCACGCCCTCAAGCCATGTCACATACAGTATGCCTGGATGAATGTCGTCCCCCCAGCCAGGGAGCATGAATTTTCACAGGAATAAGGTCAAGTATGCAGCCAAGAAGGCACAGTCATCGTCAGTCTCAAGTTGATATATGGGAGGTGTCTCCTTTGCGACAGCCTTCCCTTTCCCCTTCAGAGTACCCTAGCTGCCCTCAAGATAATCCCGACAAAAGAAGTTCACCCATTCTGTAAAGGTGACCCTGCCATTGTTAGATCGGTCGACAATTGACTGGTAGGCCTCACAGATCTTTTGAAGGCTAGCAGGTGGCTCTTCATCCCCCAAGTTAACACCACCGAAGAGGACTGAGTTTGAGGGCACAAACTCGTCGTACATAGCCCCAATCATCGGGAGGCCTCCAATGAAATGAAGATTTAACAAAGAGATCCCCACTTCTCCATGACCACGAAGCTAAGTATTGTTGACATGGCTCCATGTCTTTAGTAACACCTTTATTGTATTGGAGCAACAGTCATAGTAATTTCCCAAACACTGGACCTCTGCCAATAGCGAAGCACGCTCAAGAGTACTTTTGTATGACGTCAATACCTTGGCAGTCCAGGAAGTGTATCTCTTCAGGTATTGATGCTCCCCTTGAATCTGGAGGACTTTTCCTGACCACCTTAGTAATCCCTTTGCCTGTACCATCCGCTTACCTAAGGTAGGTAAATTCTCCTTGGAATCTATGTTCCGATGCATACAATGAAGAAAAGTCATCCCTTCTTCGATATTGACATTGCCATCATTACCCTCGCGCACTTCGGAACAAACAGGGTCAGTAATGAAAGTGACACTAAGGGGCCACTCTGACTCGCACACTGGCTGGGTCAACCACATGGGCTCACCCCTTGATAAAACTTCACTTGTAAAATCATAGACGCCGATCTCTCCCTCTCTTGGAAGCCTATTCACATTGGGAATTTGGTAAGAAGAACCAACGATTATAAAGGGCTTGGTGGATTACTCTCAAAATGTTGCTAAGACACTAGACCAGTGCAGGTTGAATGTCAGACGACTAGTGCCGGTTGAGTTTTTTAGCACTCAGTGCTAGTTGAATTGCCAACACCCAGCGTCAATTGTGTGCTAGATAACTGACACCGATTGAGTCTTTAAGCATGCAGCGCCGGTTGAGATTGCCAATACTCATCTCTAGTTGTGATTGCCAATACCCAGCACCAGTTGGGCATGTCCAAGGTCAGCGCCGACTGTGATCGAATCTCTCGCACGTACCACGAATCTCAGTCTTGACACCTCGAACTTAGCTGCGCCGACTAACAATCGTCTCCACGTCCGTCGGCGCCGTTCCACACACGAGCGACTGACAACCGTCACCACGTCCCATGCACCTCCCCTGCGACGGTTCACCTCCTCTAATTGTACACCTTCCACGACGGTCCACCTCCCCTAACTGTTCGTCTCCCGCCATAACTTCTGCTACACGGCCGGAAAACCTACTGAAAAACTTTCTCGCTTATGTTTTTGACCTGGACTTCTCCAATACATCACAGAAAATTTATGTAAACTTCTTTAAGTTCCCGAAAAACTCTGCAACACCACTAATAGTGTCGAAAAGTGGCGACAATCCCCGGGAAATTTCTTAAACGACTTTGCCGAAAACCTTCCCTGTAAAACTTTTGCTGAAGTCCTGCTGCTCGTCAAAACTTCAACTGAGCACTCTCTCCTCACGGTTAAAGAAACTTATGCTTAATTTTTGTTTTACCCTTGGTGAAAAATGAGGGAAAACGGGATTTTAACCCCCTTATGTAGCCTATACTACCCACGAATGCCCCTCACAAATTCGGAATTCCAGTCACGTCTAAGGGAAGCCAAGCAAAGATGAGTCAGGTCGGGCTTCGACTAGAGGCTCGAGGTAACTCTCATCGACCCAACTCTAGCGTCGATTGACTTAGTGCCGGGTATCTTCGAAACAACCTAGCACCGGTTGACTTAGCACCGGATGTGTTTCCAAAATGACCCCAGCGCCGGTTAACTTAGCACCGGTTGTCTTCAAACAATATTACAGGCTATTCACAGCGTCCGCTAAGTCTTTAACAACCCAGTGCCGGTTGTGTTTTTGAGAACTCAGTACCAGTTGAACACTCGCCAGAAACCACTAACGCTACACCTGACACCCATCGTATTTCACACAGCCTATTGTTACCTACTCCAGGTTGAAGTCTTTTGCATCATACTACTTATCCTTAGTGAGGTTGCACTCAAGCCGTGACCTGTCATACCCATTGATGTTGCACCCAGTCTATTGCACCCAAACTGTGACCCATCATCCCTAATGGAGTCAGGAGCTATCCCTCATCCCCATAGGAGTCGCACCCATACTGCAGCCTATTATCCCCATTGGAATTAGGGTCATTCTTACCTCTTCAGTTCTCGGTAGATCTATTTCACACCAAGCTATCTTAACCCCACAAAGTAAGCTTGCCCCCCCTAAGCCCTAGTGAAGAACGCCTCTGTTGGCCATCCTTCATCAGGTCACCATTTCCATCTGAGCTCTCTACTTGTGTATAGCGTTAACTATTTTATCCCCAGAGAGTCAGATTGTCACCCACAGACCTATTCCCCATAGAGCTCCACCTACATGGCGACCCACACAATGGTCTAGGTTCACGACCCTAAACTGCATGGTCAAAACTATATGACCTTAAACTATAGTGATGGTCTAGTTGCACAACCCTAAACTACATGGTCCAACTATATGACCTTAAACTATAGCAATGGTCTAGTTGCATGAACTTAAACTGCGCAGCCATGGTCCAAACTATATGACCATAAACTGTAGCGATAGTTTAGTTGCACGACCCAAAACTGTATGGTCCAAACTATATGACCTTAAACTGTAGCGATGCTCTAGTTGCATGACCCTAAACTGCGTGGTCCAAACTATAAGACCTTACACTGTAGTGATGGTTTAGTTGCACAACCTTAAATTGCACAGCCATGGACCAAAGTATATAACCTTAAACTGTAGCGATGTCTAGTTGCACGACCTTAAACTGAACAGCCATGGTCCAAACTATATGACCTTAAACTGTAGCGGAGGTCTAGTTGTTCAACCTTAAACTGCACGGTCCTAGTTGCACGACTTTAAACTGCATAACCACGATCTAGTTATATGATCGTAAACCATAGTGTGCGTCCAGGCCACATGACTATAAATTCCTTTGCACAGGTCTAGGAGGCATGATCATAACTCACCCCCACATACGCACACACGCTTTTAGGTGCACTTTCACGTACGCCTTTCCTAACCTATTGTTAGGGTGCGCGCACCACCTTCATTACCTCCCCAGTGAGTTCATTCACTTCATCACCACACCTCATTCCCCAGTGAGTCTCACGTTCACGAAACGACGAACCATCCAGCCATCCATATTCGTTGTAAGTTAGTGGGTCACCATCATCCACTCACACTTCATACATCATAGGTAGCCTCGTGCCATTTCTCCAAGTGAGTCAAACCACAACCATACTCACTCCAGGGCATCCACAGATTGCCATCCATCTCCATTGTGGTCTTAGCTGCATGACTCTAAACTACACAACCATGGTTCGAATTATATGACCTTAAACTATAGCGGAGGTCTAGCTGCACGACCGTAAACTACACGGTCTTAATTGTATGACTTTAAACTGCATAACCACGGTCCAGCTGTATGACCTAAAACCATAGTGCGCATCTAGGCTGCATGACATTAAATTCTTTCACACATGTCCCAAAGGCATGACCTTAAACATGCCTTCACATAAAAAAATACAGAAAAAAATGAGAAAAATAATTGGCATGGTGTATATCTGAACATGGGAACGCCATGAGTAAAAATGACGAACGGGCATGGTAATGAAACCATGAGTAAAACAGTTCCGTGAATAGAAATCGGGCACGGTGAAAACCCGAAAGGGCATCGTGAGAAAAAATGGATGAAAAGGGTGGACATAGCTGAAAGGTTATGGGTAAAAGAGCCTCAAAATAAAAAGAAGTTGGTGAAAATAGTCTCTACGACGCCGCTTCCCAAGTTCAAGTGAAAATCTATAGAGCACGCTTGGACTAATAAACAAGTTGATGCAATACTTATCTCAACAAGCGACTTTAACCCTCACTCAAAAGAACAAAAATCCCCGATATCATAGTACAGGGACGCCAAAATTATGAGCTTCAAGGAAAAGATTCCGATAGCCTAAGTCTAGTTGCAAAAAGGACTTGAAAGATAGAAGACTCGCCAAGACGGAAAAACAAGTCTCATGAGGAAGAATATTATTCTCACGAGGTCACACTAGAAACAAATACTCCAAAGGCAAGAAACTGACAAAGCGAGGGGAGAACCTGCCAAAGATATCATCTCGTCTAATCGACATAACCAGACCTTCAGGATCGGTTAATAGAGCCTGCCCCCGACTAGACTCGGTAGACGAGACCCATAGTGGTACTCTGAATGTCAAAAGAAAACCTGATGTAGGAGCAAACATCGCCTACCAAAGCAAATCAACAAACCCAGACAAAATGGGAGCGATGCCCTTCTACATGGCACTTAATTGCCATATGGGCCTGATTCTGACTGACAAGGTTCGTACAAAATCCTCAGATTTGGAATCATAAACAGTTCGCATGAGGGTGAGGACTTCAACAAGATCCCTCAAAAAAGTCTCTTCTCTCCCTAAAGTCTCCACAGATAGACTCGTGAACAATGCATCCCTACGTCTGAGTAGCTTAGTCACACCAATACGTGAATCTCCTCGGCGTTCACGTGGTCCTGTGGCTAGGAAGCAAAAAAGTAAAAGCCCAATGAAATTTTTCAAATGATTGTCGTTCTCGCTTCTCTTAAAGCACAACATTCGACGGGGCAAGCTATTTGAATAGTTCTTTCAGCGCCTTGGTCCATGGTAGGAAACTGACTAATAAAGCCTACAAAATAGTGGAATTCCCGAAAGTCTCAGAATGGCCCCAGAACTAGTCAAGATCTTCATCAGAACTTCAAAGGACCACCTACTGAGTTTCAATGTAATCAGACATATCTAAGGCAGTGAACATAAAGAAACATGTTCAGCAAAATCGGTCTCTCGCACCTTGAAATGGACCCCGCAACTAGACTGTACTTTTGGTGCGTCAAATAGTTGTGAAACCATCACCATTAGATCCGGCATGACCAAAAACGCCTATGGGTTAAGTTTCAGTTTAGTCGGGCACTCCAAGACAAAGTTATGGGTAAAAGACTAAAATGGGGTAGGCCGTACACTATTCACGTGTGGCCTCACTGCACCAAAACAACATTAAAGGTGGTTGTTTTTACAGTCATGGGCAATCACTTTCAGGGCCTATATCTCACTCGTTCCATGTCGGATCGCTCCCAAATTATGTGAGCATGTTCGGCTCATCAAGACAAACAATTCGATATGTGGTACGTCTTGTGACGATGCCTTAGCAAAGAGAAAAACTAAATGGAAGTCGCTGATCCATTAAGGGAGTTGCAGAAAACTCAGCAGCAACACGCCTCTTTCGAGCAGCCAGATCATGACGATCACATACTTGATTGTCACAAAATCAATTGTATTATGTGCATCAGGTCCGAGGTTATCTCTAGTCCGAACCTCGCATTCAATGAACGGTTGGATTTCATACATGAAGGGGTCAAAGCTGCTATAAATTTTGGCCGTCGGACTTCAAGATTTCGTTAAAAAACTCAAGACGACAAAATCTTCATCTGGACATGAAATCAAGCTACGTTCGTTGCAACATGATCGTGACGGCATGCTCAGTGTGATTCAATGAAGAAATCATGAAGAAACATCAAGGAATGAGCACAAAATCGATCCGAAGTTTTCAAGATTCATCAAAGGTTTAAGTCTCATGATCATGCCTCAAAAACATGATTCATTCCTCGAAGTTGGTATCAAAATGATCGTCATGCCAAGCCCTACAAGAAAACACTAATCTTTCGATCAAACGGGCATCAAAACAATCCTAGATCAATCATGGAAGATCATGCAAGTTCTCAGGCAGCAGCAGGGACTATTTTAGTATTACACACATTATTAGGCAGGGGCAAAACAATCCTTTTGTACCTATTTTTAGAATTTATTTGAATTCAATTAAATTGTAATTATCTTCAATTCTAGCTACTTTTTGGGCGTACACCCACGTTTTAACCTAATTCTATATAAATATGCAAAGCCAAATTATAAGGGCCTTACGTTCCTTTTTGGATTGATTCAATAAAATTTCATTTTTTGCTTAAGTTTCTGAGTACGTCATGGAGAGGGAGAGAGGAGAGAGAAGAAAAGGTCTGGTACCCTTCAAGCAGGTAACGTTCTCTCTCCTCCTCTCTTTCTCTCATCCCCTCTCTCTCTTATCTCTTCTCATCTCTATCTCTTTTTCTCTCCTCCTCCCTTATCATCTCTATCTCCTTCTCATCTCTATCTCTTTCTCTCTCTTCTTTCTCTCTCCTCTCTTCTCATCTTTTTCTCTTTCTCTCTCCTCCTCTCTTCTCATCTTTATCTCATTCTCATCTCTATCTCTTATCTTTCTCTCTCCTTCTCTCTTTCTCTCTCTTCACTCTCTCTCCTCTCTTCTCATCTCTTCTTTCTCTCTTCTCACTTCTCATCTTTATCTCTTTCTCTCTCCTCCTCTCTTCTCATCTTTATCTCATTCTCATCTCTATCTCTTTATCTTTCTTTCTCCTTCTCTCTTTCTCTCTCTTTACTCTCTCTCCTCTCTTCTCATCTTTATCTTTTTCTCTCTCCTTCTCTCTTTCTCTCTATTTTTCTCTTTCTCACTCCTCTCTTCTCATCTATATCTCTTTCTCTCTCCTCCTCCCTTCTCAGCTCTATCTCCTTCTCATCTCTATCTTTTCACTCTCCTTCTCACTTTCTCTCTCTTCTTTCTCTCCCTTCTCTTTTCATCTATATCTCCTTCTCATCTCTATCTCTTTCTCTCTCTTCTTTTCATCTCTATCTTCATTTGTCCTCTTCTAATGCAAATGGTAAGGCCCTAGCACCGGTTGGTTTTCTCCTTCTATCACAACTGATGACGCTTACCGCCGGTTGGTTTTCTCCTATCACAACTGATGAGGCTTAACATCGATATGTTTTCTCTTTCCTTTGTTAGACAGCAAAACCTAACGTCGGTTGGTTTTTCCTCTCCTTCTGTCTGTCAGTCGGCGAAGCCTAGCAACGACTGGTCTTCTCTCTCCTCTTCTGTCATTCGACAAGACCTAATATCGACTGGTTTTCTCTCTCTTTTTGTTTATAGTCAGTGATGCCTAATGCGGACTGGTCTTCTCTCTCCTTTTCTATCAGTCGATGAAACCTAGCATCGGTTGGTTTTCTCTCTCCTTCTGTCTGTCAGTCAGTGAGATCTAATGCTGACTTAGTTTCTCTCTCCTCTTCTATCAGTCGGTGAGACCTAGCACCGATTGGTTTTCCCCCTCTTCTTTTGTCAATCGGTAAAACCTAACGCTGACTGGTCTTCTCTCTCCTCTCCTATCAGTCAGCGATACCTAACATCAACTCGGTTTCTCTCCCTTCCTCTGTCAGTCGACGAGACCTAACATCGACTAATTTTCTCTCCCTTCATTTGTCAGTCGACGAGACCTTGCACCGTCTAGTTTTCTGTCTCTTCTTCTGTCAATTAATGAGACCTAACGCCGACTAGTTCTCTCTCTACCTCTGTCAGTCGGTGAGACCTAGCACCGACTGATTCTCTCTCTTCCTCTGTCAATCGATGAGACCTATCACCGACTGATTTTCTCTCTCTTCTCCTGTCAGTCAGTGAAGTCTAGCACTGACTGATTTTCTCTCTCTTCCTTCTAAACATAGTCGACAATGCTTAACCCCGACTATACTTTCCTTCTCTCTCTCCTTTATTCTCTCATCTTTCATACTCTTCTCGTCCTTCCTTCTCCCTCCTTTCTTTCCCTTCTTCCCTTCTTATTCTCTCCTCATAACCTTAATTTTGCTACTCTTTTGTTCGACTAAGAGGGATTGAGATTAGCCTCTCATGGTAGTCCTGTCGTCTACCCATAATGTTGTTGTGCTAGGGTTACTTGGTCCGTGTTATTGCCACAATAGACTGACCATCATATCTACCTAGTCGGTATTGGTAACGATGTCTAGTAGTAATCCTGTGAGCTGGTCTTAGTTACCGAGCATGCTTTACTACCACGTCAGGCCAATTATCCATCAACCCAGTCACCTCTTTGATCCTCTCACTTAGTCGAATTCTTCTCTCCCCCGTCTTTCTTCTTTTTGAATACGCATGCTTGTGTACGTTCATCAAAGAGTAAAAGGGTGAGGTCTGACCCACCTGTTTTATAACCTTTGCCATATATGTGTGTGATATCAAAAAAGCAGAAAACAAGAAGAATACAAGCCAAGGGAGGCGATTCCGACCCAGTTTTATTATTGGGGGGCTTTCTTCATGATTTGAGAGGGCGCTCATGCGAGTCAGCCCAAGTAAGTCCTGAACCCACTTTTAAATTCCTCTCTCACCGATTGGTAACACTTGCCCTCGTCTTCGAACTGGGTTCTCGAGAGAGCGATCTCAAAAACATCTCAAGTCTTCCCTCGAAACCCGAGATGCCTGTGGCCCCATCCCAAAAGGATCCGGAGGGCGACTCGAGGCAGCTAACCACACTTCTCCGAGATTTTAGGGCAAATCCTGATGAAGGCCGGGAGAGGGTGAACAATGGTAAAGTCCCATTCTTGTTTATGAGATCGATCTAAACAATGAGCTTTTCATTCATTTGAAGCAGCTCAATAGCATCGGTTCTCTTTTCAGTTTCATCTCGGGGAGCTGGGATGTTGTGACAGACTTTGGGAGGCACTGGTGGATAATTCTCTGGCATTATTGGAAGAAGGTTAGTCCCTTCATAGTTCAAACTTTCCACAGATCACAAGGAATGCCCTCGGTGGGTTTAGCTTCTGTCTCACTTGAGTCACCGGGACTGCCTCGCAGCAGTGCCTTCCAACTCATCAGGAGTCTAGGGGAAATTGATTCGATTATATGAGCTGCCTCGAGTTCAGTCTGCTCGAAGAAGGCTTTGCTCTTGGTGCCCCGACTTGAGAGGGGCTCGAGAATTTGATCAGGTGATGGCCCAACTGGCTCAGGATTAATGGGGTCATTAGGGTCAGACTGGCTCTTTGCTCCGTTTGGAGGCTCGCCTTTGCCCAAAGTCAAGCTTGGATCTTCAGAGATAATTGGCTTCATCATGCCCAGAGTAACCGTTTTGGTGTTCTTCTCATTCTATACTTTCCCCTCATCATCCACATCGAGCGGAATGAAAGGGAAGAATGATTTCTCCTCATTGGAAGGGAAATCTTCAATCACTTTCTTTCCTTTATTCCTGAGCTGGGCCTTCAATATCTTAGTCTCCTAACTCCATTTTCAGGCTTGACCATGATTTCCCTTCTTCATGGCCTAGAACTGTCGTTGAGCAAAGGCGAACTGTTCTTCCAACCCATTCACGTGATTTCCCTTGGGACTGAGTGGCATGCTAGATCTGTGCATGTGTGCCCAGTGCAAAGGTGTGCTTGGGGTGGGCGGGGGATTGGTGTGTGTGCGCCCTCTTGAGAATGACTTCGGATGAACTGGTGGTCAACCCTGGCTCGAGTAGCTTGTTTGGCCTTAAGAGGCCCAATGATGTGACCCTGTTTGTATGGTAGAGTGGCCGCGTGACCATCCCTCACAAAGTCAGCAGACATGTGCTGGGAGGGGGTACTAGGAGGTTCCCCCTCATGTACTCAGGCAGAAGTAGCAATCAGGCCACCCTGAGCGATGCAGTGCATATGCAAAGGGTGTGCAGGGTCAGGTCTAGAAAGAGCTAAACCCTAACAATGTCTCGATGTAACCTGAGGGTTGCCTCGAGTGGTGCAGTGTACATGTGAAAGATGTGAGGGGTTAGGTTTTAGAAGACCTGAACCCTGACAGTGTCCCGAGATATCCTAAGGGTTGTCCCAAGTGGCGGCTAGAATGGATGGTCCACTAGCTTTTGTGGGTGTTGTGAGATGGCGGCTTTAGAGCTGCATCCTCCTCGTATTGAGCATCCTGTTACAGGGGCTCGAAGTGATAAAGAATGGGGGGTTGCCTCACGGTGACCCACAGGAGCAACGATAGATGAACTGCCTGTCGAGGGAGAGGAAAGGGCGGCCTTTGGGCGGCGTCGAGCAGTGGGACCAGCAATTGAGTTGCCGGTAGAAAGGTGCGTGTTGTGTGTTGTGGCATGTGTGCCACCAATGCAGTGTGTGTTGTCAGAGGGCCCACCATTGCAAGGATGTAAGGAGTGAGGGACTTTTAGGTCCGTCCTCACCTTTTTTCAGGTGAAGACTCTGGAGTGCGACACAAGGTCGATGCTCAAGAGAAAGGTCGGGAACGAGGTTCGCAGAACCTGTTCCCGATGAAGACTCACGAGTGCGGGGATTATGAAACCCCTAACTCAGATGAAGGGGTTGAGAAACCCCAAAGTCAGGTGTGTGTATAGTGAGCAGGAATAAAAAGAAAGGAAGGTCAAACAAGAACGATCCAATGATGGGGTAGCGTGTCCCTAGTGGAGTCGCCAAGCTAGTTAGCTACCTCGATCTCGACCTCCTAGTCGGGTTGACCTGGTGGCATGGTTCTGGGTTCGAGATGGACCAAGAACCTGAGATCGCTCTCTCAGGAGCCACGTAAAGAAGACGTGGGCAGGAGTACCAACCGGTGAGAGAGGAATTAGAGTCGTGAGGCAGGACTTACCTCACGTGGGTCCAAAACACGCTCGGGCTGGCTCGTGTGGGTGCCCTCTTAGATCATGTTTGAAGGCCCCCTTAGCCTATGACCGGTTTGGAATTGCCTCCCTTGACCTGTTTCTTCTTTCCTGCAAACACACACACACACACACACACACACACATATTAGAAGTACAAACAAGTGGGGGATAGGTCCCCACCTTGTTATAGGGTGAGAGGAAAGTAAAAGAAGAAGTCTAACCAGGCGGCTAGACTGACACAATGGTTAGACCAATACGATGATTGACATGGCATGGTAGCAAGACGGGCACAGAAACTCAAACATGCACAACGACATTACTACTAGACGACGGACAAACACCGACCAGCCTGACATGATGGCTAGTCTGTCGTGGCAGTAAGACAGGCACGGTAACTCAGACCGACACAACGACATTACTGCTAGACGACAAGAGTGACGGGACAACACGAGGCTCAGCCTACCCTCTGGTCAAAAAAGTAAAAAAGAGAAAGAAAGAGAAGAAGACTAGCTCAACTCTCGCTAGGTTTTCCAAAAAAGACGAAGGTGAAATAAAAGCGATGATGAAATAAAGGTGAAGAAAAATGAAGTGAAATGAAAATGAGAGAGATGAATTAAAATAAAAATGAAATTAAATAAAGTAAAATATGTAAAGGAATAAATCAAAATAAAATGGAGTGAAGTGGGATAAATAAAATGAAGTGAAGTAAATTAAAATAAAAGGGATGGAAGAAAATAAAATAAGATAAGATACTTAAAATAAAGGAGATAAATAAAATAAAGTAAGTGATTGAAAAAAATAGAAAAATAAGATAGAATAAAATCAATGAAGTAACCAAGAAAAAATAAGGTTGGTGAAAATAAGTGAAATAAATTTAACAAGATGGAACAAGAGAATAAAGAATGAAGATAAAAAGACGAAAATGGAATAAAATGAAAGGGAAGGGGTAGAAGAAGTAAAATGAACTAGCTTAATGAAATAATAATAAAAAGAAAAATGGATTTGTTAAGAGAGAGAAAAGTAGGTCATGAGTTGTTCGGATGAGAGAGAAAGAGTTGGTCATGGGATTGGGTTGAAGGAAGTATAATAGTAATAAAAAAAGGGGTAATGATTTGGTTAAGAGGAATGGATGGATGATTTGACAGTCGGGAAAGGATGGAATAAATAAAAAACGTTTTGGTTATAAGAGAGGGAGAGGTTGAAATTGACATATGGGTGAAGGTAACATAAAATAGTATTAAAAGAGGGTATTATTGGATTTTATATAAATGAAAGAGGAGTGTGTTGAATCACAAGACAAAACGTAAACTAAGAAAAAGAGGGAAACTTCAGGTGACATAAAATGAAATGGGGTGAGGTGAGATGAAGATGCTAATAAGTTATTGGGTTTTTGTTGAGAAGATTTTAGGGAGAGAAAGCATAGGCAAGGGGATAGGAGAGCTTGCAGAAAATTGCGAAGAGAATGGAGGGTTGTGAAAGAGATAGAGCGAGAGAAGACAGTGAGATGGGAAAAGAGGATCGCAGAAATGGGTGGCGACCAGCAGAGGAGAGAAGAGGCACTGAGTCGCAGTTGAGTGGTGGAGAGAGAATGGAAGCGGCAAGGGAAGTGGATGAGCAAGATCGTGGAGAGGGCAGTAGGAGGTTGTTGGCCGGCAGAGAGGGGCTGAGATGGTGATTGGACAGAAGAAAAGGGGTTGTGGAACAGTTAGTTGTAATTGGTTGCAGCTGATTGCAGGGAATTAGAGAGAACACAGAAACTAGCAATGATGATTAAGGAAGAAAAAGGCAGAGGAAGTCGGCTGATGGGGTGGGTACATATGTGGCGAGTGGCTGATGGGGTGTGATGGTGGAGGTTGTTGTGATGCTTTTAGAGAGAGAAAAGGCAGCAAATGAATGGGGGAAAGAGTGGCTCAGTGGGAGAATAGTAGGAATTGAGGAGTGAGTGGGAACAAGGGCTTAGAGAGCACTGATTGCTTACTTGCAAGGAATTGAAAATTTTAGAGAGGGAAAGCAATAGAGTGAATGCAAGAAGAAGAATGGTTGTTGTTGGCGATGATGGTGTGCGGGCTTGTCGATGGGCTGGTTTCATGAACGGTGGTAGGTTTTGTTTCAGAGGCGGCAATAGTTAGGAAGGTTCCACAGGAGGCGCTGGGTAGAGGTTTACATAAACTACGTTAGGTAGGAAATTGCACAAATGGATTGCACAAACGATGTTAGGCTATGAAGATTTGGGGAATGGTGGTTGCGCAGGACCACGGAATGTGAGAGGCAAAGACGGGATGCGAAGGTGCACCAAGAATGGTAATGTGAGGGATCACATACAAAGATAAGAAAGGGAGGTAGACATGAGGGACCACCAGGAAAATATAGAGGAGGTAGACCCTAGGGTGCACAAGAAGCAAGTGGACATGCAAGGGTAAAAGAAAGAAAAAAGAGGGGAATTGTGGTCTTGTCAGTTCAGAAGGAAGGAGGGGAGAGAGTTATGGTCATGAGGGACCACAGGGAAGAGGGACGAGAAGGGTTGTGGTCATGCGAGACCACAAGGGAAAGGAAAAGAGTAAGGAAGAGAATGAGAAAAACACAAAAGATGATGGGGTTCCGCTGTCTCTGTGAAAGAGGAGAGAGAAAGAGAGAGGAGAGAGAAAAAGAGAAGACAGAGAAAGAGAGAAAGAGAAAGAGAGGAGAGAGAAAGAGAGAGAAGGAGAAGAAAGAGAAGAGAGAGAAAGCGAGAGAAGGAGAGGAGAGAAAGAGAAAGAGATAAGCCCAGGGGTACCAACCCAAAAATTTCTTTCTCCTTCCTCTCTCTCCCAAAGACATGACCCAATAATGAAGAAAGAGCAAAATTTATTAAGCAAAGTGGGGTCCTTTTTCAATTAGGTTTTTCATGTATATATAGAATTGGGCCTAAACATAGGTGGATACCAAAAAACTATCGAAATTGACAATAATTACAATTTTTTTGAATTAAAAAAAATTAAAAAACTAGGGTGTAAAATGATTGTTTTGCCCCTGCCTAACAATTCAGACAATTTTAAAACAGTCCCTGTTGCTGTCCTAGAGCTTGCGAGATCTTTCATGACAGATCAGGGGTTGCTCTGATGCCCATTTGAGCAAAAGATAATCGTTTTCTTGAAGGACTTGGCATGATGATTGATTTAATACCAATTTCGAGCCATGGATCGTGTTTTTATGTCACGATCATGAGACTTGAAATTTGGATAAATCTTGAAAACTTTATATCGATGGTGCATTCGTTCCTTGATGTTTTTCTATGTTTTCTTCGTTGTAGTGCATTGAGCATGTTGTCACGATCGGATTTGGAGCATGAACGAAGATTTTGTAACTTTTGGGTTTTGGCCAAAATCTAGAAATTCGACGGCCAAAATTACAGTCATTTCATCGCCTTCATGTACAAAATCCAACCGTTCATCACGTACAGGGTTTAGACCATTGGTAGCCCTAGACCTTACACAAACGATGGAATTAGTTTCGTATCAATCCGATGTGTAAGCGTCGTGATTTTCCTGTTCTAGCAAGACATGTCGCTACTAAATTTTCTGCAATTTCTTCATGAATCGGCAACTTCTCTCTAGCTTTTCTCCCCTACTTGGGCGTCGTCATAGGGCGTACCATATATTGAAATGCTCGTCTTGACGAGACGAACACACTCACAAAATTTGAGCTCGATCCGCCTCAAAATTCATAGTCCATGACCGTGAAGACAACAACCTTTAATGGTGTTTTGGTGCAGGGTGGCCACACGGGAATAGTGTGTGGCCCCGCCTATTTCAATGTTTTGCTCATAACTTTGTTATGAAGTGCCCGATTAAGCTAAAACTTGACCCATAGCGGTTTTCAACCGTGCCGGATCTAATGGCTGGTCTCATAGTTTTTTCACGCACCGAAAATATAGTTCTAGTTACATGGTCCGTTTCAGGGTGCTAGAGGCCATTTTTCCGAAATTGTTTATTTTTGTTCACTGCCTTAGACATGTCGAATTGTGACGAAACTTGGCAAGTGGTCTTTTGGAGTGCTTATGAAGATATTGATCAGTCTTAAAGCCATTCTAGGACTGTTCAATGTTCCATTGTTTTGTGAGGCTTTATTGACCGGCTTCCTCTTAATTCCGCATCAGGGACCAAGGTGCTAAAAAATGTGTTCAAACATTGTCCCCTAATCCCCAATGAAGTCTACTTCTCCGTCTAAACCCTTTGCCAGTCTTAATCATTTTATTCTCAGGGAGTCAGATTGTTGTCCATGAGACTTATCCCCCATGCAGCTTCACCTACATGGTGACCCACACCATGGTCCATGTTGCATGACCTTAAACTGTACATCCCTTGTCCAGGTGCACAACCCTAAACTGCATGGTCAGCGAAGGTCTAGTTGCACAACTTTAAACTGCATGGTCCAAGCTGCATGACTCTTAACGGCATAGCCATAGTCTGAGCTATATGACCCTAAACCATAGTGCACGTCCTGGCTGCATGACATTAAATTGCTTTGCATAGGTTCAGGAGGCATGACCTTAAATGTGCCCCCACACATGCGCACATGCCCTTGACGTGCATCTTCACGCTCTTCTTCCCTAACTGACTCGATCGTATGTGCACATCATCTTCATTAAATCCACCTTCCTCCATTGTCATCACCCATCATTCCCCAGTGAGTCTCACTCATGCTCACAAAATAATGGCGAATCATCCCACCATCCATAATCGCTGTCAGCAAGTGGGTCACCATTTCCACCTCCCATCCATCATCCATCTTTCATAGGTAGCCTCGTGCTATTTTCTCAAAGTGAGTCAAACTACCACCGTACTCACTCCATGGCCTCCACAGACTACCATCTATTTCCACCACAGTCCAGCTGTATGTCCCTAAATCATAGCCCATGTCCTTGTCACATGATGTTAACAGGCTTCGCACAGGTCCCGAAGGCATGACCCTAAACATGCCCTCACAATAAGAAAAAAAATTAAAAAAATCTAACGGGCTTGGTGTATACCTGAATAAGGGAATGCCATGTGTAAAAATGACGGACGGGCATGGTCATGACACCGAGTAAGAGAGTTCTGTGAATAAAAACCCGGGCACAGTGAAAACCCGAAAGGGCATCGTGAGTAAGAATGGAAGAAAAGGGTGGAAACGGCCGAAATGTCATGAGTAAAAGAGCCCCAAATAAAAGGAAGTTGGTGAAAAAATGTCTCTACGACACCGCTTCCCAAATCCAAGTATAAATTCGTAAATGACGCTTGGACCAATAAGCAGGTTGATGCAGCACTCACCCCTACAAGTGGCTTCAGTCCGCATTCAAAAGAAAAATCCTTGATGTCACAATACCAGGACCCAAAAGTTCAAGCACCAAGGAAAGATTCTGACAGCCAGAGTCCATTTACAAAAAAATTCGATGAAAAAAAGTCCCACCAAGAAGGCAAGACAAGTCTCATGAAGAAGAGCATCATTCTCAAAAGGTCACTAATGCACTCCAAGATGTTGAAGACGCCCCAAGAAGGCTAAATCAACCATGACTTTGGTGCAGCAGTCAGGATTGAATCCTATGGGGTCGCCTCGGACAAAGAAGAGAGGTATCTTGATTGTTGAAACTACTACGCAGTAGGCAAGGGTTATACCCAAAGCTGCTCACCTCGATAAACTGAGGTACCCTACTTGCCAAGGAATATCTGGTGCTCAACACAGATGAAGCCAACATAAGGGCCTTTAGCAGACCATCCAGAACGAACAAAACAAAATCCTCGAAATGTGGACCAACACCAGAGGATACAAACAAACCCAGATCAAATGGGAACAATGTCCTTCAGCATGGTACTCGAGTGTCAGACAAGTCTAATTCTGACCAACGAGGTATGTACAAAATCTTCAGTCGTCATAATCACAAATAGTACCTTGAGGGTGAGGACTTCGATAGGATCCCTCAAAAAAGTCTCTTCTCCCCCTAAAGTCTCCACGGATGGACCTGCACATTGCATCCAAACGTCTGAGCATCCTAGTTACAGCATTACGTAGATATCTCCTCAACGTTCACGTGCTCCAGCAGCTAGGAAGAAAAAAGTAATAAAGCCAAGGGAATTTTCCAAATGTTATCCTTCTCGTTTCTTTTGAAGCACAATAATCGGTGGGGCAAGCTATTTGAACACATTTTTCAGTACCTTGCCCACGATGCAGAATAAAGGGGAAGCCGATCAATAAAGTGTGGTATGTAGTGGAATTTTCAACAGTCTCAGAATTTCTCAAGAGTTGGTCAAGACCTTCCTAAGCATTTCAAAAGGACCCTGTAATTAGACCTCTATTTTCGGTGCATCAAATTGCTGTGGGACTTGGATCCAGCACGGTTGAAAACCCCAGGGGGTCAAGTTTCGGTTCGAACAGACGTGCCAAGACAAAGTTATGGGCGAAACACTAAAAGGGGTAGGTCGCACACTATTCCCATACAACCTCCCTGCACCAAATCACCATTAATGGTGATTATTTCACAGTCACGAGCACCAACTTCGAAGGCCTGTATCTCACCCGACTTGAGCCGGATCGTGCTCAAACTTATTGCAGTGTGTTTGTCTCATTAAGACGAGCGTTTTGATGTGAGGTAAGCCTCATGATGGCACCCGAACAGGGAGAAAATTCAGAGAGATGTTGGCGTTTCACGAAAAAAGTTACAGAAAATTCAATAGCACCACGATCAATTCAAGCGGCTAAATCACGGTGCTCTCACATAGGATTGACGTGATACCAATTCCATCATGTGCATAAGGTCTAAGGCTATCTCTAGTCTGAACCCCGCACGTGATGAATGGTCAGATTTCACACACGAGGGCATCAAAGCTGCTGTAAATTTCGGCTGCCGGATTCTAGATTCCGGCCAAAACCCTAAAGTTGCGAAATCTTCGTTTGGGCCCCAAATCACATTCCGTTCATTACCACGTGATCATGACGGCATGGTCAGTGCACTATAGCAAAGAAATCACAGAAAAACATAAAGGAACAAGCTCATTATCGATCCAAAATTTCAAGATTCATCCAAATTTCAAGTTTCATGATCGTGGATTAAAAACACAATCCGTGACTCGAAATAGGTATCAAATCAATCGCATGCCAAGCCCTACAAGAAAGCATTCATCTTTCGATCAAATGGGCGTCAGAGCAACCCTGGATCAGTCAAGGAAGATCAGCAAGTTCTAGGGCAGCAACAGGGACTATTTTGGAATTTCATGTGTTGTTAAGCAGGGGCAAAACAATCATTTTGCACCCTATTTTTTTAATTTTCTTTAATTCAAAATAATTGTGATTATCATCAATTATGCTAGTTTTTGGGCATCCACCCATGTTTTGGCCCAATTATGTATATACATGTCAAACTTAATTGTAAAAGGACGCCCCCCCCCCCTTCCCGTTCATTCTTCACGTTGATAACTCAAATTTCAATTTTTACTTTGAGTTCATGAGTGTGTCTTGGAGAGAGGGAGAGGAAAGAGAAGAAAGGTTCGGTACCCTTTAGTAAGGCAATTTTCTCTCTCCTCCTCTTTTGTCTCTCATCCTTATCTCTTTCTCTCTCATCTCCTTTCTATCTCCTCTTATCATCTCAATCTCTTTGTCTCTACTTCTCTCATCTCTATCTCTTTCTCTCTCTTCCTCCTCTGGTCTATCACTTTTTCTTTCTCTCCTTGGTTTTCTCTATTTTCTCCATTCAAGCATGACAGACCTATCGCCTGTGTGATGTCTTGCTATGCCTAAGATATAAGCAGTGAGCTGGGACCTAGCCTGAGTGGTTGGTTGGGCCTTTGTAAAAATTCCCTTATCTCTCCTCTGTCATAGACGGCAAGAGTTCATCATCATCTGTGTTATCTTTTTCCTTCTCTCCCTTCTATCATAAACGATAGAGGCTCATCGTCGCCTGTGTTTTCTCTCTCTTCTTCTACCGTCACAGATGGTGTGTCACAACCCCACCCCCTGACCCCTACCGTCCCATACCGGAGGGTGACAGAGTACGGGATCGCGACCAGAGGTCACGTACATCACTCAGGTGGGAGTGGCATCAACATGTTATAAAAGTGTGGAATCAAAGCAAATCACAAGAAATCAATAAAACTCATCCACCAAGCACTAAAAACTGAAATAAAATAAAACCATTAAATTATCCATATACAGTCTCCAAGATCATCAACAATATCCAGAATATTTCAACGCATCCAAGGCACCAAAGCTTAATAAAAAAATTACAAAGCCTCACAAACAAAACAGTACAACCGAACCGACTGACACCTACAAAAACAAGGAGATCTTCTAGTCTAGTGCGGGCCCTCAATCCACTAAACACAATCACCGCCCACCTGCCTTAGACCTGCAGCCGTCAATCTACAAGGGTGGAAGCAAAGGAATAAGCTAATAAGTCCAGTAAGTAGATCACAGTATCATGCTTCCCTGCCTATGAATAATATCACACAACACATATCAAGGTTCTAAGGCATGCTCATAGAACAGGATTCATGCATCACAATTATGTCACAATTATAAGATGATGCTTTTCATGGCAAAGCAAACACAATATAAGATATCAGATGTCATATACACTAGTAATCTATCAGATTTCAACAGATCCACACAAACAAGAGAGCGTAACAAAATCAACAGACACAACCCACTTTCTAGCCCTATTCATCAGGCCACTCCCATATCTTGCAAATCGATCATAAAACTCAAGAAATCATATACTCATAACTCAGGCGACTACCCATGTCGGGCGATGCAATTAGCACAAGGCATTGCCGAGAAGTCACATATCGCCTTGTGCGCACCTCACTAGTGTCAGTCATGGCCATGCGATACGCTCAAAGCATGTAGAGTAATTACATAACAGTCAAAGTATCATAGTATCTAACTACCAATGGGTGACCTATTGCATAGTGGTCAATATCATAGTATAAATTCTCAGTACATATCACCTCATGCCCACTCAAAAGTCACATATTCCAGTACCGTGGATGCCTCTACCAATGAAGGATCCATTGCATAGTGGTCATATCACAAATGTCAGATTCACATATAATAGAGTCAGAAAGTATCAGTGTCACGTAATGGTCTTGTTAATATCATAGAATAGCAGTATCAGTATCACAGAATGGTAATATCAATATCACAGAATGACAGTATTTGTCTCACATAATGCCCGTATCAGCATAACATTTTAACAATATCATATTCACAGAATAACAGTCTCCCTATCACAGAATAACAGTAGCAGTATCACATAATGATGGTGTCCATATCATAGAATAACAATAGCAGTATCACATAATGACGGTGTCCATATCATAGAATAACAATATCAGATTCACAGAATAATAGTGTCCTTATCACATAATGAGTGTTACAGCTACATTATCAAGCCATGCCATCTAGTCGTAAATAGTGTTATAACTTTTGATTCGTTTGGAATTTGAAAACGGTTCCAAAACCAATTGTACACTAGACAAACATATGTTTCAAATCAGGGTAGTTTGAAAATAATTGGACCATGTTTGGCCTCTTAAAAGTACAAAAGAATGGAGACATTTCATCTGAAATCTACTGTGCAGTGAAGGCAATGACGTGTCTTTAAACTTTACTCCATAACTCACACAATCAACAAGAAATTATAAAAAGTGCTCAACATGTGAATTTAATATTACTCATGAACCGTTCAAATGGCAGTATTTTGGAATAAAATGGACCCATTTTGGTCAGCCAAAATCTATGGCGACAGAGGCAAAAGTTTTGAGTTTTATAAAAGCTGTTCACATTGACATATTGTTACAATTAATCATATAACTCTCAAATTAGGGAGAATTTCGAACAGTGCTAACTATATAATCTAAAGTTTACTAAAAAATATTTCAAACGGCAGTGGTTTGAAGGAAAACGGACCTCATTTGGTCAGTCAAAACCTTTCATCAGAGACGTTAGTTATGCGTTTTTACAAAAACTGTCCACGGTGATCTACTGGTTTGTTTCGTTGTATAAATTGACAAAAATAAAGAATCAGAGCAGGATGTGAACATCAACACTAAAATATACTCAGAAATATTTCCAATAGCAATGATTTTGTGTCATTTGGACTCTAATTACTTTGTCCAACTCTCCGTACAACAGAAGTAATATTCCTATAAATTATCACAGTCTGCTAACTGTGACATACATGAATAAAACAAGCCATATCTTCCAAACTATGAATATTTTCAGCTACTAATAAACACCAAACTCAAAAGACTCACATACCTTTCAAATGGTGGTGATTTTAAGCCAATTGGATATCATTTTCTTAGTCAAGATTTCATCACAAGAGTATGTAAATTCTCTAGAATTCCATTTCACAGTTTTGGAATACTTCATAAAATGACTAATAACATCCAAACTAAAATAGATAGTAAAGCAAGGTCTTTTCCATATTCAAATAGGCTCACAGGGGTTCGTTCCCACGAAATTTCATAACCATCATAGATATTTTCAATACTCTACCTATCACACGAATAAGAGTCACAGTTTTGGGAAATACAGAGCACATTCCAGCCAAACCTCAATGTCATACATTCACACACATATTTACAGTCACATCCATATTCATTTTTGGACTTCACACTTTGATGATCTAAGTAGCATGCATCAAAACAAATTATGAAAACATGGAAGCTAGATCCATTTACCTACTGTAAATGAAACTCCAAAGTCTTCCTCCAACTTCACCTTGACTGCCCAGCTTCAATGGTTAAGGTCCAAGCTTAAGAAACAAGGCTTGGAGAGCTCAAATGACCAAGGGAGGAGTGGTGAACGTGTGTTAGAGCTAGAAACCCCATTTCATGGGTGGTGGGGTGAATAAATAATCACATATTATGGCAACATGTAATAGACAAGTGGCAACATATAAATGACAAGTGGTATGCAAGAGGAGAGAGAGAAGGGCAAGCATGGGGGACATCATTATATGGGCTCAGCAAGCATGGGAGACAAGCATCATTGTAGGCCATTTGGCACACCGGGGGAGAGAGAAAACATGAGAGAAAAGAAACTCTCTAGATTACTATACATAGCCGGTGCTACACACACAACACAGCTGACGCTACACACAACACAGCCGGCACTACACACACAATACAGCCAACGCTACACACAACACAGCCGGTGCTACACACAACACACCTAGCGCCACACACACAACACAACCGGCGCTACACATAACACAGCCGGTGCTACACACAACACAGTCAGCGCTAGGACACACTTCACAGCCGGCTGTAGCCCAATTCACACGTGGCGTTCCTCTCACTTCACGTGTGGCAGTGACTTCTTCTATGCACAGTGTTTGCCTCTTCTTCTAGTCGCCGCACGTGCTCATCTAGTCGTCACACGTGCTCATAATGCTCAATAAATTTGGTTCGTTACATCATCCCCCCCTAAAAAGGGATTTTGTCCTCAAAATCATACTTATGAAACACAACAGTCAATGGAGGGCACCCACACTTCCACTACTGTCTCATACAATTATCTATACGCTCATCTTCAGAAATCACATGGTCTATACTTCATATCTTTCACACAATGGCATGCACTAACCACTCAGATGCCTTAGCATTTCAGACATTCCATCAATCCATTTAACCATCACTAACAAGTTGATACACACACAAACATAGGTCAAGCCATTCAACTCTAAGCAATTTCATCAGTTCAGCCACTACCAGTTGACGATTAGTATCAGTCTCTAAATAGGTCCTACAATACTCACAAAGCGGCACCATATCAACATCAATCGTGCGATGCACTCAAGGCACGCACCACAGAAACACAGAGTAACAACACTAGGCCCTGCAATACACTCAAAGCAGGCGCCTCACTACAATCAATCATAATGTCTTATCCTGCTACAAGCTCATAACAGGTTTTCCATCAGTATAAACCACAATAGTCAGGTCCTACAATACGCTCAAAATAAGAACCCTTTTAGTATCAATCACAATATCGGGTCCTGCAATACGCTTAAAGCAAGCACCACATAATCACAAAGCCGGGCCCTACAATATGCTCAAAGCAAGCACCACGGTATGATCACAATATCAGGTCCTGCAATATGCTCAAAGCACGCACCCTACAATTTTGGTCGTGGTCATACAATATACTCAAAGCATGCACCACAGAATCACAAAGTCAGGCCCTACAATATGCTCAAAGTAGGCACCGTACCATCATCACAAAGTCAGGTCCTGCAATACGCTTAAAGCATGCACCTAACTATCTCAAGGTCAGGCCCTCCAATATGCTCAAAGTAGGCACCTTACCATCATCACAAAGTCAGACCCTGCAATACGCTCAAAGCAGGCACCTAACTAGCACAAAGTCAGGCCCTACAATGCGCTCAAAGTAGTCATCTTACCATCATCACAAAGTCAAGCCCTGCAATATGATCAAAGCAGGCACCTAACTATCACAAGGTCAGGCCCTACAATATGCTCAAAGTAGGCACCTAAAAAATTACAGAGTCAGGCCTTGCAATAAGCTCAAAGGAGGCACCTTACGATCATCACAAAGTCAGGCCCTACAATACGCTCAAAGCAGGCACCTAACTATCACAATCGCAATATCAACTAGGGTCATGCAGTATGCTCAAAGCATGCCCAAGTAACCGCGTAGCACTCGTTACATTCATACCATGTTCCAACATTCTATTCGTCACACAATTGGCCACACAGGCTGTATCATTCAATACTTATCATTCAACCATAAGACACGTATCAACTCTCCACTAAATGGGGCAGGTCATACCCCTCAAGGAAAGTTCAACACAATTATCATAATATAGGGGTCTCTAAGGATCCCTCAAATTAGTTGCCAACAATTTAAGCATAATTAGGCAGTAAAGGTCCAAATTTCATTAGAAAAGCCAAAATATGGTATTACAATAACAGTGAGAGGAAACAATGTCCAACAAAACTTTATATTCTACATTCCAATCAAAACACGCTCCTAGTTACCCAAAGTTGAGGCTTTAGCTCCTCCTTCTTCAAGTGCAAAGACCTGACCCTGAGCATTGGGCCTGGTTTCATCCTTCAATGTCGGGCAGTCTCTAATCAGGTGGCCCAACTTGCCATAGTTGTAGCATGTCCTGGACTTCAGTCAGCACTCAGAAGCCACATGGCGCTGCTTCCTGCAAGAGGTGCAATACACGAGCTGACTCTGGTTGACGTCACCCTGGGAGGTCTTTTGAGTCCTGCCATTCCTCCAACTTTCCTTTTCTCATGGACCCCCAGAAGGCAGAGGCCCTGTCTTTCGCTTCTCTTTTCTCAATCGATGTTCATCATAGTCTTTTTCCACCTTCCTAGCCAAGTCCACCACTTGAGAGAAGGCCTTAAGATTGGCCGAAAAAACTCTCCCTCTGATATCGAACTGCAAACCTCTCTCAAACTTGCTTTCCTTCCTAGCCTCCGTGTTGATGATATGCGGCGTGTATTGGGATAACTCTAAAAATTTGGCCACATACTAATCAATAGTTAGATTCCCTTGCAATAGTTCTATGAATTCAACCTCCTTCCTTTCCTTTATTGATTCAAGGAAATACTTTTCATTAAAGGCCTCTAAAAATCCTTCCCAAGTAGGTATTATCTCTTCCTCTTCACAGGCCTACTGAACCAAATGCCACCAATGTTCGGTGTCCCCTTCTAACATTAAGGCACCTAGTCTCAACTTCTGCTCAGCTTCTTCTCTGCTTTCTCTACATTCCCCTGCCCTAAGAAAGCTGAAGGTGTCAGCCTCTTAAATCTCTCTATCAGATTACTATCATTCTGTCCTGGGGTAGGGGTGGATAGGGCCAGCATTGCTTCCTTCATCATCTGTGTCATGGCCCCTAAGGTCTTGACAAACTCACCAAGGGCCTCGGTGTTTTCATTACTAGAACTTGCATTATTGGCCTGCGTCCTTAGCGTCATCAACTTAAGACACAAGCACTCAGTAACTAATATCCCCAAAACTATTCTAAAGACACTTCTAACTCCCTAGGCTAAGAATCCTATCCTGGCTGCTCTGATACCATAACTGTCACGACCCTACCCCCTGACCCTACCATCCCATACCGAACCACGACAGAGTGCGGGATTGCGATCAGAGGTCACATACGTCACTCTGGTGAGAGTGGCATCAACACGTTTTAAAAGTGTGGAATAAAAAAAAATCACGATAAATCAATAAAACTCATCCACAAGGCACTAAAAGCTGAAATAAAATAAAACCATTAAATTATCCATATACAGTCTCCAAGGTCTTCAATAATATCCAGAATATTTCAATGCATCCAAGGCACCAAAGCCTAATAAAAAAATTACAAAGCTTCACAAACGACACAGTACGGATGATAGCCGGTTGATACCTACAAAAACAAGGAGATCTTCTGGTCTAGTGCGGGCCTTCATTCCACCAAACACGATCACCACCCGCCTGTCTTCGACCTGTAGCCGTCAATCTACATGGATGGAAGCAAAGAAATGAGCTAAAAAGAGCAATAAGTAGATCACAGTATCATGCTTCCCTGCCTATACATATTATCACACCACACAAATCATGGTTCTAAGCCATGCTCATAGAACAGGAGTCATGCATCACAATTATGTCACAATTATAGGATGATGATTTTCATGATAGAGCATGCACAATATAAGATATCAGATATCATATACACTAGCATTCTATAAGATTTCAACAGATCCACACAAACAAGTGAGCATAACAAGATCGACAGACACAACCCACTTTCTAGCCATATTCATCAGGCCACTCCCATATCTCGCAAATTAATCATATAAATCAGGAAATCATATATCTCTAGTCAAACTCGTAACTCAGGTGACTACCCACGTCAGGCGATGCAATCAACACAAGGTATTGACACAAGGTATTGCCAGGAAGTCACATATCACCTCATGCGCACCTCACTGGTGTCAGTCATGGGCATGCAATACGCTCAAAGCATGCCAAGTAATCACATAATAGTCACAGTATCACAGTATCTAACACCAATAGGTGACCCATTGCGTAGTGGTCAATGTCACAGTATAACAGTCTCAGTACATATCACTTCATGCGCATTCAGAGGTCACATATTCCAGTACAATGTACCCCACTACCAATGGAGGATCCATTGCATAGTGGTAATATCACAAATGTCAGATTCACATATAATAGAGTCAGAAAGTATTAGTGTCACATAATGGCCATGTTAATATCATAGAATAACAGTATTAGTATCATAGAATGACAGTATCAATATCACGGAATGACAGTAACAGTCTCACAGAATGCCAATATCAGCATCACATTTTAACAATATCAGATTCACAGAATAACAGTGTACCTATCATAGAATAACAACGACAGTATCACAAAATGATGGTGTCCATATTACAAAATAACAATAGCAGTATCAAAGGATAACAGTGTCCGTATAACATAATAACACTATCAGATTCCTAGAATAACAGTGTCTTTATCACAAAATGAGTGTTACAACAGCAATTTCAAGCCGTGACATCTGGTCGTAAATAGTGTCATAACTTTTGATTCGTTTGGAATTTGAAGACGGTTCCAAAACCATATTTACACTAGACAAACTTATCCTTCACGGCGGGATGGTTTGAAAAAATTGGACATTATTTGGCCCCTCAAACATTCAATAGAATGGAGATATTTGATATGAAATATGTTGTGTAGTGAAGGTAGTGACGTGTCTTTAAACTTTACTCCATAACTCATACTCCATAACTCACAATCAAGAAGAACTTCCGAAAAGTGCTCAACATGTGAATTTAATCTTACTCATGAACCGTTCAAATGACAGTGGTTTGGAATAATATGAGCCCCTTTTTGTCAGCCAAAATCTGTGGCAACAGAGGTATAAATTCTGAGTTTTATAAAAGCTATCCACAGTGATATATTGTTACAATTAATCATATAACTATCAAATTAGAGACAATTTCTAAACATGTGATCTCAATATTACTCAAAAATATTTCAAATGACAGTGTTTTAGAGGAAAAATGGACCTCATTTGGTCGGTCAAAACCCTTGACATTAAAGACATTAGTTTTGTGTTTTTACCAAAACTGTCCACGGTAATCTACTGACATGTTTCGAAGTATAACTTTCACAAGTAAAGAATCAAGGCAAGATGTGAACATGAACATTAAAATAGGCTAAAAAGTATTTCCAAAGGCGGTGATTTTGTGTGATTTGGACTCCAATTTCTTAGTCAAACTCGTAGTACAACAGAAGTAACATTCTTGAAAATTATAACAGTCTACAAACAGTGACATACATGCATAAAACGAGCCATATCTTCCAAACTATCAATAATTTCTGCTAGTCATAAATACCAAACTCAAAGTGGACTCATAGACCTCTTAAATGGTGGTGATTTTAAGTCAATTGGGTATCATTTTCGTAGTCAAACGTTCATCACAAAAGTATGTAAATTCCTAGGAATTTATTTCACAGTTTTGGCATACTTCAGAAAATGACTAATAACATCCAAATTAATATAAATATTAAGGCAAGGTATTTTCCATATTCACAAAGACTCACAAGTGTTCTTTCGCACCAAATTTCATGACCATCATAGATATTTTCAATACTCTACCTATCACACGAATAAGAATCACAGTTCTGGGAAATACATAACACATTCCAGTCAAACCTCAATGTCATACATTCACACACATATATACCATCACATCCATATTCACGTTTGGACTTCACACTTTGATGATCTAGATAACATGCATAAAAAAAAACGTAGGAAAACATGGAAGCTAGATCTACTTACCTACTATAATTGAAACTCAAAGTCTTCCTCCAACTTCACCTTGACTACCTAGCTCCAATGGCTAAGGTCCAAGCTTAAGGAACAAGGTTTGGAGAGCTCAAATGACCAAGGGAGGAGTGGTGAACGTGTGTGAGAGCTAGAGACCCCATTTCATGGGTGGTGGGGTGAATAAATAATCACTTATTATGGCAACATATAATAGACAAGTGGCAACACATAAATGACAAGTGGTATGCAAGAGGAGAGAGAGAAGGGCAAGCATGAGGGACATCATTATATGGGCTCAGCAAGCATGGGAGACAAGCATCATTGTGGGTACAATAGGCTTTGCTATTTGGCACACAGGGGGAGAGAGAAAACATGAGAGAAAAGAAACTCTCTAAACTACTATACACAACCTGCACTACACACGCAACACAACCGACGCTACACACAACACAATCGGCGCTAGCACAACACAGCCGGCGCTACATACAACACAACCATCGCTACACACACAACATGGCCGGCACTACACACAACACAGTCGGCGCTACACACACAACACGGTTTGCACTCCACACAACATAGTTGGCACTACACACAACACAGTAGGCGCTAGCACAAGCCGCAACAACACGACTAGCGCTAGTAGAAGTGGCAACAACACAGCCGGCGATAACGCACTTCATAGCTGACCATAGCTCACTTCACAACAGGCGATAACTCACTTCTAAGCCGGCGATAACACACTTCTCAGCCGGTGCTAACACACATTTAACATCCGACTATAGCCCAATTCACGCGCAGCGTTACTCTCGCTTCACATGCGGCAGCGACTTCTTCTATGCATGGCGTTTGCGTCTTCTTCTCGTCACCGCATGTGCTCACCATGCTCAAGAAGTTTGGGTCGTTACACTGTAGGAGTTCATTGCCATCTGTGTTTTCTTTTCTCTTCTCTCTCTTCTATCACGGACGGTGCAAGCTTAGCGCTGCTTGTGTTTTCTCTCTCTTCCTCTCCTGTCAGACGACAGAGCCACATTGCCGCATGTGTTTTCGTTCTCTTCTTCTTCCAGTCACAGACGGTGGAGGCTTATCGCTGCCTGTGTTTTCTTTCTTTTGTTCTTTCTGTCATAGACGACGAAATCCGATCGCCACCTGTGTTTTCTTTCTCCTTTCCTTCCGGTCATAGACGGAGGAAGCTTAACTCTGCCTTTGTTTTCTTTCTCCGTTCCTTCCAGTCACAGACGGCGGAGGCTCATCGCCGCCTGTGTTTTCTTTCTCTTTTTCTTTCTGTCACAGACGGCAGAAGCTCATCATTGCGTATGTTTTCTCTCTCCTCTTCTTTCTATCAGAGACGGCGGAAGCTCATCGCCACCTGAGTTTTCTCTCACATTGTTTCATCGTCGTCCATGTTTTCGTCCTCCTTTCTTTTTCTTCTCTCTCTTTTTCTTCTTCTCCCTACTTTTCTCTCTCTTCTTTCATTTCCTCTTTCTTTTCTCTCTGTCCTTTCTCCCTTGTTCTTCTTCTTGTTTCTTTCTCTTTCCCCGCTTCCCTTCTATGCTTCTCTTCTTCTTCACTCATTCTTTTCTCTCTCACCTTGCTCTCTCTTTTCTTTTCCTTTCCCTTCTTTCTTTTTCTTCTTCTTCTCTTCTCCCTCTCTTTCTGTTCTCTTTTCTTTCTTTTTACTCTCTCGTTTGACCAAGAGGGGTTGAGACTAGCATTTCATGGTAGTCCTGTCGTCTAGCCGTTGTGCTGGTCAGAGTTACTGTGCCCGTCTTACTGCCACGACAGACTAGACATCGTGTCAAGCTGGTCGGTATTGGTTCTGTCGTCTAGTGGTAATATCGTTGAGCCGGTCTGAGTTACTGTGCCCGTCTTGATACCACGCCAGGTCAATCACCTACTAGTCTAGTCACCGTGTTGGTCTAATCGCTTGGTAAAATTCTTCTCACCCCAATCTTTACTCTTTCATTCTTCCCTTCATCTTTTGGATGTGCACGCCTGTGTACATTCACCCAAAGGCAAGATGAGGTCCCTTAACCCACTTGTCTTGTAACATTAACCATGTGTGTACGATTGCAGAAACAGGAGAGTGCAGGCCGAGGGAGGCAATTTTGAGCCAGCTGTAGGACTGGGGGGCTTTCTTCGTGATCTAAGAGGGCGCCGATGTGAGCCTGCCCGAGTATGTCCCGAGCCCACCTTAAATTCCTCTCTCATATGTTCGTATACCTGCCCTTATTCTTGAACAAGGTTCTCAAGAGAGCGACCTCTAGTCCTGAGTTCTCTAAAAACCCGAGATACGTGTGTTTAAAAGAATTTTTCAGCACCTTGATCCCTGATTAAGAAAAAGTAAGAAGCAAGTCAATAAAGCCTACAAAACAATGGAAATTCCCGACAGTCTCACAATGGCTCTAGAACTGATCAAGATATTTATCAGCACTTCAAAAGACCACCTACCAAGTTTCATAGCAATCAAATATGTCTAAGGCAGTGAACACAAAGAAACAATTTTCGAGAAAAAAATGGCTTTAAGCACCCTGAAACGGACCCTACAATTGGAACTACATTTTCGGTGTCTAAAATCACTATGGGACCAATCCATTGGATTCGGCACGGTCAAAACCCCTTATGGGTCAAATTTCGGCTTAATTGGATACTCCAAGACAAAGATATGAGCAAAACATTGAAACAGGGGGGCTGCACACTAGTCCTGTGTGGCCTCACTCCACAAAACACCACTAAAGGTGGCTATTTTCACGGTCATGAGTAGCCACTTTCGGGGTCCATATCTCACTCGATCCGAGTAGGAACGTTCTCAAATTTCGTGAGCATGTTCGTCTCGTCGAGACGAGCGTTTTGATATATGGTACGCCCTGTGACGATGTTCAGGCAAGGAGAAAAACTAGAGAGAAGTTGTCGATCCGTGAAGAAAATTCAGCAGCGACACGCCTTGCTTGATGGACCAAATCACGACGCTTGCGCGACGGATCAACGCAAAACTAATTCCATTGTGTGCGTAAGGTTCAGGGCTATCATTGGTCCAAACCCTGTATATGATGATCAGACAGATTTCACGCACGAGGCTGATAAAGTCACTAAAATTTCGGTTGCCGGATTTCCAAATTTCGACCAAAATTCAAAATTCACGAAATCTTCGTTCGAGCTCCAAATCACGTCTCGTTTGTTGCTACGTGATCATGATGGCATGCTTAGTGCACTACGATGAAAAAATCAGAAAAAAAATTAAGGAATGAGTGCACCATCGATCCAAAGTTTTTAAGATTCAAGCAAATTTCAAGTCTCGTGATCGTGGTTCGAAACACGATCCATGGCTTGAAATTTGTATCAAATCGATCGCCAAGCCGAGCCTTACAAGAAAATATTCATCTTTCGATCAAACGGGTATCAGAACAATCCCGGATCAGTCATAAAAGATTGCACAAGTCTTCGGGTAGCAGCCGGGACTGTTTTGAAATTTCACTCATTATTATGCTGGTGCAAAACAATCATTTTGCACCCTATTTTTTTAATTTTCTTTAATTCAACTAAATTGTAATTATCTGCAATTTAGTTAGTTTTTGGGCATCGACCCATGTTTTAGCCCAATTCCATATAAACATTGTAAAGAACCTTTGTTAAGGGGGGACGTTCATTAAATAAAAATTATGATTCTTGCTTAAGCCCGTGAGTGTGTCTTGGAGAGAGAGAGAGAGAGGAGAGAGAAGAAAAGGGTCGGTACCTTTCGGTAAGGCAATTTTTCTCCCTCCTCTTTTCTCTCTCATCTCTATCTCGTTCTCTCTTACTCTCCCATCTTTATCTCGTTCTCTCTTTCTCTCTCTCCTTTTCTCTCTCATCTCTCTCTTTCTCTCTCTTCTTTTCTCTCATCTCTTTCTCTCTTCTTTTTTTCTTTTTCTTTTCTCTCTCCTCTTTTTTTCTCTCTCCACTCCTCTCATTCCGATCGCCGGCTCGTTTTTCACTTATTTTACCCTCTTTCTTTTTTTTTTTTATCCTTGTGGTCTCGCATGACCATGACCCTTCTTTTCTTTTATCCTTGTGGTCTCTCATGACCACAACTTTCTCATCTCTTTCCTTGTGGTCTAGCAAGACCACAACTCCCCTCTTTTCTTATGTTTTTATCTCCTGTATGTCCACCAACTTCATGTGCACCCTCGGGTCTACCACCTATATCTTTTCTTGGTGTGCTCAATTCTATATAAACATTGTAATGAACCTTTGTATGTCCACCAACTTCATGTGCACCCTCGGGTCTACCTCCTATATCTTTTCTTGGTGTGCTCAATTCTATATAAACATTGTAATGAACCTTTGTTAAGGGGGACGTTCATTCAATAAAAATTATGATCCTTGCTTAAGCTCATGAGTGTGTTTTGGAGAGAGAGAGAGAGAGAAAAAAAAGGGCCGGTACCCTTCAATAAGGTAATTTTCTCTCCCTCTTCTTTTCTCTCTCATCTCTATCTCGTTCTCTCTTACTCTCTTGTCTCTATCTCGTTCTTTCTTTCTCTCTTCTTTTCTCTCTCATCTCTATCTTTTTCTCTCATTTCTATCTCTCCTCTTTCTTCCTCTTCTTTTCTCTCTCCTCTTTTTTTCTCTCTCCTCTCCTCTCATTCCGATCGCCGATTGGTTTTTCACATATTTTCCCCTCTTTTTTTTTTTTATCCTTATGGTCTCGCATGACCATGACCCTTCTCTTCTTTCATCTTTATGGTCTCTCATGACCACAACTTTCTCTTCTCTTTCCTTGTGGTCTAGCAAGACCACAACTCCCCTCTTTTCTTATGCTTTTATCCAGCTCCATGTGCACCTTCGGATCTACCTCCTATATCTTTATTGGTGGTCCCTCATGACCATCTCCCTTTCTATTCTTTTTCTGTGCACCTTCCTTTACCCCCTTTTGGTGCACCTTAGCTTCCCTCCTTTCTCTCTCACGTTCTATGGTCCCGCATGACTACCATCCCCCAAATCTTCGTAACTTAGCTTTGAGCAATTTCCCACGTAGCGCCGGTTGGCAATTTTCACATAGCGCGGGTTGGGAAATGTTCACGTAGCGCCGCTGGTTGGGCAATTTTCAGGAAGCGCCGGTTGGGCAATTTTCACGTAGTGCTGACCCATTCTTTCCATACCCTAGCGCCGGTCCATTCTTCCAAAACTTAGCACCGGTCCATCCTTCCAAAACCTAGCGCCAGTCCATTCTCTTCAAACACAGCAGCCATTTTCTTCTTCCACTAGCCAATGTTGCCACAGCCTGCAACCAGCCACCAAGCATTCTCCAGCACAGCTGAGCCACTCCCAATCTCAGCCCCTTTCTTCCTCCACCAGCCGCGATCTCCCGCCATACCATCTCTCTTCACCTGCGACCAACATCAGCCACCCTGTCCTTTGCCTCTCTCTCCTAACTTCTGCAATTTCTATCCCTCATCGTTGCTGCCACCACTTCTCCTCATCTTTACCCCTCTTTGCCGCTCCCTTTCTATCTGCTCTTAACCCGAGCACTCCTCATCTCTACCTCTCCTTAATCCTCGCCACATCTCCCTAGCCCTCTTTCCGTACTCTTTTCGCTGCAACATCCAGCAGCCAATCCCCTACCCTGCTGCTCCACCACCTCCATTTCTTCCACCCTGTTACAGCCGCCTCTCTCTTGATTGTAGTCATTAGTCACAACCACCATCTCCCCACCTCTTCTTCTCTTCACTGCCACCCTCTCTTCCGGCCAGAAAGGTCCTGCTGACCTCGCCGCGACCTCCTGTGCCATTGTTTTCACCACCTCCGCCAAGGCATCTTCTTCCCACTTGCTGCAATTTTGCAGCCTTCATCTTTGTGCCATCTCGATAACCGCCGTCACTATCTCCAGCTGCAACTTCCGCCTCTCTGTCATTCTTCGGTGGCCTCGCTTCCTCGCCCCTTTCTTTTTTTCCCACTTCCTTGCTCAGCTACCATTTCTCTTCCTTGCAACCTCATTGCCCTCTCTCTCTCTAAAAAAACCCACAAGCCAAAACACCTGTTTCCTTTCTTCGTTATCTTTCTTTTTCGTTTTGAGTTTTGCTAATTGCGTCCGTTCACTCGCCCTCATAAGCAACTCAACAAAAGATTCAAATGAACTAACTCTCCTTCTCTTTCTTAACTAATTCTCTCTTTCAATGTTACCCTTTCCTTTTCAATAAAATAACCCAATACCCAACTCCCTCTTCAACAAATCGTATTTTTTATTATTATTATTATTTTATCCTACCCTCTCCCATACGTTACTCTCTTTCTCTCTCTTAACCAAAGTAATATTTTTTTTATATTATTATTATAATACTTTACCTTCCCTCATGTCATCTATTATACCTTAGTGCACTTTATTCGATTATTTCATTTATTTTTACGGTATTTTTTTTATCTTATTCATTCATTTTATCTTCATTCATTTTTATTTCCTTTATTTTATTTTATTCAATTTATCTCTTTTTACATTATTTCGTCACCCCATTTTATTTTATTCATTTCATTTATATTATCTTACCTTGATTTTAATTTATTCCCTTACCTTATTCCATTTACTCCACTTATTTTATTTTAATTTATTTTTATCTTCTTTATTTTATTTACCTCATTTATTTTATTTTATTTTTCTCACATCATTCATTTTATTACATTTTCTTTTATTCTATTTTATCTTATTTATTTTATTCCACTTATTTTATCCCGCTATCCCTTACTCAATTTTTATTCATTTATTTTATTTTAATCGTCTCATCTTATTTTATTTTCTTCCAATCCCTTTCATTTTATTTTATTTATTTCACTTCACTTCATTCCATTCTAATCTTAATTCCATTGTCTAATTTATTTTATTTTTATGTTATTTTAATTCATCTCCCTCATTTTCATTTCATTGTATAATAAGGTGGGGACCTTGCCCCCCTTGTAGGTACTTCTAATATGTGCGTGTGTGTGTGTTTGCAGGAAAGAAGAAACAGGTCAAGAGAGGCGATTCAAAACTGGCCATAGGCCAGAGAGGCTTTCCATCGTAATCTGAAAGGGTGCCCACCCGAGCTAGCCCGAGAATGTCACAAACCCACATGAGGTAAGTCCCACCTCACGACCTTGAATTCCTCTCTCACCGTTTTGTAATACCTGCCCTCGTTCTCGAACGAGGTTCCTAAGAGAGCGATCTCAAAACGTCCCGGGTCTCCCTTGAAACCCGAGATACGTGCCTAGTGATCATCGAGATCTGAAGGGCGAGATCGAGGCACCTAACCAACATGCTGCCAGATCATCAAGACCCGGAGGGCGAGATCGAGGCACCTAACCATGCTCGTCTCCCTCCAAACTCTGTTCGTACATGGGAGGAGATGGAGCTTCTTTTCTACAAGTGCTTCTATGAGTTGAGAGGGAAGTGCAACTCATAGAACTACTTACTATAACCCAAGAACCATACAAGCCTGCTGACAAGCTTATTATCAGGTGGAAGGAGTTAACGGCACACCAAAGCAACCCCATGTCAAAAATCGATGTGGTACAAACCTGTATCTATAATATGCAGCCTGAAATTTCATTACATGTTAAATTCGTAAACCCTACCACCATTACAGAACTGATTTCCAAGGCAGTGCGAATTGAAATCTTGCATAAGCATCATGAGGGAACCCCGTCGCGAACCTTGGGTGGAGGAGCCAGTTAGTATGCCAACAATAATCTTGTTAACCCTCAGGACAACCAACAAAGGAGTACGGTTAGTGCGGCAATCACCGTCTTCGTGACCAAGCAGGCCGTCAACCAGACGCCTCTTCAAACCTTAGACATGTCCAAGGGCTTGTTGTCTTCAAATACTCAAGCTACCCTTCAACAAGGGCAGTAGTAGCCGCAACCCTATAATAGAGTGCCACCGCCCCAAGGCCTTTATCGAAAGGACTAGTGAGAAGAGAAGAAGAGCAAGGTCTATAGCTTCGATAAAGAGTGGGTCCCAACGCTCCTCCGATTGTTGTTGGAACAAGGGATGATTGTCCTTCCTGAAGCAAGAAAGCCAGACAAAGATGGATTGGTGAATAACACAAGGTATTGTGCATATCACCGAATGCTAGGGCACCCAATCCAAGACTGCTTCACTCTCAAGGACCACATTGAGGCATTGATCCAAAAAGGGAAAATACAATTGGATAGCCTAAAAAAGGTGTTTGGGAGAGCTGAGGCCTCAACATGGTCACAGTTTAGGAAGAAGAACAAGATCAATGGGTGCATCCCGATGAGTTCTCACTCGACCTTCTCCCCACAATATTCACAATGATGGTCCAAGAAGGAATTATTTTCCTTCGACCATCGTTACAGCCTAGGCACATAGTTTGGGGTACTGAGTATTGTACATTATTTTTGATCCTTCGACCATCGTGACAGCCTAGGCACATAGTTCGGGGCACTGAGTATTGTACATTATTTTTGACGTACTTCCATGAGCCCATGCGAATAAGGAGAGAGCCGACGACAGTCTGGTCTCGCAGGTTCACCAAACACCCTCAATTCAGGATTGTGCCAAAAAATAAAGCCTCCAGCCTAGTGACCTGGGTTTAGTGCGTCAACACCGAAGAAGGAACCTCCACTATAGCCCCATGATAGAGGCTGCAACGGGGCACCAGACGATCGCCATTGTGCGTAAAATATTAAGAAACCCCCGAGGACCAAATTTGGGCTCAATCGGACACCTTTAAAAGGGTATAAGCTCATGCAGCCTCGCGATTTGTGGGTTTTACCTTAGCACGATGCGGCTTCACCAATCCAGTCCTGGAAAAGGGGCTGCATCAATGTTTTTTGATGGCAACTTCTCCAACCTATGGCACCCTTCTCTGAAATCAGGCCGAGCTCAAATGTTGACATGTTCTAGATCATGTCAGCCTCATCATTTTGACTTAAGGCACTCACTGTGGCGTGATCGGGAACCCCTACTACTCTGAAAAGAAAGGCAACCGAGGAAACCAAGGCAGAGAAAAAGCCCAATAGGCACCAAATTTAGTGAAGCATAGCCCAAAATCCAAGCTATGGATTGACGAGAGGAAGAGTTCAAAAGAACCATCTCGCACAGAGCTAAATTATGGTGTGACTCTTACATTCAATCCCTTGTTCGATGAATGTGATTCCTCAGGTCACTAGAGAAACAAATCCAGTCAATTGTCGGAATCCCTTTCTCTGGTAACCTTCCAAAAAAGCTAAAGACTCAAATCTACACCAAATCGACCCCCAACTTGGTGCAAAATGACTGCAACGACCCAGAGCCAGGGGATAAAATGACACAGATCGGACATGCATTGGTAAACAAAGTTCATAAAATTGGCCGGACATGCACCCTGGGGAAGAAGGCCACCATAGCACGATTGTAGGGCATCAAAATGATGGCAATCGAGAGGAGAACAAAGATATATTGCTGAAAAATCTGAACAGTTGCCGCAAGTTGAAGACCGGCTTCCAAGGTCTTCCATGCTGGAGCAACCTACATGCAGGGACCGCCTCGTCATTTGGGCAAAAGATCATAGGGACATTTTGGTCATTTATGCTTAAGTTTTGGATTTTTTTTCATTTTTTTAATTGTAACTAAGCTTGAATTTTGAGTGTTCACCTTTGTTTGGTGAAACCTCTACATAAGCAAGCTCAGCACACTTGTAAAAGAAGAGAAATTTGCTCCAAAAGGTTCCCCTTTTGGAAGCTCCAAACCCCAAAGCCTAAGAAGAATTGAGGCTAGTTTATTCTTGCCTTCTCTGATTTTGTGAGTCCTTGGCCCGTTCGGGAAAGAAGAGAGGAAGAGAATAAAAACATTGTAAGGGAGGGTACCGCTGAGTGTGCGGTATCCCGGACACCCCGATCGCGCGGGTCATCTCATTTCCCCCAAGCTGAGTCACTCCTTCCTCTCTCTCTCTCTCTTTGTCTATCTGTCTCTCTCTCTCTCCCACTTTTGTGCATGTGACCCCGTCTGCGTGGAAGCCCTCTGTCCATCGGTGAGCATGCAGATGTATCCTAACCTACGGGGTTCTTCCCTCGACTTCTATCCACGCCCCCTTTAGTGGCCCACAAACCCTTTCGAAAGGGCACCCAGGGAGGAGGGACATTAGGATTTCGTCCCTATAGCACGGAAGGAGTGAAAAGGAGAGAGAGAGAGATTGAGAACCTAAGGAGGGCTCCCATCCAAACCGTGCTGACAAGCAACTAGAGGGCTTCGTAATTTCTCTAAGAGGGCCAACCGCTCAGGCACGTCCCCGATCCCCCAAGCGGCGTAAGAGCAGTTCGTGCTCCAGTCGTAAAAATCTCTCTCACTATTGGGCTTTTATCCGCAAGCAAGAGGGCCCATGCGACCACAGCGCTCCGGAACTGCACGGTTGTTCGAAAGAGGGTTTCCTCATCCCCGCGAGAAAGGAAACCAGAACCCCACCGACATTAGCTGGCCACTCCACTGGAGATGCGTCACCCTGTCATTGGCTCGAGCTGTCTCTAGCTACCAATCTCTCTACCCTCTCTTTCCACTCTTGCTATGGGATCCACTTATCCCTCTTTCCTCTGGGTCGAGTTTCTACATCCCCATACCAGCGGCTACTCAGGGAGAGGCTCGACCATTCTGTCCCCTCCTTTGTATGTCCTCTTTACGGTCATGCTGACCCAACTATCCCGATCGAGGCTGGGGAAGTTTAGGGCACGAGACCTCAAGTACCCCGTCCTGCCTCTCCCAACATCAAGAGCGAGCCTCTTAGCCCCCGATGCACGGGCGACTTTGCCACTCCCCCTCACCCAGCTGGCCCTGACAGGACTACCACTGTCGCGGGTAACAAGAAGGCTACCACGCCTACTTCACAAAGGGCGTCGCCAATACTGGTGCCCCTGTGCACACACTACTCCCTAGCGAACTCCATGCCGGCCTGCACGGTTATTTTATTGCTCACACCCATGTTCATAAACTCCTTAGCTGCCTGACAGCCATAATAATGAATTGGGCAAGGCAACAGCCTGCCGTAGTCCCTCAAACAGTTTTGGGTTGCTTCCGGCCCGGGTGTTGTGCTAGTGGCCCTGACTCCACATGTGCCATGCAAGTTAGCCCCACAGCTTGGGGCAGCCCAAAGGTTGGCCCCCGAGCAGCACACGACTTTCGAGACCATCAGAAGCCCTCCAACCAAACGCACATGCGTACGGGAGGCCCGACTGCCTCACCAGCTAAACGTGAGGTGGCCACACACGCACTGCCCCTCACCACACAAGGAATTGGCCTTATGGCCACCCCAAATACCACTATGGATTGCATACACACCTGCAGATCCAAGAACACTGCCGGTTGCTGAATGGAACGAACACCTATCGCTCCGCCCACCATCACTGTACCACTGATTGCGTGGTACTAAAAAAGGTACCCTCCAAGCATCATCCTCCCTACACCTCACCCCTCACGAACGAGAGTCGATTCCCGACTCAGGGCCTGAAAAGACAAAGCCCCATTCTCGAAGCCACCCCTTCCCGAGCCGCCACGCAGTGAGAAGAAGGACAAGGCCTATGGCGCCCTTATTGTTGTGTGGCCGGGGTATGAAGCGTGGTGCTTCTAGCGGTCAATCTACGGCCCCAAGGCCGTCTAGAGCCTGAACGATCTGGGGCTTAGCCTCGGTACCCTCTAATGCCAAAGCCAGCAATAGGGTAAGGCCTACATTCCCCCATGTCAACCCATAATAAAGCAGAAGTAAAGCTCGATCATGCCTCCCCCCTCAATCATGAGGAGTGTTACATGCTGGCCTTTCTTCAGGGTTGCGCAACGACTCAAGAGAGCTGGATGCATTTACGATGGGGGAGGAGACTAAGGTTTGATCGGAGACCCCCTCTGTCAAGGACCTTAAGGTTCCCAGTGCCACAGACAACCCCTTCTCTCGAGTCAGCCCACTCTTGTGTGGCGGTTGGTTCTCCCCCAAAGCAGTTTCAAGAGTCCTCGACCCCTCAGGCTGCCACGCAGACCATCCCCTTTCCGACAACCGCGCCTGTAGAGCCTCGGTCCCCCCCCCCACTCCCGTTGGGCCTTCTCCAATCGTGCAGAACAGTCGAATTCTGCCACCGAAGGCCGCTAAGAGATTCGTTGCCCCTTCGACATCTAGGGCGAATGCCCCTTAATCAAGAGACGTCCCGACGACACCTCCTCCCCTAATGTAAAGGGACACCAGGAAACCGCGCTACCTGATCTTGATAAAGTTAAATATGATGTGATCGGACACTTGAGGAAGCTTCCAGCACTCCTAACCATCTATGACGCCCTCATGCTATTGAAAGATCTACGAATGGCCTTGGGGAAAGCACATTTTAGCCCTGAAGTATGCTAAATAGAGGTTGAACGGGTCGAAGTGGACCATGTCATACTTTATAATTACATGATTATCACATTCTCCAATGATGATTACAACTCGGGGAAAGGTCGCATAACCGCCCGCTGTTTATATTGGGTGAGCTACATGCCTCCCCAATCAATTTCATCATGATTGATGGAGGATTTGTAGTGAACCTGATACCTAAAAGGGTTCTTTCCCGGATTGGCCTGAGCATAGACTAGCTCGAACCTACGAGCTTAACGCTGCAGGGATTCAATCAGGCAGGGGAAAATCTAGCGGGTACAATATGGCTTAAGCTTAGAGATAGGAGACCTGAATGTCGCCACCCTCTTTGATGTCACCCATGCGGACACTTCGTACAACATCTTGTTGAACCGCCCTTGGTGACATGAGCATGGTGTGGGTCCATCTACGCTTCACCAATACTTCAAATACAGCAGGGATGGGAGCCAACACGTGGTCTACGCTGACAAGAGGCCATTCCAGATCACTGAAACACATTACATGGACGTGAAGTATTATTTTGCAGACCTGCCGCGATCCCAAGGACCCGAACCATCGGCAAAATCTTGGACAGATCCAAAGCTAAGGGAGACTGCTTCGACCTCTCATGAAGATGTCGAGGACATGACGAAGTCTCTGCATCATCTCTTTCAGGAAGAAAAGAGATGCGGGAAAGTTGTCCCTCTAATCTCAATTGACGAAATTCTCCCCCCGACATTGGAGGAGCAATCGGATTTAGGAAACGAGCAGTAAGTGCTCCTTTCCTCCCCTCCCATGTGAGAAGTTCTCCCGTTAGAGGCACTGAACAGACCCGACGATGACGTGGTGGCAGGATCAGACTCGCCAACATCCCCATCCGTTCATCATGAAGAGGGAATGAAGATCATGTGCATCCCCCCTTCTCTTCCATCCAGGCCGACGCACGAAAGGGCGGAATCAAAGATCTTGCACATCCTTGCTTTCTTACCCAAAGCAAGGACAGTCTCTACAACCAGAAAACAGTCGAACCCCAGCCTAAGGGTGCTACAAATTTCAGCCTCATTAAGAAAACCCGATGACCTTCCGACCTCGCGGGTTAGTGACTCACCACATAACCCCAAGGTACTTCAGATACCTAAAATGTTGAACATCAAAGGGGGCAAGAGTGACCAGTACTGGCTCCCTACAGTACACCACCAGGGGTCAAGCAAAATCCTGCAGATCCCCAAAGTATTACTGTTGGAAGATATTTTTCATCATCATGGGCCCCCGCTCAATAAAGGCTTAGCAGACAGAGGAAATTTTAACCGTCCCAGAATAGCCCCAAAACTAGCCAAGATCTTTATGAGGACTTTGAAGAGTCTCCTGTCAAGTTTTTTCACATTCTGACATGTTCAAGGTAGTGCAGACTGAGATACAGTTCTAACATAATCGGCTCATAACACCTGAAACAACCCCTATAACTAGAGCTACATTTTTGGTATCTCAATTTGTTATGAGACCACCACCATTAGATCCAGCACGGTTGAAAACACTTAGGGGTCAGCTTGAACGGACACTCCAGGAAAACATTATAGGAAAAAGAGTGAAACAAGAGGAGCCATATGCTATTCCCTTGCGGCCACCCTACAACTCCACACCATTGAAGGCACAATCACGAGCGTGAATTTTGACACTTGTATCTCGCTCGTCTCAAGTTGGATTGTGCTCAAATTTGGTAACCATGTTCGTCTCATTAAGACGAGCAATTCGATATGTGGCACACCCTGTGACGACGCCGGAGCGCGAAGAAAAGCTAGAGAGAAGTTGCTAATCCATGAAGAAAGTGCAGGAAGTTCAGCAGTGTCATGCCTTGCTTGAGCGGCCAAATCATGCCGCTCACGACCCCGATCGACGCAAGACCAATTCCATTATGTGCGTAAGGTCTCAGGCTATCTCTGATCTGAACCCCGTACATGATGAACGGTAGAATTCTGCACATGAAGTCGACGAAGTGAATGTAAATTTTGTCGCTGGAATTTTAGATTTAGGTCAAAATTCAAAAGTTTCGAAATATTAGTTCTGGCACAAAATCGAACTGCGGTTGGTGCCCCATGGTCATAACGACATGCTCAGTGTCATCAAGCGAAGAAACTACAGAAAAGCATGAAGGAACGAACACACTATTGATCCGAAGTTTCAAGATGCATTCAAATTTCAAGTCACCTGATTGTACGTCAAAAACATGATCCATGGCTCGAAGTTGGTATCAAATCGATCGTCATGCCGAGCTCTATAAGAAAAAAATCATCTTACGATCAACCGGGCATCAGAACGACTCTGGACCATCCATGCAAGATCACGTGAGTTCTAAGGTAACACAAGGACTGTTCTGAAATTCCCTGAATTATTAAGAAGGGGCAAATCCATCATTTTGTACACTATTTTTGAATTTCTTTTAATTCATTTTAATCTTGACTTTCAGCAATTAGGGTTATTTTTTATCATCCACCCACGTTCGGGGCACACTTCTATATATACGTACCATCATTGTACATAAGAAAAAAAAAAGGGAGGATTCAACCTTTCACAAAAGAGAGAGTTTTCACTTGATACAAGTTGCTCTTTCTTCTCATTGTTGGGTCACGTTGGAGAGAGAGTGAGGTGAGAGAAACTTTTGACTGGTACCCCTAGATTCGGGGTAAATCTTCTCTATCTTCTTTTCCTTTTCTTCTTCTCTCTTTCTTATTTCCTCTCTTCTCCCTCTTCCCCATCTGAGTTCCTCGCCGGGGTTGTGCACGACAGTGGCAGTGTCGTGCATGCCTCCATTGAGGTCACAAAGGTCGCGCATGGCAATGACATCACCATGCACGAGCCTCCTTCTCCTTTTGCTTCCATCGCTTTCGTCCAGTGAGGCCTGTAGATGATGCTGCCCATCGCCGTCCACAGACGTAACTTCGACGTCTCCAAGCGGAACCCAGACGGTGAAACCTGTTGCTACCCGTAAGGATCCTTCCTTGTCATGCGTTTGTAGTAGACGACGATACCTATCGCCGCCTGCTAGAGGCCTCGGCAATGCCTATCATCATCTGCAATCTTCCTTTGCATATTTGGTGTTTATCGTTGTCCTTCTTATGCCCCATGCCTATCGCTATGCTCCTCGTGAGAATCATCATCGCATGCTTCACAAATGACTATTGTTGCACACTTTATTAGAGACTATCGTCACCTGTGCAGGGGCATGTTATCTCCTTATGTTTCCACAGCGATGCCTAGCCCCGTCCATAGTTCATTTCTCACTCCCAAGCCATGAGCAGTAGTGTCGAGAGCGGCACAAGGGCCACGACACTACTACTCCACGGTTGTGAGTGGCAATGGCTAGCGCCGTCGGGACCCCATCTCTCTATCGTCTCATGTCTTCTTTTCATTCTCTTTTCTTTTCTCACTTGACTGAGGGAAAACATAGCCTAGCATTGCCACATCGGTCTTTGTTTCGAGTAGCATTATCGTCGTGCTGGTCTAGAGAATCATGCCCATCTTGCTATCACTCCGAGTCAATGACTTCCCAGCTGCCATGCTAGTCTCACCTTTCCGTCAAGTTTTCTTCCCTTTTCTGTCTTTATTTGAACCTTACGTTTCATTGCCCTCTCGCATGAATGTACAGTACCCTAAGACAAGGGTGAGTCTCTTTGATCCACTTGTCTCGCCAATTAACCATAGAAGTGTTGTGCAAAAAACAAGAGGATTGTAAGTGAAGAGAGGTGATTCCGAACTAGCTAAAGTAGTTGGGGGACTTTCTTCGTGATATAAGAGGGTGCCCACGTAAACAAGCCCGAGTAAGTCTCGAACCCACTTTAAATTTCTTTCTCATTGGTTAGTATACCTACCCTTGCTCTTGATCAAGGTTTTGAGAGAGCGATCTTGAATCTCGGGTTCACTAGACACCCGAGGTACGTGCCGCTAGATCATCTAGATCCGGAAGGCGAGATCGAGGAAGCTAACCAACTTAGTGATTCCACTGACGCCTACTACCCCTTAATCGGTTCGCTCTTGTTTGATCAGTAACCTCCCTTATTTTCTGCAATAATTTCTATGTCATATGGGTTGTTAAACCAAGTTGGGGATTTTCTTATCCCCGTACTCGTGACTATTCCAGGGAAGCGAGCTGCACAAGCTTCCTTCCCAACCCTCCTCCTCAGTTGAGACTCTCACTCCAGCTCTCGAGTTCTCTCTTGAGTCGGTGCGAGAGGGGACTTGGACTTAAAGGTCCCTGCCTCATCGCTTCCTTGCCTTGGTGGATCCTCCGTCAAGACCCTTTGCATGGGTAGCACGTTCACTGTCACACACCTTGTTACTAGAAAATCCCTTGCCAGCCATATTACTGACATACGTCGGAAGCTTGCCCTATCCATTCCTACGAGGGGCAAGCAAATTGTCGTCGCTCCTGAGGTTTGTCATAAGGCAACCCCCCATAGTCCTTTACCACTTTAAACCTCTATATCTAGAGGTGCGGCACACCAAGGTGGAACCCCCACGGCCTCCACCACTCGCACATACCCACCAGCTCATGGTCCACCCACTCGAGCCACACCTCAGGGCAACTCTCACATTTCCTTGAGCTCGCCTCCAGAGCTAGGCCTTCTCGGGCTAAATCTTGCGCACGCCCTTCATTTTCTTTGCACAGCTTGGGGCAGCGTTAGCTCTATGCCACCCCTAGCACATGAAGGTCGACTGCCCCGTCCTCCCTCTCACAACACACAGCTTCACCCTATGAGAGATAAGGCTCTGCCTCGTCCCTCATAGACACAAGCTCGCAAGTCTCACCCTCCTCATGACAAACCAATCGATTGAGCTCAGGCTGACCCCCAAGTCACCCGGACAGCCAACCCTAAAGGTGCACACCCTCATTCCCAACTCAGGCGGAGTCACGAGATGGTCCCGTCGTCTGGTACTCCTTCACCAAGCAAGCACCTCAAGACCTGGTACTCAAAGTTCTTTCCTAAGAGTACCATTTTGTGTCAGCCTCAGATTAGCTGCGCTCCCGGACCTCATAAGGGAACTCGGGGCAAAGGCCTGATGGTAGATAAGAGCCTCCAGCCCCCAAGGCAGAAGTCCCGGTTTCCCACTGTCCTTGGACCCCATCCCCTACCACAGTTGATCGACATGGCCCTCGCCTGCTCAAGAAAGATGGGGCAATCCGAGTCTCAGACTCAATTATGGATTGAAGTCTACAGCCGCCTCATGATGAAGCAGAAGAGAGGCCTACAAATTCTGACGAAGGAAACCCCCAAGGCAGTAGAGGTCACCTCTCTTGACAATCCCCCGCCTCGTAATCCCTTTTTCCCTCTCCAAACTCTGAAACCTGAGCAAGTCCAGGAGTACTGCTTGGTGATCACCACTCAGAAGCCACAATCCCAAGATCATTGAGAATCGGTCCTCACAAGATTGGCATACAAGGCTCGAGTGCAGTTGGGACAAGCTGAGCCCTTGCAGATTGACTTACCATGCACGACTCGCCAACCTCGGCAATCCACTGCATCACCTACTCCTGACATCCCAGAAGAAACAGTCAGTATCATGGTAATCAACAAGCCTGAAGATGCCCAAGTAGAGTGGATGAACCAGTAAAGGTAATGATGCAATCCATCCTTGAAAAGATGGAATGCCTAGAAGCCTCTAGGTCCATTGCTTCTCACCATGAGATTCATCTCCTATCTGGTGAAGACACGATTCCTAACAAAACGCCCCCACCGGTCTCTTAGGATAGCTCTCCTTCTTTAGGGGTCAGCCTGTTTGAATGCATTTTTCAGCACCTTGGTCTCTGATTCAGAATATAGAGGAAGCAGGTCAATAAAGCCTATAAAACAGTGGAAATCCCGAAAGTCTCATAATTTCTCTAAAATTGGTCAAGATCTTCATCAGCACTCCAAAAGTCCACTTGCCATGTTTCATCGCTATCAGACATGTATAAGGCAATAAACACAAAGAAACAATTTCGAAAAAATTGGCCTCTAGCACTCTGAAATAGATCCTATAACTGGAACTACATTTTCGGTGTGTCAAACAGCTGTGGAACTACTGCTATTGGATCTTTCATGGTAAAAAACCACTATGTTTCAAGTTTCAGCTTAATCGGACACTCTAGGACAAAGTTATGAGTAAAACATTGAAACAAAAGGGGCTGCACACTATTCCCATGTGGCATCACTACACCAAAACACCATTAAAGGTGACTGTTTTTACAGTCACGAGCAGTAACTTTTGGGGCTCATATTTCACTCGTTCCAAGTCAGATCGCGCTCAAAATTAGTAAGCATGTTCATCTCATCCAGACGAGCGATTCGATATATGGTACGCCCCGTGACGATGCCCGAGGAGGGAGAAAAACTAGATAAAAGTTGCTGATCCGTGAAGGAAGTTGCAGAAAATTCAATAGCATCATGCCCCCACTTTGGTGGCTAAATTACGACGCTCATATATCTGATCGACACAAAACTAATTGCACTATTAGCATAAGGTCTGAGGCTATCTCTAGTCCGAACCCCACGTACGATGAACGGTTGGATTTCACATACGGAGGCTTCAAAGCTACAGTAAATTTTGGCCACCGGATTTCAAGATTCGGCCAAAAACTCAAGACGATGAAATCTCATCCGGACACGAAATCGAGCTGCATTTGTTGCAACGTGATTGTGATAGCCTGCTCAATGTGATTCATCGAAGAAATCACGAAGAAACATCAAGGAATGAGCACACAATAGATCCAAAGTTTTCAAGATTCAAGCAATTTCAAGTTTCATGATCATGGCTTAAAACCACGATCTCTGTCTTGAAGTTGGTATCAAATATCGCCATGCCGAGCCCTATAAGAAAATAAGTATCTTTCGATCAAACGGAAATCACAACCCTGGATCAGTCAAGGAAGATCACGCAAGTTCTTAAGCAGTAGTAGGGACAGTTCCTGAATTCCACACATTGTTAAGCAGGGGCAAACAATCCTTTTGCACCCATTTTTAGAATTTATTTTAATTCAATTAAATTAAAATTATCTTCAATTCTGGGTAGCATTTGGGTATCTACCCATGTTTAGGCCCAATTCTATATAAGCATGCAAAGTCAAATTGTAAACACGTACGTAATACCATTGGGTTCATTCTTCAATCAATCAATAAAGATTTCATTTTTTCTTAAGCTCGTGGATGCGTCTTGAAGAGAGAGAGGAGAGATAAGAAAAAATTCGATACCATTTGATAAGATAATTTTCTCTCTCCTCCTCTCTTTCTCTCCTCCCTCTTTTTCTCTCTTTTCTTCTCATATCTATCTCTTTCTCTCTCTTATTTTCATCTTTATCTCCCTCTCTCTATCTTTTTCTCTCTCTCTTCCTCTCGTCACTTTCTCTTTCACTTTCTCTCTCTTCTTCTCGTCTCCATCTCTTTCTTTCCCTCTCTTCTTCTGACACAGCCAGTGATGCTTGGGGCCGACTGTGTCTTTCTTTCTCTTTTTTTTGACACTGCTAGCGATGCCTAGTGTTGACTGTGTCTTCTCTCTCTTCTTCTTTCAACACAACTGGTGATGATTAGTGTCGACTGTGTCTTTCTCTCTCTTCTCTTCCCAACTCAGCCGGTAAAGCTCAATGTTGACTGTGTCTTCTCTCTCTCCTCTGTCTAACACAGTCAGCAAAGCTCAATGCTAACTGTATCTTATCTCTTCTTTTAACCCATTCGGCAAAGCTCAGCGTCGACTGTGTCTTTCTCTCTCTCTTCTTCTGACACAACCAGCGATGCCTAACACCGACTGTGTCTTTCCCTCTCTTCTTTTGACCCAGTCGGTGAAGCTCAGTGCCGACTGTGTCTTTCTTTCTCTTCTTTTGACTCAGTCGACGATGCTTAGCGCCGACTATGTCTTTCTTTCTCTTCTTCTTCCAACCCAGTCGGTGACGCTCAGCGCCGACTATGTCTTTCTTTCTCTGCTTCTTCCAACACAGTCGGCGACACTTAGTGCCGACTGTGTCTTTCACCATTCTCTCTTCTTCTTTCTCTCTTCTCTCACACCCTACTCCTTCGTTGTTTCTCTTCCTCACTTTCTTTTTCTTCCTTTCTTATTATCTTACCTCTTACCCTCTCTTTACAATTTCATCTCTTCTGTTATTCTTTTGTTTGTTTAAGAGGGGTCGAGATTAGCCTTTCATGGTGACCCTGTCTTTTAGCCATAATGTTGTTGTACCAGAATTACCGTGCACACTTTATTGCCACGATAGACTAACCATTTTGTCTAGCTAGTCAGTATTAATATTGACGTCTAGTAGTAATTCTGTTAAGCTGGTCAGAGTGACCGAGCCAGTTTTACTACCACGTTAGGCTAATTACCTACCAGCTTAGTCACTGTGCTGATCTCCCCACTTGGTCAAATTCTTCTCTCCCTCATTCTTCTTCTCTTCTCCTTATGAGTTCACCAGAGAGACAAGGTGAGGTCTGTTGACCCACCTGTCTTATAATATTTGCCATATGTGTATGATTTGTAAAAAACAGGAGAATACAAGACAAGGGAGGTGATTCCGAACCACTTTTATTATTGGGAGGCTTTCTTCGTGATTTAAGAGGGTGCCCACATGAGCCAACCTGAGTAAGTCCTGAACTCACCTTAAATTCCTCTCTCATCAGTTGGTAATACTTGCCCTTGTTCTTGAATGAGGTTCTCGAGAGAGCGATCTCAAAAGTCTCGGGTCTCTTTTGAAACCCGAGACGCGTGTCGCTCGATCATCCAAAAGATCCGGAGGGCGAGATCGAGGCACCTAATCACTCCCAATCTAACATAGATGCCATGGTGACCCATAGCCTCAAGAACATGGTCCCAGGCATGCAAGAGCCATCGATTTATCAAAAGCCTTACCCTTTGTACATCGACCAGGTGTCATTTCCCCCAAACTATCAAAAAGGGAAGTTCACCTTGTTTAACGGTACCACGTCCCCTCATTGGCATACTACTCAGGGGATGGCGATTGATGGACGACTCCTCCTCCGTCAGTTCGTTGAGACTCTCGAAGGGCCAACCTTTCAGTGGTACGCTCTGTTGCCTCTAAACTCGATGCAGAGGTGGCAAGAAATGGAGCAGTTGTTTTACCAACGCTTCTATGAAGTCCAAAGGAATGTGAAAACCATCGGGCTCCTCACTCTGATGTGTGCCGGTTGACAAGTTCATCACCCGATGGAGAGAGCTGGCTACCTTTCATGCCACTCCCATGACTGAGAAGGAAGTAGTTCAAACCTGTATATAGAACATGCTTCCCAAGATCTCCCTGCATGTCGAGGCATCCAATCCTCCCTCCATGTCGGAGCTCATCTCTAAGCCAGTCCATATTGAGGGATTGATCAAGCATCATGGCAACTCCCATCCGCAACCTTCCGGCTCAAACTTTCGCCCCAACAGTCGGCGCAACCAGCAAACAGCAGTGATCAGCGTGGCCGTCACTGTGACTGACACCAACAAAGCTGCCCCTCAGACTCTAGACCTCTCCAAAGCGTAGATGCCTTAGGCCTGCGGCAAGCAACAATCATATAATGCGGTCCCGCTCCCAAGAATACCAAGCGAAACGACTACTGGATTCAGCATCAGAATAAAGTTTACCCCTTTGACAAAGAGTGAACTCCCGCACTGCTGCGACTGCTACTAGAACAGAACATGATCCGTAGAGTCAGCTGGAAAAAAGACAAACGAGAGGTACTGTGCCTACCATAGGAGAGTATGCCACGCCACACATGACTACTATAAACCCAATGACACTATCGAGCCCTTATCAATAATGGTCAGATAAAGCTCGAAGAGTAGAAAAAGGTTTTCGGGGCAACTGAGGTATCTCACATAGTCACGATCCAAGAGGATGACGGGGCACCCGCTATCCTTTGTGCATTTTTCTCCATTATTCTCAAGGAGGAACTCATCACCCCCAAACCGACAAGGAAACCTAAATTCCTGCCTCCAGGGACTGAAAACCTCTGGTGCGCATATCACCTGATACGAGGCCATGACATCAACGAGTGCACTGGCTTCCACAAGATCTTTGCAAAGAAGATGCAGCGTTGCCAAGAAGTGCAAGGCATTTCAGGAAGACACCCTTAAGTCCCTCTTCTGTTAGTGCATGAAGAACTCTTGACTCAAACTTCAGGAAGCACCGAACTGGACCCTCTACAAGCCCTCTTTGTCACTCCCAAGGCAACCGAGGAGTCTTGCCTAGGGCACGGAAAAACTCTGGTGCCCATATCACCAAGTATGGGGTCACGAACTCAAAGACTGCTCTGGGTTCGAAGATATAGTCGTAGAAAAAGTCCAGCAGGGCCACATCATTTGTGCGGTTCTCCCAGGACGTGTCCAATCCCTTGCTCTCGTCTAGGAGGAAGCCACACTACAAGTCCCTCATGTGCATATACTGGGCCCTTCATAGCCATCAACCTCTCAGCCCTGGGAAGTCTACCATGGGCGAAGTAGGCTCAAATCCTTGAAGCATGAGGCGGTCCACCAAGCTAGGACCAACCACCAGCCCAATAGGGCAGTCCAAATACCCCCTCAAGGGCCCAGAATGAGACAATGGGTGCCTAGGTCAGACCGTCAAAAGAACCTCATCCCTCAGCCACCAGTTGAGGAAGAATTCCTTAGACCTCTTCCCCCACTGCCGACCTTGCAGGACTTCATCCCAGGCGTATCTCGCCTTGTCCTTTCATCCAATCAGGTGGACATCCCTGAGCCATCAGCAGCTCGAGATTCGTCCAACATGGGTGACGATGTTAAAAGCACCCCCCAATGGTCAAAGCTGGGGCAAGGCCTAAAATACCCCCTGCAAATATCAAATTCCAGCTACAACGTAAAAAGCTGCTCGGGACGTTCTAATTCTTCTTCTCCGTCCTCCTCATGTATTTCCTCTACAGGTGCATCCCGACAATGCCCAGACTTCGACTCTCTAAACAGAGAGCTTGGAGGTACCAGCCTCAGCGAGTCACAACAAGAGCGCTTAAGAGAGATGCTAGCCCAGGCGGCTGAGGTTCTCCACAGTAGCTAATACCTTATCAACCCAAGCTGAAACCAAGCCATCTTCAAGCTCCTCTTCCAAAGAGGCCTCCCACATGGTGCAAATCTTGAGAGTATTATCCAACACAGGGCAAATGAACCTGAGATTGGGAAAGAAGCTACAACCCACACCTCAAAAAATCAAGGTCCTCAGATTTCTTGATTCTTCACTTTCCCTTGAACTTAAACCTCAAACCTCCACATCCATTATCCAAATCCCTATTTCTTCCCCATCAACCCAGACAGCACCAGCTGAATAACAAAGTCAGCCGGTGTCACAAACCAAAGCCCAACCAAAACCTGTTTCTAAACCTACCCTACCACCTACACCAGTGACTGGATCAGGAACTCAGAAGACTAATGATGATAAAGTGAAATATGATGTAATAAGGCAATTGAAAATGCCTCTAGCCCTTCTAAGTATCTATGATGCCCTCTTGCTGTCTAGAGACTACCATATGGCTCTGGTACAATCTCTTTCTAACCCAGAGGTGTACAAGACTAAAGTAAAGCCTATTGAGGTTGACCTAGCCATCCTCAATGGATGCTTGGCAATCTCCTTTTCCGAAGACGACCTTCAGCTGGGAGGCAAATTCCACAATCGCCCCCTCTTCATGAATGGTGAACTTCATGCCCAGCCTCTCAATCGGATCATCCTAGATGGAGGGTCAGAATTAACCTGATCCTAAGAAGGATCCTCACCCGATTGGGATTAGGGTCTGACGACCTCACCCCTACCCACATCACCGAGCAAGGGTTCAACCAATCAGAAGAGATGCCCGCTGGTACAGTGCACCTTCACCTCAAGATTGGTGACCTCAACGATTACGCTCAGTTTCAAGTGATCTACACCAATACTTCTTACAACATCTTGCTTGGTTGCCCTTGGCTTCATGATCAGGGTGTGGTTCCTTCCACGCTCCACCAATGCTTCAAGTACAGCCAGAATGGGCGACAACACACGGTCTATGTTGATAGGAGGCCATTTCCTGTAGCTGAGACTCACTATGCTGACACCAAGTACTATTTCACAAACCTGCAAGTGACCACATGAACACCAGAAAATTGCCAAGGATCACTGGGATTAGTTAGTGATCCCTGGTTCGCCTCTCTCCTCCTTTACAGTGCTCTGTAACTCACTGAAGTTTCTTTGCAGTGCCTACGACTCCTCGAAAACTACGATAGACCCTCGCAGTCTGGCCAAAAGTCCCTCTGTGTGTTGGAAATCGCTTCAATGGATGCCATTCTTCAACGAGACCCTCAGAGACCCTATGGGCTTCCTTCCCCTCTGGTTTTCCCACTCCAGCAGTTCGCCACGAAACCCAACAGAATTCCACTAAGTTTCTGGTGAGCTCAACGCAGCCCCTTCTTCTTCTCCTCTAATAACCAGAGGACTGGCAAAGCCCTCTGACCCCTCTTCAACCTCCCCTTCAGCAGCATAACATCCAGAGGAGCACTTGAACCCCACCAGGGCACCTCTGCAAATCCCGTTAAGGTCTTGAGAAACCATGTTCCTTGCTCAGGAAGCCTTAACACTTCTCAAAAACGTCCGCAAATATAGCACGAAGTTTTGCGACCTCCTGAAGCTCTCCAAAAAAGCTCTCAAAAGAGAGAGTTTTCACTTAATACAAGTTTCTCTTTCTTCTCATTGTTGGTTCACTTTGGAGAGAGAGCGTGAGGTGAGAGAAACTTCTGACTGGTACCCTTAGGTTTGAGGTCAATCTTCTCTCTCTTCTTGTCCTTTTCTTCTTCTCTCTCTTCTTTCCTCTCTTCTCCCTCTTCCCCGTCTGAGTTCCTCACAAGGGTCGGCATGGAAGTGGCAGTGTCGTGCATGCCGCCCTTGAAGTCACAATGAGCCTCCTTCTCCTTCTTTTCTTCCATCTCTTTCATCCCGTGAGGCCTGTAGACGGCGCTACCCATCGCTATAACTTCGACGTCTCCGTGCGAAACCCAGATGGTGAAACTCGTTGCCGCCCACTGGGATCCTTCCCTGTCACGCATCTGTAGTAGACGGCGATACCTATCTCCACCCGCTAGAGGCCTCGATAACGCCTATCGTCATTTGCGAGCTTCCTTTGGTATTTGGTGTTTATCGTCGTCCTTCCTGCGCCCCACGCCTATCGTTGTGCGTCTTGTAAGAATTATTGTCCCGCTCTTCACAAATGACTATCGTTGCGCGCTTCATTAGAGACTATAACTGACCATGCAGGGGTGTGTTGTCTCCTTATGTTTCCACGGCGATGCCTAACACCGTCTATAGTTCGTTTCTCACTCCCAAGCCATGAGCAGTAGTGTCGAGCGCAGCCCAAGGGCTACGAAACTACTACTCTACGGTTGTGAGTGGTAACACTTAGCACCATCGGGTCCCCATCTCTCTGCCGTCTCCTCTCTTCTTTTCATTCTATTTTCTCTTCTCACTGGACAGAGGGAAGACTTAGCCTAGCATCGCCACATCGATCTCAGTTTTGAGTAGCATTGCCGCCGTGCTAGTCATGAGAACCATGTCCATCTTGCTATCACTCCGAGTTGATGACTTCCCAGCTGCCATGCTAGTCTCGCCTTTCCTTCACGTTTTCTTCCCCTTTCTATCTTTATTTGAACCTTACGTTTCATTGCCCTCTCGTATGAACGTACAGTACCCTAAGACAAGGGTGGGTCTCTTTGACCTACTTATCTCGCTAATTAACCATAAAAGTGTTGTGCAGAAAACAAGAGGATTGCAGGTCAAGGGAGGCTATTTCGAACCAGCTAAAGCAGTTGTGGGGCTTTCTTCGTGATCTAGAAGGGTGCCCATGCGAGCCAAACCTAGTAAGTCTGGAACCCACTTTAAATTCCTCTCTCATCGGTTGGTATACCTACTCTTGCTATTGAGCAAGGTTTTGAGAGAGTGATCTTCAATCCCAGGTTCGCTAGACACCCGAGGTACGTGCCGCCAGATCATCTAGATCCGAAAGACGAGATCGAGGCACCTAACCACTTACCCCTCACCATCACAGGAAAAGGGGGGAATGAGGCCAAACATACAACGCAGTCTTGCCACACGTTCGACTCTCGGGCCGCATCAGAGTTATCCGCTAGCCTGTCAAGGGTACGGCTAGACCACCTGAAAACGAAGAGTGGTTCAACTTACCTCGACCGACTCTCGATGTTCGCACCGCGGGACCCGGTGCACGCAACAAAGGGGGAGGATTTGGCCTTGCCTAATCGAGCCAAGGTAATGGGGTAAAAGGAGATGGGAACGAAGAAAGATGTTCCCTTGAAGATAGATTCCTTCCCATTGCCAGGCATTGTCTCAGAATCCCATGAAAGCCCTAGTAAGCTAAGCACACAGAGTGACCCATCGTCGGAGGTTGTGGCTATGCACATATGGGACTTGTACGGACCTAAGGCCTATGAGATCATGAAGAAGATGTATTATGAGCCATCCAGTAATCAGGGTATGAATGATGGGAAAGGGCTGCTGGCCCCCTTTGCCGTAATAGAGGTCGTGTCAGCCAGACACCGACAGAAACAGGATCTTGGTTACTTGGGATAATCGGACTCGATGCGTCCGCTATTCTTTCTCAAATCAGGACTTCTCTGTGATGATGGGAAAGCAGAAGTCAAAACCGAGGTGCAATAAAAAAAAAGGGAAGAGAGAGAAGAAAAGGGGGTCCATTTTATTCATATGTGTGAAGTGGTTACAATATCTCATTAAGTCGGCCATTAAGGCTCACACACACACACAAAAAAGATGAGAGGGATAGAGATCGTCAAAAATGATTGAACGCTTGCCAGTAAGACGTAAGCTGAAAAGGTACCTTGTTTACCTTTTCTTCCTCCACCTACCTTCAAGCATCCAAGGTGAAGTCCCCTAAAATGGGACCGTCTCGAAGGCCATCATGCTATCATGCTTGGACAATCAAGACGAGACAAGCAACCCCCAGCCACGCCAGTAGGACGTAAGCTGAAGAGGTACCCTGTTTGCTCCTGGTGTTTCTATTTGGATAGGGATAAAGCTCACAAGAAGGGTCCCTCGCCAACTAGAACGTCGGGACCTCCCCATCCATAATGGGATAAAGCTCACAAGAAGGCCCCCCACTCGCTGGAAAACTGAGAGTCTGCATTGAGAAGTCATAAGCCTGTTGATGGCAAAATATCAGCGTAGTCTCTCAAAAAGAAAAATGGATTTTGATGGAACTTGGGGAAAGCCCCTCAAAAAGGCACCGGACCACTGGAAACCACTTTGGTCACCCCCCGGTCAATGGAAAAGCTCAGTAAGGTCTACCCCTGGAGGATTGTGCTGTGCCGGTTATCAAGAAGAAAAATATGATCGAGAGATAATAAACTCATCTTGGCAAGGATTTGTCAGAGGAGCTACGACGTAAAAGGTTTTTGAATGTTGCACTTCTCTCTTCTCTCGAAGCGCAACATTTGACGGGGCAAATTGTTTTATGTCATTTTTGATGTACTTCCATGAGCCCATGCGAATAAGGAGAACGCCGGTGATAGTCTGGTCTTGCGGGTTCACAAAACACCTGTAGTCTAGGATTGTGCCTCGAAATAAAGCCTCCAGCCTAGTGACCCGGGCTCGGTGCCTCAGCACCGAAGAAGGACCCTCCAACGTAGCCCCATGATAAAGGCTGCAACGGGGTACCAGACCATCGTCATTGTGCTCAGAATGTTAAGAAAACCCCGAGGAGCAAATTTGGGCTCAATCGGACCCCTTTAAAAGGGTCTATGCTCATGTGGCCTCGCGATTGGTGGGTTTTACCTTAGCGCGATGCGACCAGTCTCGGAAAAGGGGCTACGTCATTGTTTTTCTGTGGCAACTTCTCTAACCTATGGCGCCCTTCTTTGAAATTAGAGCGAGTTCAAATGTTGACATGTTCTAGATCATACTAGCCCCATCATTTTGACATAAGGCACTCATTGTGGCATGATCGAGAACCACTACTTCTCTGAAAAGGAAGGAAACCGGAGAATTCAGGGCCGAACAAAAGCCAGCAGGTAATGGATTGAGTGAAGCATAGCTCGAAATCAAGGCTATAGATTGACGAGAGGAAGAGTTCAAAAGAACCACCTCACACAGAGCTACATTCTAGTGTGACACTTGCATTCAATCCCTTGTTCGATGAATGCGAGTCCTCAGGTCACCAGAGAAACAAATCCAATCAGTTACCGGAATCCCTTTCTTCGGTACCTTCCAAAAAAGCTAAAGATGCACCAAATCACTTGGTGCAAAATGACAGCAACGATCTCCTCTCTGACTTGCAAGCAGAGCTAGGGGCTAAAACGACATAAGTCGGACATGCATTGGCAAACAAAGTTCCCAAAAGTAGCCGGACATTCACCCCGGGGTAAAAGGCCACCATAGCAAGATGGTAGGGCATCAAAATGCTCGCAACTGAGAGGAGAACAAAGATATATTGTTGAAAAAGCCGAACAGTTGCCACAAGTTGCTAGACCAGCTTCCAAGGTGGAGCAACTTGCATGCAGTGAAGGTCTCGTCATTCGAGCAAAAGATCACAAGGACATTTTGGTCATTTGGGCCTAATTTTTATATTTGTTTTCAATTTTTTTAATCGTAATTAAGCTTGAATTTTGAGCGTTCACCCTTGTTTGGTGAAACCTCTATATAAGCAAGCTCTGCTTACTCCAAACGGTTACCCTTTTAATAGCTAAAATACCCCAAAGGCTAGGAAGAATCGAGGCTAGTTCATTCTTACTTTGTCTTATTTTATGAGTCCCTAGCCCGTTCAAGAGAGAAGAAAGAAAGAGAGGGAAAACTTTGTAAGGGAGGGTACCCTGAGTGTGCGATCCCGTGGACGCTGGTCATCCCATTTCCCCCAAGTCGAGTCACTCCTCTTTCTCTCTCTCTCTCTCTCTTCCTCCCACTTCCGCATGCATGACCCCGTCCATGTGGAAGCCCGCAGTCTGCCTGCAAGCCCGCGAACATATCCTAACCTGTGGGGTTCTTCCCTCGATTTCTATCCACGCCCCCTTTAGTGGCTTGCAAACCCTTCTAAAAGGACACCCAGGGAGGAGGGACATTAAGGGTTCCATCCCTGTAGCACAGAAAGAGAGGAGAGAGAGAAGAGAGAGAGAGAGAGAGAGAGAGAGATTGAGAACCTGAGGAGGGCTCCCATCCAAACCGTGCTGACAAGCAGCTGGAGGGCTTTGTAATTGCTCTAAGAGGACCATCCATCCGGGTGCGTCCCCGATCCCCCAAGCGGCATAAGAGTTGTTCGTGCTCTAGTCTCAAGAATCTCTCTTGTCGTCAGCTTCCTATCCGCAACTAGGAGGGCCCACGCGACCACAATGCGTCGGAGCTCAACGGTTGTTCAAGAGAGGGTTTCCTCATCCCCAGGAGGAAGGAAACCAGGACCCCACCGACATCACTGAGAATCTTTAGTGCCCATACCATCAGATAGTGGGTCATGATACATCTCAGTGCTCTGGTTTCCAAGCCATGAAAAAGGAAAAGATGAAGAGGGGCGAATGGTTGTTGAGGTCTTAGTCTTGGGTGAGGATATGCACGTCCAAGAGCTAAATCTGATGGAACCAATGGCCACCTAAGAACAACCTTCACAAGAAAGTGCACCTCTCAAGTCCTGTCTCTAATGAGCCATCAACTTCGTAGCCCTGGTAAATTTACAGGGGGCGACGTAGGATGGAGTAGATGAAGAGAGAGGTGATTCGTCGAGAAAATGTGGTGCATGGGCCTCGCATGCCCCATCTGCCTATTCCCATCAAAAAGAAAAGGAAAGGTAAGCGAGTCATGTGGGTCGCTTGCCAAAGGAGAGGGATATCACAGCCTCCTATTGGTTCCTCTGCCTTTGCCTACTCTCCAGAACTTCCTCCCTGAAATGGTCACATCATCTAGTAGTGACCATATTTTAGGCTTGCACCCTGAAATTCATATCAAACTTAAGTGAAGAAAACAAAAGAAATAATAGTAAAAGGAGAAGAAATTTTATCGGACCAAGCCGGATGGCCCGAACTTCCCGAGCCTTTGGGGATCAGGCTTCCCGAGCCTTTAGGGCTCGCCCATATTAGAATCGGTTCCTCTTTGCCTTTTTGATTTAGCTGTTGATGATCAGCAAGTCTCTGGGATGGTTGTACCCTCTAGTTCGAATCTAGGGTAAGTTTAGGTTTGAGGTGCAAAGCGGGGTAAAGGTTCTATCTGTATCTCTCAGGTTTATCTTTCCAGCTTAAAGTTTCTAAAGTCTCTCTAGTTTCTCAAAGTCTCCTAGAGTTTTTGTTCCAACCTCCCTAAAATGATCCCTAAAATGGTTTTTATCAATGAGGGATTTGTTGGGGCAGAGTTATCCTCGTAACCAACCAATCCTGGTCAAAATAATTTAAATTTTAAAAACCCATGAGTAAAAGTGACGGATTGGCATGGTCACGAAACCATGAGTAAAAGAGTTCCGTAGAAAAAACCTCAGGCACGGAGAAAACCCCAAGAAAAGCACCATAAGCAAAAACGGATGAAAAAGGTGGATATGACCGCAAGGTCATGGGCAAAAGAGCCCAGAAATAACAGAAGTTGGTGAAAACCGTCTTTACGATGCCACTTCCCCTGGTCAAGTGAAAACCGACAAAATGGTGCTTGGACAGACAAAACAGGTTGATGCACTACTGCAGCTTCATCCGACACTCAATCTCTACACCAAATGGCTCGTCAGGGAGTAAGAGCTGCATAAGATCTCCAGCATTTCAACACCAAATGGCTCACCAGGGAGTGAGAGTCACATAAGATCTCTCGCATTTCAACACCAAATGGCTCGCCAGGGAGTGAGAGTCACATAAGATCTCCCAAACATCAACAATACCAAATGGCTCGCCGAGTGAGAGCCGCATAAGATCTCTCAAACTTCAACAATAATAAGAGTCCTTAAGGGTGAGGATGATGACCAAAAGATCCCTCCAAAATGCTAAATACCATCACAAAGGCAAGAAACTGACGAAATCAGGGTCTACCTGCTACAGGCTTTAAGGCACTCCTCATCAAATCCCCTAGCATACATGGGACCAGACTTTCGGGTTGGGTCAGAAGCCCTTGACTGGACCCCACTAGACAGGACCTAAGAGGTACCCTGAGCATCAAAAGCAAACCTGGTGTAGTAGAGAACAATTCCGACCAAAGGTTCATATCATATTCGATTCTGTCCAAGGAGGTTCCTACAAAGGCCTCATGCTTCATAATCGCCAATACTTGGTTCTGTCCGAGGAGGCCCCTGCAAAGGTCTCACGCTTCAGAATCACAAAGCGTGATGACTTGTACAAGATCCCTCAAAATTCCTGAATGATTGCACCTCTTGATTCTCTTGAAGCACAACATTCTGCGGGGCATGTTGTTGGAAGATATTTTTTATCTTCACGGAGCCTAGTAAACAGTGGAAATCTCGACAATCTCATAATATCCCTAGAACTTGCCAAGATCTTCATAAGGTCTCTCAAGAGTCTCCTGTCAAGTTTCGTGGCATTTCGACATGTCTAAGGTAGTGCAAACTGAGAAACAGTTCCGGTAAAATCAGCCCCTTGCATGATAAAATGGACCCCTATAACTAGAGCTACATTTTTAGTATCTCAATTTTCTTTGGGATCACTACCATTGGATCTGACACACTTGAAAACCCTCAGGGGTCAAATTTCAGCTTAAACGGACATTCCAGGAAAATGTTATAGGCGAAAGAGCGAAACAGGAGCAGCCGCACACTATTCCAGTGCGGCCACCCTACAACCTATTTACAGTGAAAAATCAAAGCGATCTGCAAATGTGGATCACTATGATCTGTTACTTAAAACTGATAAATGAAATGAAAGTCAATGGTAGAGAAAGTGGGAATTATCGAATTCAGATCTGAAGCCAGATCTGCCCAGAATGAGCAGATTTGCTCTCATATCTGTGGCGGAGCCAGCTTGATCAAAAGCATTTAAAATATGATTTTAAATCAAAATAACCAAATTCAGATCAAAATTAAGTGAAGAAAATAAAAGAAATAATAGTAAAAGAAGAAGAAATGTTACCGAATCGGGCCGGATGGCCCGGGCTTCCCGAGCCTTTGAGGCTTGCTCATATCAAAATCGGTTCCTCTTTGCCCTTCTGATTCAGGTGTTGATGATCATCAAGTCTCTGGGATGGTTGTACCCTATGTTCGGATCTAGGGTAAGTTTAGGTTTGAGGTAAAGAGTGGGGTAAAGGTTTTCTCTGTATCTCTCAGGTTTATCTTTCCAGCCTAAAGTTTCTAAAGTCTCTCTGTTTTCTCAAAGTCTCCTAGAGTTCTTTTTCCAATCCCTCAAATGATCCCCAAAATGATCCCTCAAAGCCTAGAATGTTTATCAATGAGGGATTTGTTGGGGCAGAGTTATCCCCGTAACCAACCAATCCCTAGTCAAAATAATTTAAATTTTCAAAAGTTAAAATTTTGGGGGGTACGAATTTGGGCGGCACGTTCTGTGTCGCCCAAGGTTGGGCGGCATGAGTCGTGTTGCTTGGGCGGCACGCTTCATGTTGCACAAACCAATTTTTGTCGAAACTGAGATTTTTCAGTGTTGGTGTGTTCTCAGCCTCTTGTGAAGCTCTCAGAGAAAATTTGGATCAAAACAGATTTTTTTTCGATTTTTAATTATTTGTTTAGTAAAACAGGCCATTTACAGGAATCTGGGACAAAACAGGGTGTCTCCAGGGTTTCGGGCAGGCAAACTGGTTCCGGATCACAAGGTAGACTATGTGAAATATGGATTTGGGTTTACTAGGTTAAGTGTGGTCCTAAGGGTTCAGAAACCATAGAATTTTTCATTTCTAAAATGGGGTGTCTACAGTTGCCCGTCTTTGACACTCCCTGTCCTTCGAGGGACAGGTGAGTAGCAAAGAAGTAGACACTCTGGCGTTCCCTGTCCTTCGGGGGGCAGGTAAAAGTGCACTCTCGGTCCTTCGAATGACAGGTGAGTAGCAAAATAGTAGACTCGCTAATGTTTCCTCTCCTTCAAGGGGCAAGAGAATGTCAGAGATAGATCTCGTCCTAATGTCAAGAGGCAAAGGGCACACCAACTATCCCTCCAAGTCATTGCGCTCTCAAGCTCACCCACCTAGGGCATTTTCATCCTAGGGTTTTCGATGTGAGATGATGGCGAGTTCGCAAGCTTGAAACTCGAGGTAGATTTTACAGCCATGCCACTTAACTTCAAGGGTTTTTCAGTTTGAAATTTTAACCTTGATAATTTCTTTAATTTCATTAGGAGTTTCCTAAGGCTGTATATAGGAAAGTTTTCTATAGCACGAGACTTGTCTGATCAATTCCGAATAAAGAGGCGATGCAGCAACGCGGTAATCGCAACAACACGATATTCATCATGTACGGGTGTCCAAGCTCCTTTGTTTTAGAAAATGTTTTAGAAATTTTGAAAGTAGAGGGAGATTTGAAATAGAACCCGGAGCAGAGACAGATTATGATTTTAACAAAGAAATTAAAGTTTTTGAAATAACAGACATATAGTGAAAATTTTGAAAAGAGAAAGATATTTAAAAAACAAAGTTGGTTAGTAGTTTTAACTCCTACAACCATAGAGCCCTCTAAGACGTTTATCATCATGCAATAATGGACCATACACCCGACCCTTTTACGTCATACGGGGATAGACGTTTGAACAAGGTGGTTGTGCCTTGAACACATTAAACAGGGTGGTTGTGCCCTGAACACATCCAACATTTTACGTCACACGAGGCTAGACGTTACCTGTCTCAACTCTTTAATGTCGCACGAGTTTGAAGTTTTTCCTATCTCGGCTCTTTAACGTCGCATGAGTTTGACGTTTTTCCTGTCTTGGCTCTTTAACGTCACACGAGTTTGACGTTTTTCCTATCTCGGCTCTTTAACATCGTACGAGTTTGACGTTTTTCCATTGAAACAGGGTGGTTGGGCCCTGGATCAGACTTTGGCTGGCATTTAGGCTCATGCCACCAAGGAGTGAGAGTCAAGAGTCTGAAGAAATCTCTCAACCTGAGGAACTTACTTCCTATGTTGAGCAATTCAAGAAGAGGTTCGATGGTGACCCAATGGCTATCATCGAAGATAAGATTGACATAAACCTAGGAACTGAGAAGGACCCAAGGTTAACCAAAATTGGAACCTCCTTATCTTTTGAGGAATAGGAAAATGTGATTTCCTTTATCAAGGAATATCACGATGTCTTCGCCTGGTCATACAATGATATGTGAGGGCTTGATCCCACATTGGTGCAACATCTCCTAATATTCAACGAAGGGGCAAGACCTGTAAAGCAGAAGCTTCGACGTCAAAAGACTCACCTTGAGCTCAAAATTAAGGAAGAGGTTGACAAGCTGCTCAAGGTGAGGTTCATCACCCCTATCGATTATTGGAATGGTTGGCTAACATAGTGGTCCTACCCAAGAAAGATGGTAGAATCTGAGTGTGTGTCGTTTATCGAGACCTCAACAAGGCATGCCCAAAGGATAATTTCCCACTACCAAACATAGATGCCTTGGTCGACAACACTGCAGGATACGAGATGTTGTCCTTTATGGATGGCTTCTTAGGATACAACCAAATCCTCATGGCAGAAGAAGACAAAACCAAGACGTCATTCATAACGAAATGGGGAACCTACTGTTATAAAGTCATGCCCTTCGGTCTCAAAAACACAAGAGCAACTTATCAGCGAGCAATGACTAGTATCTTCCCCGACTTAATGCATACCATTATGGAAGACTATGTCGACAACATTCTGGTCAAGTCGAAGACTAGGTCTGATCATCTCACCAACCTGAGAACTATTTTCGAAAGACTCCAGAAATATCAACTCAAACTCAATCCACAAAAATGTGTCTTTGGAGTTGAATCCGGTAAATTACTAGGCTTTATAGTAAGCTAAAGAGGCATTGAGGTGGACTCATCCAAAATACGAGCATCACTAAAATGCCTCTTACCCGGAATATCAGAGAAATCTGTGGGCTTCGAGGTGGTATATAAGCCATAAGACTTTTCATTTCACAACTGGAGGATAAGTGCGCACCATTTAATAGACTCCTTAAGAAGGACACCCCATTCATTGTCCTCCTAGTTCAGATAGACTTCTTGGCATTCATTGTCCCATATGAATGGGGTGTCCTTTTTAAGGAGTCTACTATGAGATAAACTAAACTTCCCATCCTTAGTCCTCCTAGTTCAGATAAACCCCTGTTCTTATACATGTCAGTGAAAGACAAGACCATGGGGGCAATGTTAGGACAATATAACGACCATGAAAAAGAACAAACGATATACTATATCAGCAAAACCATGGGCCACTATGAGACAAGATACACGGATATGGAGAAACACTGCTTAACACTTGTGTGGGCCATGCAGAAACTAAGACATTATGTCTTATCTCATTCAGTCAAGCTCATATCAAAAATTGATCCACTCAAGTACCTATTAGAGAGGCCAGTCCTCAACGAACATTTAGCGAAGTGGATAATGCTATTGAGCGAGTTTGAGATCGAGTATGTCTCTAAAATATCAGTCAAAGGACAAGCTATTGCGGACCACTTAGCTGAGCACGCAGTACCAAACAATATTCCCATTAACACGGATCTCCCTAATGATAACTTCTTCACAATTGAGGACTCAATTTGGGAGCTATACTTCGACAGTGCAAAGAACGAATACAGGTCTGGTATGGGAGTCATATTATGGTCACCCGAGAATATTTTAATGCTAACAGCCATTAGGTTGAATTTACCATGTACCAATAACATTGCTGAACATTAAACCTTGATAGCTGGGCTCGAGAATGCCATGGGAATGAAAATCCAGTAAATACGAGTGATTAGTGACTCCTTACTCGTTGTAGACTAAGTTCAAGGGATTTAGAAGGTGAAAGAAGAAACACTTAAACCTTATCAAGAAAAGGTGGAAAAGATGATCACCTATTTTAAGAAAATCACCTTCCAGCATGTGATTAGGGAAAATAATCGGTTCACTGACACCCTTGCAAACCTTGTCTCAATAGTCGATATTCGCTCAAAAATCACCATGCTCCCATTCTACATCAGGAACAAATATGACCCTTCCCCACCAAAGATCGAAAAAAAAATAGAGCAAGAAAATGAGAATGATGGGAAAGTGTGTCTCGTGGCTTCAGATGCTCTAGTTAAGGCAAAACCACGGTTCCACGATGTTATGTTCCTGCTGAAAGATGGGTTATACGTTGAAGGAGCCACCAAAAAGGATAAAGAAGCCCTTTAAAGGTTTTCGATGGGATTCTTGGTAAGAGGTGACCTCCAATTCAAGAAATCCTTCGATGACATCATTCCACAGTACCTCGATCAGCCAAAAATTGACCAAGTACTAACAGAGTTGCACATTAAAGGAGGTCATTCTGGGGCAGCCGCCTTACCTCAGAAAATCAGGTGCCAAAGCTATTATAGGACCACCACGGCTGAAGACTGTTGGAAGTTCATTAAGAGGTGTTCCAAATGTCAACTCTATGAAGACCTCTTCCATGCATCGTCTGTATCACTCAACTCAACATTGCTCGTATGGCCCTTCACCATGTGGGGTCTGAATGTCATTGGCAAGATATCACCAAAAGCCTCAAACGGCCACCGTTTTATATTAACGGCTACAAAATACTTCACCAAATGGGTAGAGGCCGCATCGTTTATTAAAATTGAAGGCCAACATGTTGCCCATTTGATAAAGAATAATATCGTATTCATATTCGTTGCTCCTGAGTCAATCATCACTGACAATGAATCTAATCTCAAAAACGAAAAGGTCACCAAGGTTTCCAAAAGGTTTGGGATAACACAAATATTCTCCACACCTTACTACCCTCAAGAAATGGACAAGCAGAGGCCACAAATAAAAGACTTCTCAAAATCATAGACAAGATAATATAAGGCGGGAAAGATTGGCACAAAAAGCTAAATGACACCCTATGGGCCTACCGGATAACTGAGAAGACTCCTACTGCCATGACCCTATACTCATTGGTGTATGGTATGGAAGAAGTGCTACATATTGAGGTTGAGATACCATCTCTCCGAGTTCTCATTCACAGAAATTCAGATGAAGAACGAAAGATTGAAGCACGAATCGTTGCTCTCAATAATTTGGATGAAAGACGACTATGAGCGACACAAAGTATCATTGCGTATAAGCGTAGGGTCAAGAGGGTATACCAAAGGAAAGTTGTTCCTCGACGATTAAGAGAAGGAAATATGGTACTCAAGAAAATCTTCCACACTCCAGCAAATCCACACCTTTTAGGCAAATTCAAACCTAATTGGGAGGGGCCATTTGTGGTTACCTGAGTGCGTGCAGGAAATTCTTATAAAATAAAAAATCAGGAGGGGTACGAACTCAACAACCACATTAATGCAATGTATCTCATAAAATACTACCCGTAACGGCTTAAAAAACATGGTGAAAACCTGAAAAGGCATCACAAAGAGAAACAAAAAAAAAAATTAGTAAAAAACAATGGACGTGGTGAAAACCTGAAAAGGCATCATGGGTAAAAGAGAGAATAAAATCTTAAAGAAGGAGCTTTTGATGCAAAACACTCAAGTACAAACAAGTACTTGCAAGTTCCAATAATACTTCACAAGCAGACCCTGAGGATGAAGACTCCTCCTAACTACGTAGGTTCCCAACATAACCAACTCATAAAGATATAGGAGGGTGACATGAATGGAAAACCGAAGTGATTTCGACGAACTTTGGAAAACGTCGAGACCCTCCAAGAGGAAAGCCCGGCAAGATATATGGTCGATTTCTAAATTTACATGGATAACTAGATTTTATATGATTGTGCCAATATACGTAGTTATGTGGCTACCCTCGTCGTATATTACTAATTGTTATTTTTGCTTGTGTTGGGGATTAAATATTTAATTTACTTTATTTTCAAATAAAGAGAAAAACTTGTACTAATATGATATGGTCATGATAAAAAAATAAAATAAATAAATAAATAAAAGAAGAAAGATTCCAAATAAAATAAATTAGATATAATTTTAATAACAAATTGAACCTTTTTAGCTTTATTTTTCATAATCTAAACTGCACATTTTTTTTTAACACATGGTGGATGCTAGTTGATTTTAAGATCTCTACCACTTTAAACAAATGTCACTATGTTATGAAGAAATATTTAATGAACGGTTAGAACTGGCTCATTCTAGGTCTCCCAGTTTTCCAATTCCCTTGATCAATCAAACACAAGTTCCCAGACTTCCTAAAATTCCAAGCAGATTATCAAACACAGTCTTTATTGTTTCCAGACAGCACAATATCCAACTTCAGGATTCCAAAAAACTCAATTTCCAGAGAACTTTCAGTTTCCAGTTATCAAACAGGCCCCAAGTGTTACAATATTCTTTGTTTAGTCCTCTAGTAGTCATACCATCGCCATACAATAATAAGATTGTGAAGCTTTCATCACCATAACTATGAAAATAGGTACAACGAATAGCTTCACATCTATGAAAATTCAAGCTCAAAATGAAAGAATCTAATCATTTATAATAACACCATAGCGCCTATTTTAACTAATATACTTATTTTATGATATTATAAGTCAAATAAAGTTTTCCTTCCTTAGTAATACCCTAATGTTGGTTCATAAAATTTCATCTTTTAAGTCACCAAGCAAGGAAATAGGTTTTAAATCCAATTATTCCAACTGTAAATCAAAAACAACATAGCCAAACCAACTCTAATAGTAGTCATGCACACAATAGACGAGCAAAATTTCATCAAAATCAATCCCGGACTTATGAGCATAACCTTTCACAATAATCAAGCTTTATACCGTTTCAAAGCATCATCAAGACCTTTCTTCTTCTTGAAGACCCTCTGGCAACCAATTTCCTTTTGTTTGGTGATTCAAGAAGGTCCCATTTTTTTTTTTTAAACAGGTCCTCCATCTCATCATCCATGGATGCTTATTCTATTGGCTTGCTTTATTGACCTTATATGCCTCACAATAAGAAACTGGCTTACCTTCCTCGGTGTAGTAAGCATAGGACAAGACAAAGCTGTTAAGCCTTATTTTGGCTTGTTTAGATCTTTCAAATCTTTTCAATTCATTACTACCTAAAATTTTTCATGTTCTTAGATAATTTTAAGCTCTTGGTCATGTTTACAATCTTGTTACTTCTCACGAGGCATTCCACCACCACATCTTTTTCATCTAGCTTATCTTTCTTTTTCTATATCGAATATTCACTAAAATAATATTTTGGATAGCAATAATCTTTTGGGTAGTAGGTTCCCACAATATGTGCCTCTTTGTACCAACTACATTGCCAAGGAAAATGCACTTATTGGATTTTGCATCCAACTTAGTTCGCTTCTTATTTAGAATCAAGGAATAAGCATCACACCCAAAAACACAAAGGAAATAATAATCAGCATGTTTATTTAAGCAAATCTCTTTTGGTGCTTCACAGTAAATAGCAACATTAGGACACTTATTAACTAGAAAACAAGCTATATGTACAGTTTATGCCCAGATGCAATATACTAATCCGACAGTACTCAACATACACCTAGCACACTCTATAGGAGTACTATTCATTGTCTTTGCAACTCCATTTTTCTAAGGGGTTGCAAAAAATTCAACTACTTATAAATACCATACTCACTACAAGATTTGAAAAATTCACTAGATCAAAATTCTCCCCCATTAACAAGTTTTTGAAACTTGATACTCTATCCTTTCAAATTTTCTGCCAAGGCCTTAAACTTTTTGAAGCAATTGAAGGCATCTGATTTCTTTTTCATCATATAAACCAACATTTCATTGGAATTTTGTAGCCATCTAAAGGCCTTACAAGAGCATGTTCGGTAGAGGAACCTTGGCATTTTATTCAGCATAGGGGCTTCACTCAACCTATTTTCAAAGCACTATGATCTTCCAAATGCCACCCTAGGGATAAATGGTTTTCTTGATTGGCTCTTTATTATCGTCTCCCCACCTGATCTCTTTTGCAACAAAGAGGAATTGGCCTAACTTCTGGAGCTTTTGAGTATTTCTTTTTCCATTATAATAATAATAATAATAATATATGTCACCTCCGGCTTGACTGTGTTTATTCGCAGGGGATATGGATATCGGTTGTGTAGAGATGTGGTAAAAGATTCACTCCAGACTCATCCATTGCGTCTACTCTAAGAAATTGGATAGCTTTCTGATTTAAGTCGGAGGGAATTCACAATATTTGAAATTCTTTACTCTTCACTAGCTTTCTGATTTAAGTCGGAGGGAATTCAAAATATTTGAAATTCTTTACTCTTCACAACAGTTTGCCATCAAGTAAAGGGGTGTAGGCGTGAATACATGGTAGGAAGAGGGCATAAGTTATGTCATCAAATTTCAAGAACCCTGTGAACCCCACCTTGGGTGTATATATCATGGAAAAGAGTGCATTTATGACAGACCAAATGAGCGCACTCTATAGGGATGAATCAAACCATGAGCGGACCAAATACAAAGACGACACAACCTGTCCCAAAAAGAATCATTAGGTACCAGCAATGAATGAGAAATACAATGCCTACTCTAAAACCATGTTAGGGAACTAGTGTCTCTACGTCATAACTGTAAACCTATTGGGTGCAACTAGGTCTTCAAGAAGAAGTTGAACTCATAAGAGAAACTCGAGAAATACAAGGCTAGAATAGTAGCCAAAGGGATCACCCCAAAGGAAGGTATTGACTATGATGAAACATTTTCTCTAATTGCAAATTTTTATCACTTAGGATTTTGATAGCTATAGCTAACTAGTATGATCAACCTCATATTTCCTACCACTACATTGCTACAGAAAAGAGAATCTTGAGAGTAATCGAGAGACACTCTCTCTAGAAGTGAAACTTTACCAACCCAAAATCCCATCAAAAATCTGCTTATGTTCATTAGGTCATATCTCCCTCTCCTAGAGATCCATCTCCTCCTTGGATTTCATTTCCCAAGAACTTGAAAAGGGGTGACCTTTAAAAGGATAAGTATTATGTCTTCCTTGACTCTCTTATATAGAGGTCATTTTCTCGTTTCTTAATAAAGTCTCTTTCTTTTTTACCATAATATCTTTAATCTTTAGAATGCAATGTGAGTATGGTGATTTGGCTATCACCAAACCCAATAGATCTTAGAATGTAGAAAGAAAGTACTGTTGGACTAGTAAGAGGTGAAGAATTCGTCCCTGAATTTGTGCACTGCTCTTAATCTGCGTATTTATTTTTATTGGCAATGTAACAAGGATCTCTACCACCAACTCACCAAGAAGTATACATGAAAGAGGAGCCATCTCTCTCTCTCTAGAAAGGAATCATAAATAAGCAATAGATCCCTTCCTATCTCGAACAAAGACAGATATGGTACACCCAAAGAAAATAAATAAGTAGTTGATACTTCTTTATATGACGCCTGGAGAAACAGAGGCTCTTATAGTGGAGGGTGGAGCTTTCAGGATAAACAATTTTGAAAGAGAACATTACAGAGAGAAGGGGAGAGAGATAAGTATATGTGAAAGATGGAGAGGGTGAATTTAAAATGGAAGTTGCGAGAGAGAAAGAGAAAGAGTGAGATATTAATTTTTTAGTTAGACTTCCATTTAGTAAGAGCAATTTGATCTTTACATTACCTAAAATCTACCTTAGGGTATAAATGAGGAAAAACAAAAAAACTTTGCGACAATAGATGAGATAGACTTTTCAATAGGGTATATTTTGGGAAGATTGTTCCAAATATGGGAGATTCCATAATTTTCTATCTTTTTTTAGGAAAATATCTCCGTCCACTCTATTTTTAGATTTTATTTCGTAACAGACCCAAGGTTTCAAAACATATTTAGCGCAGGCATCTCATGTATTATATCTTCTAATCTCTTGGACGAACTTTTTCCATTTTAACTCATCTTTTTAGTCCAAACAAATGTTAAAAAGACTTCCCTTTCTAAACCTCATTCTCTCTCTCGTCTTTCCATGTTTCTCCCATGGCTTAATTTTCTTTTCAATTATTGGTGGTTGGAAGAGAAATTTGGGGAAAGAAAGTGTATAGAGAGAGAGAGGTTTGGAGAGAATCACGGGGAGAGAGAGAAAAAAAGAAGTTTGGGGAGAAACACGTGAAGAGAGAGAAATAAGGTTTATAAAGACATATCTTTCTAACATTTGTTTGAGGTAAATTGATGGGTTCAAAGTGTGTAAAGTTAATCCAGAAGGTTAAAAGATATTTTTCCCTTTTTATTTGGTAGCTTCGTAGGGAAAAGGTTCCCTACCATAATACTAGTGGAATTTAAGATGTCAAGTAGTGCCCATTCACACCCTGACCATGTAGTCTTGAGCCCTTCTATCTTCTAGCCATTTCATTTCTACCATGTCAATCTTATGCCCAGTAATGTATTATTTCTATACACTCATGTCCTTTGTAGCAACGTCATGGGACTTGGCCCTTGGCAGGGGCGAGCTACCTAGGTGAATCTGAGTGATTCGCCCAAGTCTTATAATAGGCCAAAAAGCCCTAGAAACATAAAACAAATAAAAATTATGAAAACTAAAGCAAAGGTTGTAAAAGTAAAATAAAACCAATAATAACCTAAGAAAGTCCAAAAAACCTTAAAAAAGTATAGAAAATGTGGACTTGAAACATTTCATTGAAGGGTGTAGTTTGTATAAGGTTGCAACCTTAAACAATCAAATTAAGGCACACCTCCAAATTTTATCATAAATATAATTTTGGAGCAAAATATTCTTAGGATGGCTTGAGAATCTATATTCATCTCTAATTATAAAATTCTAAACTCTTAAAATGGTTCAAATCAAGTAGATATATGAATGCTTAAAAATCTTGAAAGTAGACGGTTTAGATAATGTATTGCAAGAAAAAAAGATTTGAAATAACGTTTTATAATGAATATTGCAAAATCTTTTTTTCTTTTCATATTCATCCATCTTGATGTTGAGATGATCAATTAGAGGGCTTTCCATCATCAAAACAACGTTTTATGATGCGTTTTTGAAGTGCACCGTAATTCTACATTTTAAGTTTGCAACAATGTATAAACTTTTTCCTTGATTTAATGTTGGGGATATTCTATAAATATAAAAAGAGGTAAACAAAAAAATAGGGATTATGGCTAAACATACTCACCAGTGTTGGCCAAAACATTTATATCTCATACATCAAAAAAATCTTTCAATACTATATTTTTTACCTAAATTATTTTTATATACCTGAGTTTTGCACACAACTTGGGGGTCACTCACTGCTTTCTAATTTGGTATGTAAATTCTCAATTAAATGGACGAAAAATAATCATTATCATAACTTTTTTCAATTAATTGGGGAGACTCCTTTTCCCATTTAATTGTGTGAACAGATAAATTAATGTAGGACGGAAAAGTGATGGACTCTACTCAACCCTTGAACCGTGAGAAATGGTTAAATCCCATTGCTCTATTCACCTGTATTTCCCTAGACAAAGAGTAAGGACGCACATTTGTCAGCTGTAACCCTTGTAGAGCAAACGGGAATTAGGTGCAGTGGGGAAAGTAGAAGGTGGGGCCAATGGGGCACCTACCCACCATTTAATTCCATTTGGAAAAGCAACAAGAGAGAGACAGGGAAGAGGGGTATTTGGAGAGGAGGCTGCGAGGGAGGATTTGGGAGAGAAGGAAAGCAACATGTTCGGACTGTAATCTGTTTTTGTGTAAGTTACTGGTAGAAAAGATCTACTGTCTTTCCCTGACCTTTCAGTCCAGCTGAATTAACAGGAGAAGAAGCAAATGCCCCTCTCACAACTGGTGAAGGAGGAACCCCACTCCCTCTCGTCAGTCATATCCGACGGTGCTGGCGGATCCGACAACATCACCACACTCCGTTCCCTCTAAGCCATCCAATGCAAAGAAGAGGAAGAAGACTCTAGCCATGACCGCAGCTCCTGCCCCCAAAGGCATTGTTGCTGTGGTCGGCGTCGGTCCTCGTCTCGGCCGCTCCATTGCTCGCAAGTTTGCTCATGAAGGCTACACAGTCGCCATACTCGCCAGAGACCTAGGCAACTCAAAAATCCATTATCTTACACATAAAATGCAGTCTCCTTTCATTTTTGTGCATATGTGTTTATTTCTTTGACATTAAGGTTATGTACAGGCAAGTTGTCCAGGTTCGCAGATGAGATAGCAAGGGAGGAGAAGGGTCAGGTGTTTGCAATAAGGATCGACTGCTCTGACCCTAAGAGTGTGCGGGAGGCGTTCGAAGGGGTGCTGTCGCTTGGGTTCGTGGAGGTGCTGGTGTACAACGCCTGTGCCCCCCATCCACCACATGCACAGGGCAGCAACTTTCAGAATGTGAGCCTCGAATCCTTTGAGAATGCGCTAGCGGTGTCGGCGGTTGGAGCCTTCCAATGTGCCCAATCTGTCATCCCTGGGATGGTGGAGAGGAGGCGTGGTACCATCCTCTTCACCGGCTCTTCGGTCTCCCTTCGCGGCCTCCCCGGCCATTGCGAGCTGAGTAAGATCTAATATTTTCCGCCTGTTCCCTGCAATTGAATTACAGCTAATTGAATACATACTTGATATTATGGTGCTCCTTTTCAAGGTTGTGGTAAGTTTGCTCTGAGGGGCTTGTCCCAGTGTCTTGCCGACGAATTCCAGCCGCAGGGTATCCACGTTGCTCACATAGTCATCGATGGTTCGGTTCGTCCCCCAGGGTACTTGAAGCTTTTTCAATGGCATCCAGCTTTCGGATAGGAGAGGAGCTCTTCCTCTTGAAAGGTTTTCACGTTTTTACTTTCAGGTACTCCGAAAGCTCATCATCAACCAGAGGAGCAGTAGCAGGAGCAGGAGCAGAGGCGGCCTCTGAGTCCGAGGGGTTAATGGATCCAGACGCACTGGCGCAGACGTACTGGCACATCCACTTTCAGGATAAATCCGCCTGGACTCGGGAAATTGACCTTCGATCCTATTCCTGCCACTGAGCCACCAATATTCCATGCCTTCCCTTGGGGGGAAGAAACAGAATATCAAAGGTGAAATGCAGCAATTATTTTTAGATATTCTGGGGACATCATGTCTTCGCAAAAGGGCAGAAAAAGAGAGGTCAATTATATATTTTTTAAATTATGAAAAAAGCGTCCATTTATGTGTGGGCGGCTATGCTGTGTGTCTCTTTCTGGCAATGCCAACGACGAAAGGTATCCACGAAGCAAGCAAGATCTCTCTTGGTCCACGTTGTGCTCTCGGCTTCCATTAATCGCTGTACCTCTTTATCTCCCTCATGTAATCATTAATACACCTAATTATTGGAAGGCCCCACATTACATTCTGATAGCGAAATATACCATTAAGTTTCGTGCCACATGTTTTCAACAACAAAGGTGAGCATGACCCATGCTACAAGTAAAAAGAAGAAGAGTTCGCAAAGGGGCTGAGTCGTGGTGGTAGCATGCGATCCAATCCAACCGAACAAAAAAAACTATTATAAGCATAATTGGTTCCTGGCAAAAATTTTAGGGACCTAAGGCAATACTCTTTCAATGGATAAGTAATTGAAGGAAATTACATATTATACAGTATTAAAAATCATATTACTCAAAAATAATAAGATTGACTATGAGATTAGGGATTTTTTTGAGTTTTTGAATAAGTAATTGAAGGAAATTATATATTATACAGTAGTAAAAACCATATTACTCAAAAGTAATAAGATTGTCTATGAGATTAGGGATTTTTTTGAGTTTCTCTATCAAAGTTGACTGGGCTAAAAATCGTCGTGAAATCCGATAGAGTCTGTTGGGCAACAACAGTATCTCCTTGCCAAATAAGAATACTACCATGTGAAGTTCCTAGATTTTGAAGTTGCACATGCTCCTAGCCTCTTTGGATTGTGTTTTGCCCCTCATTGGCATTGTCGCCTGAATAATTAGCCTACGATGCCCGCCAACTGTGCATCTTTGTTCGGGGGTGTAGCTTCTATGTCTGGCTCTCTCTCGACTTCTTCATGAACCAATCTAAGCCCCTCGTTTTCTCTAGTGGAGGTCCTAGTACCGCGTGGCACCGTACATTCTATGATTGGTGGCTCACACGAATCATCTCATGTTACCCATCATCAACGTCGTCATCTGCATCAAAGTCGTCATTGTCTTCCTCCATGTCATCTGCGGCCCCTCGTCAGTTGTCACTTTTGCCATAACATGGTAGAAATCACCCAAGTTTTTTAACAAATCGTGGATTAGTCTAGAAAATTGGTTGATTAGTGTATAAATTGGCTAATTTATTTAGTAAATCGGCCGATTAATGCATCATAACGGTATCACCTAAAGGGCGGCCAGGGAAATTGGCACTACTCAGGTTCGACTAGTGCTCAAGTCCGAGTTAATTGGCCGACTTTTCCTACACGGATGGAAATGGAAACTCGTTTTTCATGTTTGCTGCTTCTTATTGAAGTGCCTATACTAAACTCCTGTAGTATCATACTTTATATTTACTCCCTCTGGTAGAAGACTCGGTATGGAGAATTCTTGGATTTCAAATCTTCGAAACCACCTAAGTATCACTAGATTGACTAGTCTCAAAACAAAAAATTTGGATTTTGAATTCTCTAACTCTTAAATATAAGAAAATTAGATTGTCCCTATTCAATCTTACCACATTTTCCATTTTTCCAAGAATATGGAATGCGATAGGTAACTCCGCTTTGGCTGGTTCCCTAACAGTTATGCTTGTCCAAGCCCTGAGGAGGGTTATGTTAGATAGGTAGCCTATGTAAAATTTTGCTACAACTTATCATGAATCTTAAATCTACACTGTACAGAACATAATTTGTGTAGCAGACCATAAATAATTAGGATAAAGCTTATGTAAAACTTTGCCACAACTTATCATGAATCTTAAATCTACGCTGTACAAAACATAATTTGTGTAGCGGATCATAAATAGTTAGAATAAAGCTCTAATAATAATAATAATAAAAAAAAAAAGTAAAATAAACAATATGCTCTACGACTTTGCGGTAAAAACCTCCGTGCTCATGGTAAGAAAGATATTGTTGCCTAGCTGGTAACATGCAAGGGGGTAAATGCCTACGCCAACAAGGAAGGGATCCAGGGTAAAGTGGAGTAAGGTTCTTCGTCCCAAAACCCAACTAAGCAAATGTGGTGTTCTCAGCTTTTGGCTCAAATCACTTTTGAGCCAAACTTGAAAAAGCATTTATTTTTACATTTAAGGTCCGTTTGGTTATTTGGATTCAGATTTGTAGGAGTCACTTTTTTTGAAAAAAACTGGATATGCTTGGTTCACTTAGAATTGACATTTTCGTTAGAATTGACATTTTCGTGGGATTCCTAAATGCTCATTTTAAACCTAAATTTTGGAAATATCAATCCCATCAAAATAGGTGGAATTGACATTTCATGGAAATGACCCATTTTGCTACTGAATAACAAAAAATATTAAAATTTTAGAGGGGGAAACAATATCGAATTCTAGAGAGAGAAAACATATTAAAATTTTAAAGAGGGAAACAATATCAAATTCTAGAGAGAGAAAATATATTAAAATTTTAGAGAGAAACTATATTAAATTTTAGAGAGAGAAAGCATACGAAATTTTTTAGAGAGAGAAAATATACAATTTTTTTTAGAGAGATAAACTATTTCAAATTTTTAAAGATAGAAACTATATCAAATTTAAAGTTTTAAAGAAATCAAATTAAAAGTTTAGAGAGATAAACTATCTCAAATCTTAATTTTTAGAGAGACAAAGTATCTTAAAATTTAAAGAGAGAAATTTTAGAGAGAGAAACTACATCAGATTTTAGAGAGAGAAACTAATTTTTTTTTTAAAAAATAAGCATCTCAAAACATTTAGAGAGAGAAATTATCTCAAATTTTAAGTTTTAAAGAGAGAGCATATTAAATTTTAGAAATTTTATCAAATTTTAGATAGAGAAACTATCTGAAATAATTTGGAGAGAGAAACTATATCAAATTTTGAGTTTTAGAGTTAGAAAATATCTTAAGACTTTAGAGCGATAAATCTATATCAAATTTTAGAAAAAGAAAGTACCTAAATTTTTTGGAGAGAGAGACTATTTTAAAACTTTAGATAGAGAAACTATCTCAAATTTTAAGTTTTAGAAAGCGAGAGTTAATATATTAAAATTTTAGATAAAGAAACTACTTGAAAATTTTTGAGAGAGAAACTATCTCAAATTTTAAGTTTTACAGAGAGAAAATATCTTAAAACTTTATAGAGAAACTATATCAAAGTTTAGATAGAGAAAAGTACCTGAAATTTTTAGAGAGAAATACTATTTAAAAAAATTTAGATTGAGAAACTATATCAAATTTTAAATTTTAGAGAGAGAAACTACTTTAAAATTTTAGAGAGAGAACCTATAACAAAATTTAAATTTTAGATACAGAAAACATCTTAAAATTTTAGAGAGAGTAACTATATCAAATTTTATAGTGAAAGAGTACCAAACAAATTTTAGAGAGAGAAATTATCTTAAAATTTTTAATTTTAGAGTAAGAAAGTACCTAAAACTTTTTAGAGAGAGAAACTATCTTAAAATTTATAGAAATAAGTTATCTCAAATTTTATGTTTTAGATAGAGTAAGTACCTTAAACTTTTAGAGAAAAAATATATCCTATTCTAGAGAGAGAAAGTACTTGAAATTATTTAGAGAGAAAAACTATCTCATAATGTTTACAAAGAGAAACAATCCCAAATTTAAAGTTTTTGAGATAGAAAGTATCTCAAAATTTTAGAGTGAGAAATTATATCAAATTTTAGAGAGAGAAAGTGCATAAAATTTTTAAAAAGGAAACTATCCCAAAATTTTTAGTGAGAGAGAGACTATTTCAAATTTTATATTTTTAAAATAAGATGGTATTAAAATTTTAGAAAAAATTTTAAAGAGAGAATCTAGCTAAAAACTTTTAGAGAGGGAGAAATAAAGGATTTGCATTTCCAAAAAAAAAATATTCCAAGCAATTCAAACATAAAAATTTGATCCAAACACCATATTCAAAACCAGGGATCGAAACAAGCCTTTATGTATGTTGAGGAAGCTCAAATTTGGGTGAAACAAAGTTGAACACCCGTATCGTAATGTTGTTCATATTCAAAACGAGGGATCCAAACAAGCTTTTATGTATGTTGAGTAAGCTGAAATTTGGGTGAAACAAAGTTGTGAACAGCCTTATCCTAATGTTGTTCTTAGTCTTTCTTTCCATGATGTTCTCGGCAACCCACGCCACCGACTAAGGAAACAAACCCTATCCGATTTTTCAATAGATTAGAAAGTTAAAGTGTTAATTGGTCGGTAAGAATGGATACTATTACGTGGTAATTCGGTGTTGTGATGCTACCGCTACAACCGCAGACCCTTTCCTACCTTTTCAATAAAAAAATGAACATCTCTTTCTAACTGTTCAAACTTTTTATTACTTTTTTACAGCCATCTTTATCTAGGCAAATATTTTGAAAAGCTATTCCACACAAACATTTTGAAATCGACTCAGGCCAGGTGGAATGAGCGAAGTTACTTGCGTATGTCTGAATGGACTCGCCCAAGAAGCCCCATATCATCTATGCTTTAGAAAAAATAAAATAAAAAATTGAAAAAATGCTACAAACTTAGAAAGTTGGGATTAATGTAAAACATGAAATATTTCTCAAAAAAGATATTTGATAGTGCAAAAAATTGTAGGCTATGGAAAATACTTAAAAAAAAAAAACTGCGAACTTGCAATTCAAAACTATTTTTTTAGCTATTAATCAAACAAATGATCATGGGGTTATCGAAGAGGGTTGAATCACAATTAAATAAAACCAATTTTCAATAGTTTTGGATAAAAAACGAGGGAGAAATCAATGGAATGGTAGATAGATTAGGGTTTGTGTTGAAATCTGTTTTCTCACTAAAACCGAGATTTTTCAATAAACAAATAAATATAGGGATCTTGTAAACAGCTGAATAAAGAATAAATCACACTAGATTTCAATGGATTAGGATGAAAAACGAGAGAGATCCATGTTTAGGTGGTTGGTTCAAAATACAAATCCTTTTCACCAAAACCCAATGAATAAATCTCCAAATCATAGGTTTTGTCCGAATCGATCAAAGATGGATGAATTTAGATGAAGAAAAATATAGGCTTATAAGTGAAAAGTTTGATCAATATTTATCAAAATTATTCATAAAATACCAACAGTGTCACCCTACTATGTACACAAGATTCCAACTTAACTCATCTCCCCCAAAGGGGGAGGCCAAGAACTCGGCCGAGTCCCAGAATGCAAAATTGTAGCAATCCTGTAGTTAATCTTTTTTCGCCTAACACACCTCTCTCTCTCGCACACACATCACTATTTGTTCTCGTTTAAACTTTTCAAGCATGTTTGACAGCAAGAAGCTCGAGATTTGATATTTGAAGTTCTAGAACTCTTGTTCGATAACCTGTTTCGAAATTTTAGGAAGTGTGGATGCCTTCGTTTGATAAACCTACAACATTGAAATCTTCGAAATTTGGAAATTAGTTAGTTTTAGTTGTTTACTACAATTTTCAAGGATGAGTGTGTGATTGTTCGAAGAAGGAAATTTTTGAGTCATATATTCAATAGTTGGTCCAACAAAAGGAATGGATCAAATTATAAAAATAAAATAGATATTGCTTTTAGTTTTGCATGCAATTTTATATGTGTTAGGGCCTGAACTTTTGCAGCGTATTGCTTTTCACAAGCAAGTAGACGGCACAGGAGAAACGACGTGCTTGGAAAACCGTGCGCGATGTGTTACCACCATACACAATTAAATAGGGTAGTCCAAGGGACTACCTCTTTTCCTTCTTTTTCCTCTCCCTTGTTCACCGCTTCCCCCCCCCCCCCCCCCCTTGTTTGCCACTTAGTTGTGGCATGCCGCCACCCCTCCTCTCCCAACCCATGTTACACCCCAACCTCACTCCAAATGCTACACTCTCTCTCCCTCTCCCTCTCCCTCACGCTATCTTCTTTGGCCTTAGAATTTGAAGGCTTTCTATTCAACCACCATTAGAAGCTTGGGTAAACCTGGAGGTCTCTTGGCACAAGTAAGTAGATTATAGCATCCATGCTTTCATAGTTTTTGTTTGAATACAAGCTTGAGCATGTATGTTAGCATGCTAGAATAAATTCTGATTTTTCAGGATTGTACCTCTTATTTGCATGATAGATTGAGCCTTAAAGGAATTTTTCTTGGCTATAAAAATTGGTGGGTAAACACCCTTGTGAATCTGGTTTAAGCTGAAAATAACCTTGCATTAATGCCTATTTTAGTTTGAAAGTTACTAATTACTCTTTGAAGTGTGCCAAAATTTGGGTATGAAATTTTGTAATTTTCCAAAAAGATGCATGCTCTGTAAATTGAACTTTTCAGAGACTTATATACATCAAAATGAGTTAAAAAATAATTTAAATGAAATCTATGTGTGTCTACTGTGATTTTTCTGTTTAATCTCAATTGACATTCTTTACGGATTGAGAGCTATGTTTCTATTTGTGAGTACATGTCACTATTATCAAATTTCAGCAGATTTCAGAAATATCATTCCTGTTGTGCTGATGTTTTGTTTCACCAAATGAAGTCCAAATGACTTATAGCCATAGCTATTTGAAAGATACATGAGTTTACTATGAGTTTCATGTTTTAACCTTGTCCAAATTCTGTACAATTTGAGAGTTGTGTTTCAAAGTATGTGCACATATATTTGTTGACAGATTGCAGAAAACTCATAAATTTTGTCCCCATTTTTAAATAATCAAATGGGGTTCAATTTCCTTCAAACCACTTTTATTTGAATGGTCTATGTGTCCTTTTGAATTCACATGTTCAAAGAATTTTGAAATTATTTCTAAATCAAGAGTTGTACATCAAATTATAAGAATACCTCACTGATGACCAAACTCAGCAATTTCCAGAACTATTGCTTCTATTACTTTAAGCTTTTGATGGACCAAATTGGGTCCAAATGCTCTCAAATTACTATCACATGAAAGCTAAGAATGTTAAATTGAAAGTTTGTTTTGGAATTATATTGAAATTCCGTATAAAATTGATGTTTATATCCCAGATTATAAAATATACCTCAATAGGACATTTCAGAATCTCAAGACTCTATATTAGCCCTAAATTGGTCATGGTCAATTAAGCTTCATACTTTCTGTGATTGAGGGAGGCTCATACTCACTCTGAAAGAGCAATTGAAAAGAAGTAAATTTCCCTCATAAGTTGGATGGTATGTCTCACCTTGTACAAGCATATTTATGATAAGAATTATAATGAATTCTTAGTCATTGAGTAGATCATAATCTGTTATGCATCAATATGTTGAACATGGCTTGATTCTTTTGTAAGATGATGCTGAAACGGCATACTTATGATACCATGAATGTTCCTGACCTCTTGAAATGAGTGAATGTTTAAGCATGCTTATATTAGGTATGATACCTATATAATTCTGATTCTGGCCACTATGCAATGGGTCTTCCATTGGTAGTGGATACTGTATCTCTGTTATCTGATTCTGCTTATGATTCTGGCCACTACACAACGGGCCCTCCATTGGTAGTGGATAATATATTTATCTGATTCGAATTCTGATCCTGACCACTGCGCAATGGGTCCTCCATTGTTAGTGGGTACTGTAATTCTGATAATTGCCTGCTACAATGGGTCCTCCATTGGTAGTGAGGTATATTATACCTCGACTCCTATGATAAGAGAGGAGTCGAGATGTAACTGTAAATAACTGGGAGGGTCACGCCCCCCACTCTGTTATGGGGACTATATATTGGGTCATCCAATGGTATTGTAACGCCCTCTCGCCTGATGGCACCAGGGGAGGGTCGTGTCTTGCAAGGCTTCAGCCTATCGTAAACCTCAAAGTGCGCTGGGGATTGTGTGCGTGAGTGAGGACATTACGAAGTGGGGCCCCTCACTTGCATTGTCTTCCTTCCTGAATGAGGGTAGAAGTCACAAGTTACAGGACTGGCTTAGCCTGGTCGATGTGACTTCTTCTTTGGGAGTAGGCCTTATTAATTTTTGTCGGTCTGAACTGTATGCCCTAGCTAAGGTTCTGACTGTGTGATAGTGATCTATGTATGTATTCCTATTTAGCTCATGAAAAATGGAAAGCCTTGAGATCTGAACTTTTTCTGCTCACTCTGTCTGTATCTATTAATGTATGATTGTATTCAATGATCTTGCATGAACTGTGATAGTTGTGGGTCTGTTAACCTTTAGGAGTGCAACTAAGTTGGAATGCAAGGGTGTTGAATTCACTTACTGAGCCTTTAGCACATACCACTCTTTTTCCCCTCTGTGTAGAGTGAGATCTGATACCCTAGTGTGGACAGTTGGATGGTGGTGGCAGTCTTTTTGAAGTTTAAAGTTCCAGTTCGTGACTCTTTTGACGGTAGGTGCCTGGTGGATATGTGAAATTGTATTTTGTAGAATTCTGGAATATTTGTGATCAGGCTTGTTATGCTTTGAAATTATTGTAACATGAAATTTTGAAGTTTGATATAAATGGTGCTATTTTACTCAGTTTTGGATTTTGTTTTGTATGAGTTTTGGCTTTATTTCATGGTTTGTTGTGATTCCAAATTAAATTATACGTTGAGCCACTCCCACCTGAGTGACATGCATGCCCTCTGTGTTCATGATCCCACGCTCTGTCGCCCTCCGGTATGGGACGGTGCGGGTCGGGGAGCGGGGTCGTGACAATATGAAATTGTTGCTTTCTTGGTAATTTTAATTTTTCTCATTGTCTATCAATAATAATGCACTATCGTATTGTTTACGCTCCAATCCGTGATGATTTCTGGGATGAGATCTGCTCAAATCTTAGCAAAACTTTAGTTAAATTTATGAAAGGTAGATAAAGTGGGGTTACTCGAATTATGGGCCAAAAAATGATACATATCTATTCAGATATGATCCTTTCTTGGATCCACTTGTACCTCCAGCTTCTAGATCTACATATTTTGCATTAAAAATTCTTTTAGAACTTTACAAACTAAGAAAAAATGAGAAAATATAGAAAATAAACTAAATAGAACTGATTATAAACTAAAATTCAATAAAGAAAAGAGAATTATATCTGGGAACCTGGAACTCAAAGTTTCGAGCTTGGATCAGGTTACTCTTCTGATTTTGTGTCACCATCTCCTTTTGGAAGTCTCTGCTTGCTGGAATCAGTAGATATAAGGTATTTTTATCTAGATCTAGGGTTCCTAAAGCTGGAAAATTTTTGGCAATATCTACTTAGGCATTCCTGAGGGTTTAGGGGGAATTTTCCTTAGTTTTCTATGTTTTTTGGGTGCTCTTAAGATTAAATTTAGGGATTTTTTCTTATTTTTATAAATTTTCGAAGGTTTTTTCATATTTTCAGGTATGTTTGAGCCATTTTCCTAATTTCAAAAAGGACTTCTTGATCTATTCTACTCTCATTTGGAGTTCTATAAGGGGTATTTATAGGATTCAATTAGTGATTTTTCTTATTTTTGGAAATTGTTTCGGAATTTTTTGGATTTATCTTGAATTTTTAGCTTTATCTCATTAAAAAACATGTTTTACCTCATCATCGAGCCAAATTGGGCCCATCACGGGTTTTGACGTCCCGCCTGTCACGCCCTGTGTCGGGTGGGTCACCTTGAGCCCATTAAGTAGGGACTGAAATGTTATTTTTGGTATCGTTTTAACCGTAGATCCGATTTGGGTGATTATTTGACCGTTGGAAAACTCTTAGGGTCTACTTCAATTTGGAGTAGGTCTTATTCAGTTTTGGGATAATTATATTGGGTCTAGGTTGCCTATAATCTACTACGGTTTTTGTGGTCCTTCGAGCTCAGAATCGAGGTGTTTAGGAATTCCCTTAACCAGAATTTTGAAAGGGGTGTCTATAGTTGTCCCTCTTTGGCTTTCACCTGGGGCACCAGGTGAATGGCAAAGAAGTAGACATCTAAAACATGGTAGGAATGAAAACTCTTTCCCAGGGATCGTTCTTTTTGAATGACCAATACCTTTTAGGGAGGCGGTATGTTGATGGATGCTTTTGATCCATAAAACATCGAACTAACATTGTTATCTTTTAGTCAATGCAATTAAGAGGTCTCCGACAATCACAATCCTAAGTGACTGGCAATAGGATTTGTTCTATCTTTGTACCGATGATATTCCTTGTTGTAGCCACCCTGATGCTACCTCGATGCTGTCTTGTAGTCATCTTCAACTTTAGATGTTTTTCTTTGGGTCTGGTTCTTCAATCAAATGTAATTTTGATTTAGAAGAAATGATGGGATGATAAATTCCTGACTAATTGAACTTCTTGTTCGCCATTGATTCTGATTCTTGAGGACCATTAGGCCTTTTTGTTTGGAAACCTATGGATTGGTTTCTATCTTCCTAAGGGTTTGCAAGCATGGTAATTTGGGATTTGGTGGCGGCGGAAACATCATATCCAAGCCTCCATGAAACTCCTTCATTTTTTAAAACATTTTTAGAAGGTTTTGAAGATAGATAGAATTTTGAAACAAAAGCAGAGTTCCAGGCTACTTCTTAACTATAGAAATTAGGTTTTTTGAAAACTCATGAAACACATGAGGAGAATTTTGAAGATGGATGAGAAATTTTGAGAAAAATAAAAAATAACATAAAATTTGGTTAGTAGTTTAGGCTCGTGCTACCATGGAGCTCTCTGAGCAGTTTTACATCATGTAGTGATGGACGTTTTTGTACCTACGCTGATTCTTTTGCGTCGAATGGGTTTGATGTTGATTGGAATTGGGTACCCGGTCTTTTTATCATCATACGGGTTAGATGTCTTCCTGTCTATGCTCTTTTACATCACCCAAGTTTGACATTGATTGTCTATTTTGAGATTTTCCTGACTATTTCATGTCATTTGGGTTGTACGTCTTTTGGCTGAAATTTTCCTGACTATTTGACATCGTAGTGGTTGGACATTTGTTAGGTGCCTCGATCTCGCCCTTCAGTTCGGGATGACCTGGCGGCATATGTCTCAGGTATCAGGGGAACCCAAGAAATGAGATTGCTCTCTTGGGAACCTTGTTAGGAAACAAGGGCAGGTATACTAACCAATGAGAGAGAAATTTAAGGTGAGTTTGGGATTTACTCAGGCTGGTTCACGTGGGCGCCCTCTTAGATAATGAATAAAGCCCCCCAGTCCTTCAATTGGTTCGAAATCGCCTCCCTTGGCTTGTACTCTACTGTTTCTGCAATCACACACACATGGTTAATGTTACAAGACAAGTGGGCCAAAGGACCCCACATTGTCTTTGGGCGAATGTACACAGGCGTGCATATCCAAGAGAAGAAAGGGAGAATAAGAAAATAGAGACTGGGGTGAGAAGAGAAACAGAGAGATAGAATAAAAGAAAGGGAAGAGGAGAATTTGACCAAGTAACTAGATTAACACAGTGGCTAGACCAGTAAGTGATTGGCCTGACGTGGTAGCAAGACATACACGGTAACTCGGACCAGCACAACAACATTACTACTAGACAACAGAATCAATGACCAGCTTAGCACGATGGCGAGCCTGTCGTGACAGTAAGATGGGAACGGTAACTAGACCGGCACCACAACATTACTGTTAGATGACAAGACTACCGTGAAAGTGCTAATCTTAACCTTCTTTAGTCAAATGAAAGAGGAAGAAGAAAGAATAGAGAAAAGAAAGAGAGGGTAAAGGGAAAATATGAGAAGAAAGCAGGGGAAGAAAGGAGAAAGAAGAGTAAGGAGAGAGAGGAAAAGAAAGAGAGAGTGAAGAGAGAAGAAGAGAAAAACATAGTAGAAGCAGGGAGAAGAGAAAAGAAGAGGGTATGAAGAGACAGAAAGAAATAAGAAAGAGAGGAAAAGAAGAGAGAAAAGGAAGAAGGAAGAGAGAGAAAAACAAAGGAAAAAAAGGAGGAAGAGAGATAAAGGTGGGGAGAGAAAGATAGAGAGAGAAGGAAGACATGAACGGTGATGGGCTTCCGCCGTCCATGATATGAGGGAGATAAAAGAGACAAGGGAGAGATGGAAGAGAGTAGAGGAAGGGAAACACTGACGGCGATGAGCTTCCACCATCCATGACAAGAGAGAGAGAAAGACAAAGAGAGAAGGAAGACATGGATAACAATGGGTTTCTGCCGTCCATGAGGAGAGAGTGAGACAAGAGAAGACACATGGATGGCGATGGGTTTCCACCGTCGATGAAGAAGGAGAGATGAGAGAAGATGCATGGACAGAGATTGGCTTCCACCGTCTATGGCATGAAAGAGAGGAGAGAGAAGATGCATGGATGGTGATGAGCTTCCACAGTCCATGATGAAGGAGAGAGGAAAGAGAAGATGCATAGACGACGATGAGCTTCCGTCGTCCTTGACATGGGAGAGAGACAAGAGAAAGAACATGGACGGCGATGGCTTCTGCCATCTATGACATGACAGAGAGAAGAGATAGGGAAACATGGACGACAAGCTTACTCCTCCCATGACAAGGGGGTAAGAGACCTGGACAGTGACCTGGCTCGCCACTAGGGTTAGGCTAAACTCACTATTCATGTTCCAGGAGATAAGAAAGAGAAAGAGAATGTCACGTGCATTGATAGGTACTGCAGTGCATGACTAAGGAGGAGAGAGAAAGAAATATTAGAGAGAGAAAAGGAAAGAAAGAGAAGAGAGAGGAAGAAAGAACAGAGAAGGAAAGAAGGAGAGTGAGAGAGAAACATAGAAGAGAGAGAAAGGAAAGATAGAGAAAAGAGAAGGAGAGAGAAAGAGAAAGACAAGAGGAGGAGAAAAAAAGAGAGGCGAGAGGAGAGAGAAAGAGAGATGAGAGGAGGAGAGAGAAAGTGAGAGTGAGAGGAGGAGAGAGAAATTACTTTGCCGAAGAGTACCAGCCTTTTTTTACTCTCTATTCTCTCTCTCTTCAAGACGCACCCACAATCTCAATGTAAAAATCTCAAATCTTATTCATGAAATTGAAGAATGGGGGAAAGTCCTTTACAATAGGTTTAGCATGTATTTATAGAATTGGGCCCAAACATGGGTGGATGCTCAAAATCTACACCAATTGATGATAACTACAATTATTTTGAATTAAAGAAAAATCTAAAAATAGGGTGCAAATGATGTTTTTGCCCCTGCCTAACAATTCATGGAATTTCAAACAGTTCTTATTGCTGCCCTAGAACGTGCGTGATCTTCCATGGCTAATTTGGGGTTGCTCCGGCGCTCGTTTGCCCGAAAGCTGATTATTTTCTTATTGAGCTCGGTATGACGATCGATTTGATACTAACTTTGAACCACGGATCACGTTTTTAGGCCACGATCATGCGACTAGAAATTTGTATGGATCATGAAAACTGTGGATCGATAATGTGCTCGTTCCTTGATAGTTTTCTTTGATTTCTTTGTTGAATCGTACTAAGCATGCCGTCACAATCGCGTTGCAACAAATGCAACTCAATTTCATGCCCAAACGAAGATTTCACAACTTTTAGATTTTGGCCGGAATCTAGATATCCGACGTCTGAAATTTGCAGCCATTTCGACGCCTTCATGTGTGAAATCCGACCATTCAAATCTTACGGGGTTTGACCCAGAGATAACACTAGATCTTACGCACGCGATGGAACTGATCTTGTGTCGATCCGATGTGCGAGCGTTGTGATATGACCGCTTGAGTGGGTCCTGGTGCTGTTGAATTTTCTGCAACTTTTGCTGCGAATTTCCAATTTCTCTCTAGATTTTCTTCCTATTCAGGCATCTTCACGAGGCGTATCACATATTGAAACGCTCATCTTGATGAGACGAACATGCTCCAAAATGTTTGAGTGTGATCCGCCTCAAAACGAGTGAGATACGGATCTTCAAAGTTGCTATTTGTGACTATGCAAACAGTCACCATTAATGGTGATTTGGTGCGTAGGAATAGTGTGCAACCTATCCTTTTTTGGTTTTTTACCCATAACTTTGTCTTGGAGTGACCTATCCCTTTTCAGTCTTTTACCCATAACTTTGTCTTAGAGTGTCCGTTTGAACTGAAACTTGATCCGTAGGGGTTTTCGACTGTGCTAAATCCAATGGTGGTAGTCCCACATCTGTTTGATGCATCAAAAAAAAATTTCTAGTTATGGGGTCCGTTTCGGGGTGCTAAAGGCTAATTTTTCCAAAATTATTTATTTGTCTGCACTACCTTAGACATGTCGAATTGCGATGAAACATTGCAGGTGGCCTCTTGGAGTCCTTAAGAAGATTTTCACTAGCTCTTGGGAAATTCTAAAACTGTCAAAAATTCCACCGTAAACCAGGGCTCTATTGACCGACTTCCTCTTTATTCTGCATCGGGGACCCAAGGTGTTGAAAAATGCCATCAAAGAGCTTGCCCCACCGAATGTTGTGCTTTGAGTGAAGCGAGAAGGACAACATTCGAAAAATTTCCTTAGCTTTATTATTTTTTTCTTCTTAGCCACATGACCACATGAATACCGAGGAGATCCACGCAATGTTGTAACTAGGATGCTCAGACATTTGGATGCATTGTACAGGTCCATCTGTGGAGACTTTATGGGAGAAGAGACTCTTTTGAGGGATCCTATAGAAGTCCTCACCCTCAAGGGACTATTTCTGATTTTGACAGTTGAGGATTTTATACAGACCTCGTTGGTCAGAATCAGGCCTGTTTGGTGGCCAAGTGTCATGCTTAAGGGCACTATTCCCATTTGGTCTAGGTTTTTATGTTTTGTTTTTTGTTCTAGATGGTCTGTTGAAGGCCCTTCTGTTAACGACCATCTGCTTTGTGCACCAGAACATCCTTGACTGGTAGGGTGCCTCAGTTTATCGAGGTGACCGGCTTTGGGTATAACCCCAAAGTTTCAACAAATCAGGATACCTCTCTTCTTTGTCTGAGGCGTCCTCTAAGGGCTCAATCCTGACTGCTGCATCATAGGTCCAAGGTCTAGCTGACTTAGCCTTCTTGGGGCATCTTCAATATCTTGGAGTGCGTTAGTGACCTCTTGAGAATGGTGCTCTTCTTCATGAGACTTGTCCCGCCTCCTTGGCGAGTCTTCTGTCCTTTGAGTTCTTTTGCAAATGGACTCAAGCTGTCAAAATCTTTTCTTGATGCTCGTCTTTTTGGGTCTTGGTATTGTGGAACCAGGGATTTTTCTTTTGAATGAGGGCTGAAGCCACCTATGGAGGTGAACGCTGTATCAACCTGCTTATTGGTCCAAGCACCCTTTGGCGGGTTTTCACTTGGACTTGGAAAGCGGCGTCGTAGAGACGGTTTTTACCAACCTCCTTTATTTGGGTCTTTTTTACCCATGATCTTTCGGCCATGTCCACCCTTATACTTTCATTTTTACTCATGGTGCCCTTTTTGAGTTTCACTGTGCCCGGGTCTTTATTTTCACGGAACTCTCTTACTGATGGTTTCGTGACCATGTCCGTCCGTCATTTTTACTCATGGCATTCCCTTAACTAGGTGTATACCATGCCCGTTATTCTATTTTTTTTTGTGAGGGCGTGGTTAGGGTCATGGCTCTGGGACCTATGCGAAGCAGTTTAATGTCATGCAGTCAAGACGTGCACTACAGTATAGCTAGACCATGGTGGAGGTGAATGGCAGTCTATGGAGGCCGTGGAGTAAGTATGGTCGTGGTTTGAATCACTTTGGAGAGATGACGTGAGGCTTCTTTTGAAAGATGGATGGCGTATGGATGGAATGGAAGGTGGAAAGTGGTGACCCACTAGCGGACGACGAGTATGGATGGCGGGATGGCTCACCGTTTTGTGAGAGTGGGCAAAACGCACTGGGGAATGATGATGGTAACGAGGAAGATGGATTTAATGGGGGTTTAATAAAGATGGTGCGTACACTATCGGGTCGATTAGGGAAGACGGGCGTGAAGTCGCATGTAACGGGTGTGTGCGCATGTGTGGGGGGCGTGTTTAAGGTCATGTCTTCTAGACCTGTGTAAAGTAGTTTAACGTCATGCAGCTAGGACGTGCACTATAGTTTAGGTTCATATAGCTTGAACCGTGGCTGTGCAGTTTAGAGTCATGCAACTAGGACCATGCAGTTTAAGGTCACGCAACTAGACCTCCGCTACAATTTAAGGTCGTATAATTCGGACCATGGCTATGCATTTTAAGGTCAGACCATGGCTATGCATTTTAAGGTCATGCAGCTTGGACCATGCAGTTTATAGTCGTTCACCTTGAGAATTCAATCCGTCGCAGTAAGACGAGGGGTATTGGGAAGGTGCACAATCACTGGGGAGACGAAGAGGCTTAGGTAATCGAAGAGTCACAGGAGCCGAAGAGGCGCGGGGAGATGAAGGGTTTTGAGGAAGCTGGAGGGTCATCGTCGTAAGCGAACATGCATGGTGATAGAGGACACAACCAGCGTTAGCCCCTTGTCAGACACAATCGGCGTTACTCCTCGTAGTCATAGCAGGCGTTAATCCTTGAAGACATAGCCGACATCAACCTTTGGGAAACACAACTAGCGCTGGGCATTAAAAACATAGCCAGCGTTAGTCTTTTAAAGACACAGCCAGTGTTAGGCTTTGAGAACACAGCCGGCACTACGCATTAGTGAACATAGTCGGCGCTTGCCTCACGTGACGCTAATCAGTGCCTTCATGGCACGCACAATGTTGATCGCATGTAGCGGTTGTTGTTCACTAATGGACGTCAGCAAGTTATACCCATTTGTGGTCAGGCTTGGCAACGATTTGCGCGCGGCGATTATCACGCACAACACTGGGTCTCGCGAGGCGATTGTCACGCACGGCACAGGGTCTCACGCGGCGATGATCACACATGGTGCTGACTTGGGTAGGCAAAGGGTGGTGACCAATGGTAAGGCCGGGACTATGAAGCCTGTTGGAAGCCAAGTCCTCCAGCACAACAGTGAATTCTATGTTGTTATGTGGAAGGGTACTTACTGTGAAAAGGGCGTGCTCTCCGTCATAGGTCAGTTCCTTGCTAGAAGGGTCTGCTTTGTATGTTTGATATAATCAATCTAAAACCCTTCCCTCGGCACGGGAGCAACTCTTTAGCTTGTAACCGTCCTCTTTTCCTCAGATGAAAGAGGAAAGTTGTGGGTCAACTGTTCTCTTTTTCTCAGATGCCAGAGCAGCGCTTTGGTGCAACCGTTCTCTTTTCCTCAAATGCAAGAGATTTGTAACCTCCCTAATAATGGGCTTTGATTGTAACTTGTAACTTCTTCTAATCCAATAAAAAGAGTTAAAGTTCGTTTGGACAGTCTTACTTCTTTTTCCTTCCTTTTCTTTTGCTCTTAACTCCTTTCGTTTGCACATTGGATCTTTTGAGAGCATATTAGGGATAATACTTCTTTAGGTATCGCCCATTGATGGGGGGCATCGCCTCCTCTCCATCAGGATGTGCCAGTATGTGAGCTCCATTTGGAGAGATTTTCTTGACTATAAAGGGGCCTTCCCATTTAGGTTGAAACTTCCCTTTGTGCAGCCCGTGCATAACAATTGGCCTTTTAACGGCTAGAACTAAATCCCCACGGGCGAATGAGTGGACCTTGATAGACTTGTCAAAGCCTCTCTTCATTCTCCCCTGGTTCAGTTAGAGATTCTACTGAACCTCTAGCCTCTTTTTATTGAGCTCATCTAACTCTTGATAATGAAGCTTGACTCTCTCATCTTCAGTCAGTCCTTTATGTATGGCGATACGTAGCGAGGGTAGTTGAATTTCAAGAGATAAAACTGCTTCACCCCCGTAGACTAGGGAATATGGAGTGGAATAAGTGGCATTCGTGTGGTAGTATGATAGGCCCATAGCGCTTCAAGAAGCTTCTCGTGCTAGTTATTCTTTGTATTCGACACTGATTTCCTTAAAACGTTGCACATGGTTTTATTGAAAGCCTCAACTAAGTCGTTCGCCTGAGGGTGATACATAGTTGAGTACTTCCACTCAAAACCGAACTGGTTAATCCAGCGATCAATATGATGAATTCTGAATTGAGGACGGTTGTTAGATATGATCCAGTCAGGCACCTTGAATTGGTATATGATGTGATGCCAGACAAAATTGGCCACCGTAGCCCTAGGAACTTGGTTAAGGGGGACTGCTTCAGCCCATTTCGAGAGATAATCTGTCATCGCTAGAATGAAGACATGAACCATTACAGAAGGAGGGTCGATGGGCCCCACAATGTCCATTCCCCATTGGGAAAAAGGCCATGATGCCACTGTAGGGTGTAAGGGCTCTAGTGGCTGATGAATAAGGCTTGAATGCATTTGGCATACCTGACACTTCTTAGCATGGTTTAAGGAGGCGACAGTCATCGAAGGCCAATAATACCCCAATCTACAAATCCATCCGTAGAGCTTAGGGCCGGACTGATGCAGACCACAAATGCCTGAGTGTACTTCTTCCAGCATCATATTTTCCCCTTGTGTATCTACACACCTGAGAAGAATTCTGTCAAAAGATCGGCGGAAGAGAGTATCCCCTTCGAAGAGGGTGTACTTGGTAGACATTCGGCGCATATTATTGTGCTCAGTACGATATTCATGCAGTCTACCATACTTTATGAAATTGATGATTGACTCTCTCCAATCTTCCGCTTGCTCAATTTCTACACACATTGGTTCGAAGAATCCGGCTCCTGTTTTTGAACTTTAGCTCCTCGACTTTGTGTCGTTTCCTGTTCAGCTTTAATAACCTCTTTGGCTGATAGGAGTGCCCCGAATGGGTAAGGCGGGCACTCAGGAAAGAGGATTCTTTCATCATCCGCATCTACCTCTCAGGTCAATGTGTTTCCACTTTGCCAGCCAGACATGTGTAGGCCTTAGGGAGAACAATTGAATTGTAGCTCCAAGCTTTGCGAGTGCACCAGCCTATGAGTTTAATCTCTTAGGGATGTGAGTCCAGGATACATCATGGAACTGAGTCATGTATGATTTTACAGTATCATGATAGGGCTTGAGAGTGTCCTTTCTCATGTCATAGATCCCCTTAAGCTGTTGAATGACCAACTCAAAGTCGCCATAGATTTTGAGCTGTTCTAAGTCCAGATAGAAGGCAATCTCCAACACAATTATAAGGGCTTGATATTCCGCCTCATTATGAGAACGGGATTTGGTGAGAGAAAAGGATAGAGGAAGTATCCCTCCTTTCAGAGTCATGAACACCACTCCAACACCTCTGCGATCATATTGGAAGGCACCATCGAAGTACGTCTCCCACGCATGAGCAAGTTCTGTATAGAATACCTCTTCATCAGGGAAGTCACTTGTTAAAGGAGATTTTGTCAGTATAGGATGTGCTGCAAGAAAATCAGCAAGGGGTTGACCCTTAACGGCCTTTGTGGTACATATGTGATGCTGAATTCCATCAAAAATAATGCCCACTTAGGAAGGCGTCCCGACAAGCATGGGCGTGTCATGAGAAAATTTGCAGGGTCAGCTTTTGATATGAGTTTTACTTCATGACTGAGCAAGTAATGACAGAGCTTTTGTACCATGAAGATTAGGGCTAGGCACATCTTCTCTATAGGGGGATAATTCTTCTCAGCCTCTTGCATCCTGTGGCTGAGATAGTATAGTGCAGTCTCTTTCCCTTTATCGTTGTTTTGTGCCAATAGTGCCCCAAGTGACTCGTCAAGAGCGGTCACATACAGGATGAGAGGTCTTCCCAACACTGATGTAGAGAGCATTGGGGGGTTGAGCAAATACTTCTTAAGTGCTGCCTGACATTCTTCATCCCAGATGAATGGGGTGTCTTTCTTCAACAGGTACTTAAAAGGCTTACAACGACTTAAGAGGTTGGAGATGAATTTGCGGATGTCTGTCAGCTGCACTTGAAGAGTTCACAGCTCTTGCAGTGTAGATGGTGGTGGAATTTCTTGGATCGCCTTGATCTTGACTAGCTTAATTTTCAGCCCTCAGTGTCTAACAATGAACCCCAAGAACTTCCCTGAACGCAAACCAAAAACGCATTTCAGCGGGTTTATCTTGAGCTGATGAAGGTGTAATCTTTCGATTACCTTTTCAAGATCTTCCGTGTGAACTTCTTTCTTTTTGGATTTCACCACCAAGTCATCTACATAACATTTGACCTCCTTGTGCATCATGTCCTTAAAGATGATGGTCATTGCTCTCTGATACGTGGTGCCTGCATTCTTTAAGGCAAAGGGCATCCTGGTGTAACAAAAGACACCTTTTGGAGTTAAGAATGTAGTGGCCTCCTCATCTTTTGGAGCCATCTGTATCTGATTATATACAGAGTATCCATCCATGAAGGAGAAGATCTGACAATGAACCGTGAATTCAATGAGCATTTTCATAAATGGCAAAGGGAATCATCCTTTGGACAAGTAGCATTCAGGTCGCGGAAGTCAATGTAGACCCTGATTTGGCCATTTTTCTTCTTGACTAGTACAACATTTGCCAGCCACTTCGGGTATTTGACCTCACGAATGAAGCCTACTTGCTTGAGTTTGGTCACCTCAGCATCTATCTGCATTTCAAGATCAGACATGAACCTTCTTGATTCTACTTGACAGGCTTGACGAATGGATCAATGCCAAGTCGGTGGACTACGATTTGAGGATCTAACCAGGCATCTCATGGTAATGTCAGGCAAAGACTTCCCAGTTTGCTCGTAAAAAGGCAGTAAATCTCTCTTTCTCCTTTGGAGACATGTTTGCCGAGATGAAAGTGGGCTTGGGGTCAGCTTCATCCCCTAAATTTATCTCCTTGAGTCCATCCAATGTGGGTTGACCGCCTTCTTCCCATTCTTCTGGGGCCTCTTGCAACTCCTCATCATTGTCTTCAAAAGTCTTCTCATTAACCTCTAATGAAGACACCCATACTCCTGACACTTCTTCTTTTAGCCAGGGTTGCTATAGAGCATGACCGTTATATCTTAAGCATGTTTGCCTCTGAAAGGGCCAACTTCGAGCAGGGCATTTATGTTGGGTCGAGGGAGTTCAGTCTGAGGTAGTTGGGATGGTTGCGACTTAGTGATTGTGCAGACAGCTAATACCTGGTGAGGACCTTCTTGATGTTCCCTTATGTCCACTATGGGTGTAAGCGGTATGGGAGGTTGAATGTCAGGTTTACGTGGAAGAGGTTTATTTTGGAGTGTTAACTTGCTTGATTGCGCAGCTGGCTTGGTTTGGGCAGTCTGAAGTTGAGGCTTAAGAACTGGTTGGGCATATGGGACTAGAGGCATCCTAGGGAACTGGAGGATTGGTTGATTATCTAGGGTATTTGGGTGAGGAAGGATCCTAGGGAGTTTGAGGATAGGTAAGTTATTTGATGTATTCGGGTGAGGGAGAAGTGGACGATAAATAGATTTTAAGATGCCTGGCTTCTGAGGTGGAGGTTGCAGCATTTTCCCTGACCTCAGGCTCATTTGCCCCGTGTTGGGTGACGCTTTTGAGATTTGCACCATGTGACAGGCTTCCGGCCAATAGAAGCTCTGCCCTCTTGACTCTCTCAACCTCTGTTCGAGGTCGGGCTCAAGGGGCCACTGGGGTTTCTTTGGCTTTGACTTATTGTTCTTCCTAATAGCAGTTGATGGCTCTGACTTAGCTCGAGCTGCCAAGGCGTCAGCGACTATTAGGAATCTAGCTGCCTGAGCTAGCATCTTTTTTAGCCGCCTCCGGTGCGCCCTGCTTATATCGGTTCCTTTGAGTTCTCTGTTGAGGGCCTCAAAATCTGTACATTTCAAGGTTGTATCTGCAAGAGACATAGAAATGAAAGAAGAAGAAGAAGAAGAAGGAGAAGAAGAAGAAGAAGATGAAGGAGAAAAAGAGGGGTTAGTAGGTGCGGAGGCTTTAAGGTCATTTCCCTAACTGAACCGATTTGGGTAGCGTTTTTTGGCATCACCAGGATTGGACATATGTAGGGAGACTTTTAGGTCTTTCCCCAGCTTAGACCATTGAGGGTGCTTTTAATGTCGTCGCCCTCATTGGACGTGCCCCGACTAGAAGGTGGTTGAGGGATATCCTTGGTCAGATGCCTTGATCTTGCCTCCCCAGATCTAGGTGATCGGGTGACACGTGCCTCGGGTTCGGAGGACCAAGGACTTGAGATCGCTCTCTTGGGAACTTTGTTCACAGAACAAGGGCAGGTGACTAACTGGTGAGAGAGGAATTTTAAATGTGAGGTGTGGACCAACCTCAGCAGGGTCCATGACTTACTCGGGCTGACTCTCATGAGCATCCTCTTAGATCACGACAGAATGCCCCCCAACTGCTTGAACTGGTTCGGTCTCGCCTCCCCTGACTTGCAATCTCCTTGTTTTTTACGTAGCACTATCATGGTTAATTTGTAAGACAAGTGGGCCGAGGACCCATCCTTTTCTTGGGGTGAACATGCACAGACGTGCACATCCAAATGGCAGAGAAGATGGAAAGTTGGGGGTGATGAGGAAGAGGGTTTGAATAAGGGAACTTGACAAGGGAACAAGACTAATATGATAGTTGGACCAGTACAGTGACTGACTCGGAATTGTAGCAAGACGGGCATGGTAACTCAAACCGGCGCGACGGCAATACTACTCGAAACTAAAGCCGATACGACCGTTCTAATCTGGTGTGGCAGCAAGACGGGCATGTTACTTTGGACCAGCACGACGCAATACTGCTCGACAACCAGACTGCTATGAAAGTATTAAACTAAGTCTACTCTTTAGTCAAGTGAGAAGAGAAGAAAAGATAGAAGAAGAGAGAGGAGAGAAGACGTGGGATGTAGGAGTAGGAAGGCCCTAGCGGCATTAGGCATCGCTGTCCATAGCCAGGGAGTAACAGTGTCATGGCCCCAGGATGACACTGGACATTGCTGCTCATGACAGAAGGTGTTGGCCATCGCCGTCGGCGACACGGGAAGGCAGGAACTACCCTTCGCGGACATCAATAGGCATCGCCGTCAGCGATAAGCACAGAGCATGAAAGAGAGGCATGTGGACGGCGGTGAGCATCACCGCGACCCCTTGCATGCGGCTATAGGCACCGCCGTATGCGATAGACGCGCGGCACAGATACGACCCCCACTCACGGTAATGAGCATCGCCGTCTGCGATAGACGTGCAGCGCAAGGGCGTTTGATCGTATTTTTCAGCTCCTTGGTCCTTGGCAAGAAGCAGGTCAATAAAGCCTACAAAATAGTTAAAATTCCCGTCAATCTCATAATGACACCAGAATTGGTCAAGATCGTCATTAGCATTTCAAAATACTACCTGCCAAGTTTTGTCGCATTCCGACATGTTTAAGGCAGTAAACACAATGGAACAATTTTTGGAAAAATGGCCTCTAAGAACCCTGAAATGGACCCTACAACTGGAACTACATTTTCAGTGTCTCAAATCACTGTGGGACCACCGTCATTAGATCCGACACGATTGAAAACCCCTATGGGCCAAGTATCGGCTTAATCGAACACTCCAAAACAAAGATATGAGTAAAACATTGAAACAGGAGGGGGGCACACATTATTCTCTTGTGGCCTCACTGCACCAAAACACCATTAAATGTGGCTGTTTTTACTGTCACGGGCAGTCACTTTCGGGGGCCATAAACTTGTTCTAAGTCGGATCGCTCCCTAATTTGGTGAGCATATTTATCTCATCAAGACGAACAATTCGACATATGGCATGCCCCGAGACGATGTCTGAGCAGGGAGAAAAGCTAAAGAGAAGTTGCCGATCCGTGAAAAAATTTTAAAAAATTCAGCAGCGAAATCATGACATGCTCTGGAACCCTATTGGAAGTAGAGATGTCAGGGTCATGGGTATCTGCGCCTGAGGTTGATGAAAAGACCTCTGAAAATAATGATGAAGAGTTCCAAGAGGCCCTAGAAGAATGGGAAGAAGGTGGTTAGGCCACAGCTGATGAACTCAAAGAAATAAATCTTGGAGACGAAGCAGATCCCAAACCCACTTTCATTTCAGCGAATATGTCTCCAGAAGAGAAAGAGCATTTCACTACCTTCTTGCGAGCAAATCGTGATGTCTTTGCTTAGCATTATCATGAGATGCCCGGCTTAGACCCTTCAGTAGCTATTCACCATCTCGGCATTGATTCGACTATCAAACCTGCCAAACAGAAATCGAGAAGGTTCAAGCCTGACCTCGAGATGCAGATAGATGCCGAGGTGACCAAACTCAAACAAGCAGGATCTATTCGTGAAGTCAAGTACCCGAAATGGCTAGCAAATGTTGTTCCCGTTAAGAAGAAGAATGATCAAATTAGGGTGTGTATTGACTTTCGTGATTTGAATACTGCCTGTCCCAAGGATGACTTCCCGTTGTCATTCACCGAGATGCTCATCGACTCTACCGCTCACTGTTAAATCTTTTACTTCATGGACGGATACTCCGACTCTAATCAAATAAGGATGGTGCCTGAAGATGAAGAGGTCACTGCATTCTTAACTCCGAAAGGGGTCTTCTGTTACACAATGATGCCTTTTGGATTAAAGAATGCTGACGCCACATACCAAAGAGTAATGACGACCATTTTCAAAGACATGATACACAAAGAAGTGGAATGCTATGTAGACGATTTTGTGGTAAAATCTGAAGAGGCCGATGCTCACATGAGCGACCTTGAGAAGTATTCGAGCATTTGCGTCTTCATCAACTTAAAATGAACCCGCTGAAATTCGTTTTCGGCTTGTGCTCCGAAAAATTCTTGGGGTTCATCGTCAGACATCGAGGGCTTGAAGTCGAGTCATTCAAGATCAAAGCAATCCAAGAAATGCTATCACCGACGATGCTTCGAGAACTGCGCTCCCTCCAAGGGCAACTAGCCTACATTCATAGTTTCATCTACAACCTCTTAGGTCATTGTAAACCCTTTACACACCTGCTAAAGAAAGATACCCCATTCATCTGGGATGAAGCATGTCACGCAGCCCTTGACAACATCAAGCATTATTTACTCAATCCTCCAGTACTCTCGACACCAGTATTGGGAAGACTCATCATTCTATATGTGACTGCCTTAGACGAGTCCCTCAGAGCATTGTTAGCATAAAACAATGAAGAAGGAAAAGAAACTGCATTATATTACCTCAGTCACAAGATACAAGGGAAGAATTATCCCCCTATTGAGAAGATGTGTCTGGCCTTGTTCTTCGCAGTACAAAAACTCCGCCATTACTTGCTCGGTCATGAAGTGAAACTTATATCGAAAGCTGATTCTGTAAAGTTCTCATAACATGCCCATGCTTGTCGGATTGCCTGGCTAAGTGGGCACTATTGTTGATGGAGTTTGACATCACGTATGTCCCACAAAAGGCCATAAAGGGCCAGGCCTTGACTGACTTTCTCGCAGCACACCCTGTACCGACAGAATCTCCTCTATCAAACGACTTCCCTGATGAAGAAGTATTCTATCCTGACCTTGCTCTTGTGTGGGAACTGTACTTCGACGGAGCCTTCCAATCAAATCGAGGAGATGCTGGAGTAGTATTCCTGAGTTCGAGAGGAGGAATATTGGCACTTTCTTTCTCTCTTGCTCAAGCTGGTTTTCATAATGAGGCAGAATATCAGACCCTTATAATCGAACTGGAGTTAGCCTTCGAACTCGACTTGGAGTAGCTCAAGATCTATGGCGACTCTGAGTTGGTTATCCAACAGGTCAAAGGGATTTATGATGTGAGAAAAGACACTCTCAAGCCTTATCACGATACTATAAAATCGTATATGGCTCAGTTTGAGGACATATCCCTGAGTCACAACCCTAGAAGGCTAAACTCGTAGGCTGATGCACTTGCAAAACTCAATTCAATTATCCTCATCAGAGCCCACGCTTGTCTGGGTGGAAAAATGGAGACACATCGAACTAAGAACCGAGGTCGATAAGGATGACGAGAGAAATATTTTCCCTAAGTGCCCTCCTTATCCATTTGGAGTGCTTTATCAGCCAAAGAAGTAATCAAGACTGAACAAGAAATAGCACAGAGTCAAGCAGCTAAGGTTTGAAATCAAGAACCCGAATTCTTTGACCCAATGTATGCAAAAATTGAGCTGGTAGAAGATTGGAGAGAACCCATCACTAGTTTCCTAAAGCATGGAAGGCTCCCAAAAGATCATACCGAACGCAACAGCATACGGTAAATGTTTAGCAAGTATACCCTCCTTGAGGGAGATGCTCTCTTCAGACGGTGGTTTGATGACATTCTTCTTAGATGCGTCGACATCCAAGGAGCAAATAAACTGCTAGAAGAAGTCCACTCAGGCATCTGTGGACTACACCAGTTTGGTCCTAAACTCTATGAATGAATACGCAAGTTGGGATACTATTGGCCTTCAATGATAACTGATTTCTTAAGCTATTCTAAAAAGTGCCAAGTATGCCTAATACACTCCAGCCAGGTTCACCAAGCTCCAGAGCCCTTACACCCAATGGTTGCATCATTTAAAAGCTGAGGCTTTCAATAAGACTCTGTGCAATGTCTTAAGAAAGTCAGTATAAAAAACAAGGAAGAACTAGCATGAGAAGCTTGCCGAAGCACTGTGGGTTTATCGTACTACTACATAAAATGCTACCAATTCCACTCCTTATACTCTGGTTTATGGGGGTGAAGCAGTTTTACCTCTCGAAATACAAATCCCTTCATTACGAGTCGCTATTCACCAAAGAATAACCGAAGATGAGAGAGTCAAGCGTCGGTATCAAGAATTGGATACACTAGATGGAAAGGATAGAGGCTCAGCAGAACCTTGAACTCAACTAATGGAGAATGACAAGGGCGTTTGACAAGTCTGTCAAGATCCGCTTGTTCACCTGTGGTGATCTAGTCTTAGCTGTCAAGAGGCCTATTGTTATGCATGGTCGACGTAAAGGGAAGTTTGAGCCTAAGTGGGAAGGTCCTTTATAGTAAAAAAGGGCTCGACTAACGGAGCCTACATATTGGCACATCCTGATGGAAAGAAGGCGATGCCCCCTATCAACTAGTGATACCTAAAGAAGTATTATCTGTGATGTGTATCCAAAGGAAAGGGACTCAATGTGAAAACAAGCAAGATAGTCCAAACAAAATGCCAACTTTTTTTATTACAGTAAAAATGAGTTACAAAAGCCCATTACTAGGGAGTCAGCTTTAATTCATCTGACGAGTAAGAGGATGGTTACAGGCCAAAAGACAAAGCAAAGCCCCTCTAAGAGGTTAGCCTCATTCCATCCGACATGTATGTCAAACCTACAAGCCAGATACCTCATCCGATGTGTATATCGAACATATGACGTAGGATCTATTCGACGTGCCTATCAAACATCCAAGATAAACTGCCTGGCAAGGAGCTGCCTTATGACGAAAAGCGTGCCCTGTTCACAGTGGATGCTCTTCCATAGAACAACATGGACCTCACTGTTGTCCTGGAGGATTTGGCTTCAAACAGGTACCACAAGCCACGCCCCATCCTTCGCCACTTTTTGCAGGCCCATGAACATCACTGTACGTAGCTCATCGCCGAGCGCTGCAAACCCCGCACGTGACTTACCTCCATACGCGAGCGCCTTTCTTGGCATCGTGATAAGCCACATATGCTGACGAGCGCCGGTTGTGTGCTCCAAAGGCCAGTGCCGGTTGCCTTTATTGAGGTTCAGTGCCGGTTGTGTCGGCACTCAAAACCATAAGCATCGGTTGCCTCAGCGCCAGTTGCACTTATGTTAGCATCGACTCTATCGCGACTGTTTGCCTCTCGAGACTCCTCGTTTTTCAAAACTTTAAGTTTTCGCACCTCCTTAATGGTCACATGATTTTCAAAGATGAAGGTCAAACTATCACCAACTGTACGCCTTCCCTACGATGGTTCACATCCTACAATCGTACGGCCCACCTCTGGCAACCATTCATCTCCCGCTGGAACTTTTCCTATATGGACGGAAACCCACTAAAGAACTTTCCCAACTGTGTTTTTGGCTTGAGTTTCACCAAAACCTCACCGGAAGACTCCTGAAAACTTCCCCTAAGTTCCCAGAAGCTTCTGCAACACCATGAGCAGTGTTGAAAAACATCCACAATTGTCGAGAACCCCTAAAAATCCCTACCAAAGAGGAAAACTGCACCAGAAATTCCGTCTCTTTCACGAAAAACTTCCCGGAGGATTCTTCTCTCCCTGTTCTTTGCAACTTCGCCAATTTTGGACAAAGTCGACACGCCGAAGGTTTTCTTTGCAAGACCCTTACCAAAATCCTGCTGTTTGTTGCAGAATCTTCCCTGCAAAACTCATGTTGAAGTCTAATTGCTTGCCAAAACTTTAACCGGGCACACCCTCTTCTCACTATTATAGAAACTTTTTGCTTATTTTTTTACCCTTGATGACAAATAAGGGAAAACAAGATTTTAGCCCCTTATATAGACTACGTTGCCCTCAAATGCCCCTCACAAAACTTAGAATTCCACTTGAGTCCAAGGGAAGCCATGCAACGGCGAGCTGGGTTGCGTTGCCCTCAAATGCCCCTCACAAAACTTAGAATTCCACTTGAGTCCAAGGGAAGCCATGCAACGGCGAGCTGGGTTGCCCGAGGTAACTCTCATTCCTAGCACCGTTTGACTTAGTGTCGGGTGAGTTACCAAATACAACCCTAGTGCCAGTTAACTTAACATCGAGTGAGTTTCCAAATACAACCCTCGCGCCGATTGACTTAACACTGGGTGAGTTTCCAAATACAACCCTAGCGCCAGTTAACTCAGTGTCAGTTGACTTCAGATAACATCACAGGTCGTTCACAACACCTTCTGAATCTTTAACAACCCAGCGCCGGTTATGTTGTGAGAACTCAACGCCGGTTTAATATTCACAATAGACCATTGGCGCTACACGTGGCGCCGACCGTATTTCAAGCGGTGTATGCCCTAACACTATCCCTAGTGAAGTTGCACCCAATCCATGATGTGTCATCTCCAATGGAGTTACACAAGGGCCGTTGCACCCAAACCGTGACTTCCCAAATGAAGTCAAGAGCTGTCCCTCATCCCCTAACCATACTGCAGCCCCTTGTCCCCAGTGGGGTTAAGGTCATTCTTGCATCTTCAATTCCCGTTGGGTCTATTTCACACCAAGCTATCTTATCCCCAGGGAGTCAGGTTATCCTCATAAGCCAATTCTCCAAAGAGTATGCTTACCTTCTTTAAACCCTAGTGAAGTCTACCTCTGTTGACCAGCCTTCATCAGGCCACCATTTCCATCTAAGCCTTCAGTTTGTGAATGGCCTTAACCATTTTATCCCTAGGGAGTCGAATCGCCATCCATAGACCTATTCCCCATGGAGCTCCACCTACATGGTGACACAGCCTCGGTCCATGCAGCACGACCCCAAACTGCACAGCCTCGGTCTAAGCTGCACGACCCTAAACTGCACAGCGTTGGTTCGTGCTGCACGATCCTAAATTGCACAACCTCAGTCCATGTTACATGACCATAAACTACACAACCTTGGTTCGTGCTGTACGACCTTAAACTGCACAGCCTCAGTCTTTGTTGCACGACCTTAAACTGCATAGCCCCAGTCCGTGCTGCACCACCCTAAATTGCACAGTCTCGGTTCGTGCTGCACGACCCTAAACTGCACAGCCTCGGTCCGTGCTGCATGACCCTAAAACTGTACAGACTCGGTCTAGACGCACGACGCTAAACTGCATGGTCCAAACTATATGACCTTAAATTGTACCAGTGGTCCGTGCTGCATGACCTTAAACTGCACAACACCATGGTCCAAACTATACGACCTTAAACTGTAGCATGGTCCAAACTATAGAACCTTAAACTGTAGCAGTGGTCCGTGCTACATGACGTTAAACTGCACAGCACCACGATCCAAACTATATGACTTTAAACTATAGCAGAGGTCTAGTTGCACGACCTTAAACTGCATGGTCCTAGTCGTATGAATTTAAACTACATAACCACAGTCTAGTGGTGTGACCTTAAATCATAGCACCCCGTCTTAGCCACATGATGTTAAAAGGCTCAGAAACCTCGGTCCAGTTATATGACCTTAAACCATAATGCACATCCTGCTGGCATGACGATGAACTGTTTTGCCTAGGTCACGGAGGCATGACCTTAAACGTGCCCTCGCATACACACACACACCTTTACATGCACTTTCACACATGCCTTTCCCAACCTACATGATTGTGTGCATGCACCACCTTCATTACCTCTTCAGTGAGTTCATTCATTGCATCACCATGCCTCATTCCCCAGTGAGTCTCACCCATGCTCACAAAACGGCAAACCATCCCGCCATCCAAACTTGTTGTAAGTTAGTGGGTCACCATCGTCCACTCACATTTCATACATCGTCCATCTCTCATAGGTAGCCCCGAGCGATCTCCCCAAGTGAGCCAAGTCACCACCATACTCACTCCATGGCCTTCATAGACTGCCATCCATCACCATCACGGTCCAACTGTATGACCTTAAATAATAGTGCACGTCTAGGCTGCATTACGTTAAACTATTTCCCACAGGTCCTGAAGGCGTGACCTTAGACACGCCTTCACAAAGAAGAAGATAAAAGAATAACGTGCATATTGATACCTGAACAAGGGAACACTATGAGTAAAAATAATGGATGGGCATGGTCACAAAACCATGAGCAAGAGTTTTGTGAATAAAAAACTGGGCACGGTGAAAACCTGAAAGGGCATCGTGAGCAAGAATGAAAAAAAAAAAGGTGGACATGACCAGAAGGTCATGGGTAAAAGAACCCCATAAAAATAAGTTGTTCAAAACCGTCTCTATGGTGCCGCTTCCCAAGACCAAGCGAAAATTCGCAAAGGACGCTTGGATCAATAAACAGGTTAATGCAGCACTCGCCTCAACAGGCGGCTTCAATCGTCACTCAAAAGAAGAAAATCCTTGGGGACATAAAAGCAGGAACCCAAAAACATGAGCTTCAAGGAAATGATTCTGACAGTCTGAGTCCAGTTGCAAAAGGACTTGAAAGACAGAAGACTCGCCAAGACGGCAAGAAAAATCTCATGAGGAAGAAAATTATTCTCACGAGGTCATAATTACACTCTAAAAGACAAACATTACAAAGGCAAGAAACTTACAAACCAAGGGGAGAACCTGTTAGAGACTTCAGCTCTCCTAGCCGACAGGCTCAGACCTTCGGAACTGGCTAACACTGCCCCCGATTAGGCCCGATAGTCGAGACCCAAAGTGGTACTCTAAACGTGAAAAGCAAACCTGGTGTAGCAGCACACAACGCCTACCAAAGAAAACCAACGAACCTAGACCAAATGGGAACAATGCCCTTCGCCATGCCAGTCAATTGCTGGATGGGTCGGATTCTGACTAACGAGGTCCGTACAAAATCCTCAGATTCAGAATCACAAACAGTCCGCGCAAGGGTGAGGACTTAGACAAGATCCCTCAAAAAAGTCTCTTCTCCCCCTAAAGTCTCCACGGACGGACCCGCGAACAATGCATCCCAACGTCTGAGTAGCCTAGTTACACCATTATGTGAATCTCCTCGGCGTTCATGTGGTCTTGTGGCTAGAAAGGAAAAAAAAGTAAAATCCAAAGGAAAATTTCCAAATGATTGTCCTTCTCGCTTCTCTTGAAGCACATTATTCGGTGGGGCAAGCTGTTTGAATGTATTTTTCAGCACCTTGGTCCCTGGTAGGAAACAGGTCGATAATGCTTACAAAACAGTGAAAATTATTGATAGTCTCATAATGGAACTAGAATTGGTCAAGATCGTCAATAGATCTCCAAAAGACCACTTGCCTAGTTTTGTCACATTCTGACATGTCTAAGGCAGTGAACAAAGGAATAGTTTTCGAAAAAATGGCCTATGAGGACCCTACAACTGGAACTACATTTTCGGTGCCTCAAATCACTATGGGACCATTGCCATTAGATCTGAAATGGTTGACAACCCCTATGGGCCAAGTTTCAGCTTAATCAGATACTACAAAATAAAGATATGAGCAAAACATTGAAACAGGAGGGGCCACACACTATTTCCTTGTGGCTTCACTGCACCAAAACATAGGTGGTTGCTTTTACAATCATGGGAAGTCACTTTCGGGGCTCGTAACTCACTCTCCCAAATTTGGTGAGCGTATTTTGTCATCAAGACAAACAATTCGACACGTGGCACGTCCTTAGATGATGTCCGAGCAGGGAGAAAAGCTAAAGAGAAGTTTCCGATCCATGAAGAAATTACAGAAAATTCAGCAATGACACGCCTTGCTCGATGGGAACCTCGTACATGATGGACGGTCAGATTTCATGCACGAAGACAATGAAATAACTGAAATTCTGGTCGTCGGTTTCTAGAATCAGATTAAAACTCAAAAGTTGCGGAATCCTCGTTCGGGTTCCAAATCACATCTCATTTGTTGCCACGCAATCATGACGGCATGCTTAGTGTACTACGACAAAAAAATTATAGAAAAACATCAAGGAACGAGTGCACTATCGATCCGAAGTTTACACAATTCAAACAAATTTCAAGTCTCGTGATCATGGCTCAAAAACATGATTCATGACTCGAAGTCAGTATCAAAATAATCACCATGTCGAGACCTACAAGAAAACAATAGTCTTTCGACCAAACGGGCATCAGAGCAACTCTGAGTCAGTCACAGAAGATCACGCAAGTCCTCGGGCAGCAGTAGGGACTGTTATAGAATTCCACATATTGTTTGATTGGGGCAAAATAGTCCTTTTGCACCCATTTTTAGAATTTTCTTTAATTCAAATAGATCTTAATTTTCAACAATTAGGTCTAATTTTGATCAATCCACTTATGTTTTGGCACAATTCTATATAAACAAGCACTGCCTCATTGTAAACATGACCTCTAGGCCTTTAATTGATGTTTTGAAGATTGAATATAAAGTTTGATTCTTTGTTTGAGCTTGTGAGTACGTCTGGGAGAGAGAGAGAGAGAGAGAGAAGAAAAGGGCTGATACCCTTCAAGCAGGTAACTTTCTCTCTCCTCCCTCTCTCTCCTTCTTTTCTCTTCTTTCTCTCTTTCTCTCTCCTCCCTATCTCTCCTTCTTTTCTCCTTTATCTCTTTCTCTCTCTTCTCTCTCTTCTTTTCTCTTCTCTCTCTCTTTTTTTCTTGATCTCTCTTCTCTCTCTTCTTTTATCAATCGGTGAGTTCTAGCACTGACTGGGTTTCTCTCTCTTCCTAGCTCAATCGGTGAGACCTAGTGCCGACTGGTTTTCTATCTTCTCTCTCTTTCTCTCCCTTTTTCTTTCTCTTTTCTCTGTCTCTTTCTCTTTCTTCTCTCCTCATCTCTATCTCCATTTGTCCCCTTCAGATGCAACTAGTGAGGCTTAGTGTCGATTGTTCTTCTCTCTCTCTCACTCTCTCTCTCTCTCTCTCTCTCGTCGGTGAGACCTAGCACCGACTAGGCCTTTTCTCTTTTCCTCGGTTAGTCAGTGAGACTTAGCGCCAGTTGGTCTTCTCTCTCTTCTTCTATCAGTTGGTGAGGCCTAGCGTCGACTGGTTTCCTCTCTCTCTCTGTTAGTCGGTGAGACCTAGCGGTGACTGAGCCTTTTCTCTTTTTCTCTGTCAGTCGGTGAGACCTAGTGCTGGTTGATCTTCTCTCTCTTCTTCTATCAATCGACGTGACCTAGCACCGACTGGGTCGCTCTCTTCCTCTCTCAGTCGGTGAGACTTAAGGTCGACTGATTTTCACTCTCTTCCTCTGTCAGTTAGTGAGACCTTATGCCGATTGGTTTTTTCTCTCTCTTCCTTTGTCAGTTAGTGAGACCTCACATCGATTGGTTTTCTCTCTCTTCCTTTGTCGATCGGTGTGACCTAGCATCGACTGGATTTTTCTCTCTTCCTCTCTCAGTCAATGAGACCTTGCACCGACTGATTTTCTTTCTCTTCCTTTATCAGTCGATGAAACCTCATGCCAATTGGTTCTCTCTCTCTTCTTCTATTAGCTGACCAAACTTAGCACCGACAGCTTCCTCTCTCCCTCATCTTTTGAAACAGTCGGCAATGCTTAGAGCCGACTTCATCTTCTCTCCCTTCTTCTCCCTCCTCTTGTCCTTCTTCTCTGTCCTTCTATCTATTCCCTTCTTCTCTTCAACCATTCCTCTGCTACTCTTGTGTTCCACCAAGAGGGATTGAGGTTAGCATCTCATGGCAGGCCTGTCGTCTATTCGTAATGTTGTTGCGCTAGGATCACTTGGGTCGCTTTACTGCCACGACAGACCGACCATTGTGCTTTGCTGGTCGATACTGATAATAACATCCAATGGTGATCCCGTGAGCCAGACTTTATTATCGAGCCCGTTTTGCCACCGCGTTTGGCCAATTATCAATCAGCCTAATCACTGCTCTTATCCTCTCTCTTGGTCGAGTTCTTCTCTCCCCCCATCTTTCGTTCTTCTTTATTCTGAATGCACATGCTTGTGTACGTTCATCAGAGAGGAAAAGGGTGAGGTCCGACCCACCTGTCCCATAACCTTTGCCATATACGTGTGTGATTACAGAAAAGCCGAAAATAAGAAGAATACAAACCAAGGGAGGTGATTTCGAACCAAATTTATTACTGGGGGGCTTTCTTCGTGATCTAAAAGGGCACCCATGCGAATCAACTCGAGTAAGTCCCAAAGCCACCTTAAAAATTCCTCTCTCACCTATTAGTAACAACTGCCCTCATTTTCGAACAAGGTTCTTAAGAGAGCGATCTCATAAACATCTCGGGTCTCCACTGAAACCCGAGACATATGCTGCCCAATCCTCAGGATCCGAAGGCCGAGATCGAGGCACCTAACCAGTGTGAGGCCCCCGATGGCAGCGATAAGCATCACCATCTACGAAAGGCACAGGCATAATAGAGAGGCCTACGCACATCGGTAAGCAATGCTGCGACCCTTCGTGTTCGATGATAAGCATCGCCGTCTGCGATAGATGTGCAACACGAGTGCGACCCCCATGTGCGGCGATGAGCATTGTCGTTTGCGCTTGTGCAAGACACCGAAGACATACTTGCAGATGATAGTGAGCAATGTCGTCTACAACCCTTGAGAAGAAAGAGAGATAGTCTGCGGCTGGCGATGCACATCACCGCGCATGGCACCAATCTTAGAACCGAAACAGGAGCCTGACCCGATGCTTGAGCATGACCCGACTCACCGGGTTCTCCTTCAGACGACGCTACGTATGACTAATGTCGTGCATGAACTATGCTGAGGGAAAGAGAAGAACGAAGAGAGAATGTTAAGGAAAGGAGTTTGCGCATGACGCTGGCATC
>NW_006495648.1:828052-847150 GCF_000471905.2 Amborella trichopoda | reverse complement strand
TTGTGCATGAACTATGCTGAGGGAAAGAGAAGAACGAAGAGAGAATGTTAAGGAAAGGAGTTTGCGCATGGCGCTGGCATCGTCATGCATGACCTGTAAAGTCATAGAAGGAGGAAGAGAGAGTAGGGAGAGAAAAGAAAGAAGAAGAAGAAAGAAAGAGGCATGCACGGCACTGCCACTACCGTGCATGGCCTCTGCAAAAGACTCAGTAGAGAATAATAATACAGATGAAGAAGAAGAAAAAGAAGAAGAGAGAGAAGAAGAGAGAGAATAAGAGTGAAAAAGAAACTCAAAGAGATAGAAGAAAGGAAGAGAGAGAAAATACCTTGAAAATAGGAGGGGTATCACTCTAAACTTTCTCTCTCCTCTCTCTCTCTCTCTCCAAAGCATGCTCAAAATAACTCAAAAAGAAAACCTAAATTTTATTGATCAAAGAGCGAATCGCTGTACAATGAGTTTGTGAGTCCAAAAAGCTCTTTTTCAAAAGGTCCCCTCTCGATGAGAGGTAGCGTCTATTTGTAGACTAGGGCTAAAACATGGGTGGATTACTCAAAATTAACCCTAATTGATGATAATTGTATTTTTTAATTAAATAAAATAAGAAAATAGGGTATAAAATGATTGATTTGCCCCTGCCTAACAATTGAGGAAATTCTAAAACAGTTCCTACTGAGAACTTGAGATGTTCTTGATTCTTCTTAGACAATCCATTGACGATCCAGCTTTCGAATGAACGAAAGACGATTGTCATCCTGTAGGGCTTAATGCTACAACCATTTTGATATCAATTTTAAGTCATGAATCACACTTTAAAGGCATGATCACATAACTTGAAATTTAAATAGATCTTCGAAACTTTTGATTGATAGTGCATCTTCATCTTGGGGTTTTTCATCGATTTATTTGCTGAATTGCACTAATCATGTCACCACGATCATGTTGCAACAAACGGGACATGATTTGGCACCCGAATGAAGTCTCGACAATCTTGAACTTTCGACTGGAATTTGGGATTCCGGCTACCAGAATCTACAGTGACTTCCACTTGATCGTGTGCGAAATCCAGCTGTTCATCACATGTGGAGTTCGGACCAGTGATAGCGACAGACCTTATGCACGCAATGAAACTAGTTTCACGTCGATCGGTCTCACGGGCGCTGTGATTTGGTCGGTCGAGTGAGTGGATGTCCTACTGATTTTCTACAATTTGTTTCTTCGAATCACAAACTTCTCTCTAGCTTTTCTCCCGACTCGATCATCGTCACGGGGTGTGTCACATATCAAAATGCTCCTCTTGACGAGATGAACATGCTTCAACAAGTTTGAGCACAATCCGACCTTGAATAAGGGAGAGATTGATATCGTAAGTTCCATGTTTGTTAATATGCTTTAATGGAGTTTAGTTGCAGGGTGGCCACGCAAGAATAGCGTGCAGCTCCTCCTGTTTCAATTATTTATCCATAACTTCTTTTTGGAGTGTGTGTTTAGGTTGAAATTTGACCCTTGGGACGTGCCAGATCCAATGGAGTTAGTCCCACGGCCATTTGATGCTCCAAAAGTAGGGTTCCAGTTATAGGGGCCCATTTCAGGGTGCAAGAGGCTAATTCTTTCGAAACTGTTTCTTCGTCTGTCCTGCCTTAAACATGTTGGAATGGGACGAAACTTGACATGAAGCTTTTTGGAGTCCTTATGAAGATCTTGACCAGTTCGGGAGCCATTTTGAGACTATCAAAATTTCCATTGTTTATCAGGCTTTATTGACCGATTTCTCCCTTTTATTCCGCCTCCGGGACCCATGGTGCTGAAAAATGTCTTCAAACAATCCTCTTGATGAGATGAGGAAGTAGGGAAAATTACACTGGGGATGAAGTCCTGTAAAGTTGGCAAGGGAGGAAGAGGCCCTAGAAACTCTTGCTCGACTAGTAGTTGAGGAGGCTTGTTCCTTCGGCGAGCAGCTCTTGGTGCTCATCTCCTCTCAGGTACCTTTGAAGGTGTTCGGTCCATCTCACTAGGTTGGTGAGTAGCTTTAGCTTAACGAATTGCCTCATGCTTTAACGACTTGAGTATGCTCCTCCCGTGATAGACTCTCCATCGGTGGGAAGTCAGGGTTCAGCAGGATCCAAATCATCATTACTTGAGTCTTGTGTTGGGAGGTCCTCTCGCACCAGTGGAGCAGTGACTTGGGGATCTCCTTCTGAAATATTACAAGATTTTTGGCATCCCTATATTTTCTTTATGATTATGTCCTGAAAACTGGAGCACTTGCTCAAATCGTGGTCCCATATCTGATGGTATGGGCACCTATCGGGGATGCCTTGTCGACTTTGGTGTGATGGGGCCTTCTTGAAGCATCATGAAGAACAAGGCACGAAGGAGATCGAGCGCTTCATCTTCCTTATAGACTGTGACTATGTGGGAAGCTTCTGCTTCCCCGAATTCTTTCCTTAGCTCCTCGAGTTTTATCTGACCTTTCTAGATCAAAGCCTCAATGGTGTCTCTAAGTGTGTAACAGTCTTTTGTGAGGTGGTTAATCCTTTAAGCATAGTAATTTACATGAGTATCGAGTTCAGCTTGTTCAGGGAACTTTGACTTAGGTAGCTCTATCATGTTCTGTTCCTATAACAGTCAGAGTAATGCAGGAACCCATTCTTTTTCAAAAGGATAGAATTTATTCTTGTGTCTAGCCCAATAATCATCTCGATTAAGGTTCGCAAGTGGGGGTACCCGGTTGTAGGACTGCGTGCCTGCCTGAGGTGCTGTCATTGTTGTGCTTACCCCTTTGGAGAGGTGCAAAGTCTGAAAGGAAGCCTTCTTTGGATCGCTTATAGTGACAGCCGCACTGATCACACCTTTTGGTTGATTTCCTCGGGGGTTGGATCGAGAGTTACCATTGCCCCGATTTTTTCCCGAGCTTGAAGACTGTTATCGTTACCCGCTATGGTGGCGTGACAAGCTCTTTATGCGAACAGACTTAGAGATGAGCTTTGACATGGAAGTCAGATTTGAGGCCTCGACATGCAAGGTGATATATGGTCATATGTTTCGCACACAGGTCTGGAATGCTTCCTTCTCAGGCATGAGATTATGATGTCGAGTAGCCAAATTCCTCCACCTTGCAATGAATTGATCGAAGGGTTCATCTGGTTCCTGAGTCAATGTGAGAAGCTCTATGGTTTGGACCTCTCTCTCGTGGAACAGTTTCTCTATTTCCTCCCATGTATGTACTGAATTTGGGGGAAGCCAAGCATACCACTGAAAGGTAGGGGCATCAAGAGTTTCAACGAACTGACAGAGGAGTCTCCCATCAGCCGCTGTCTCTTGACATGCCGCTTGGAAGTGGGCGATATGCTGGTGCGGGGATGTGGTACCATTGAACAGAGGAATCTTCCCTTTCTTGTAGTCTGAGGGAAACCGTACCTGATCAATGTAAGAGGGGTACGGCTTCTGGTAAAGCGTTGTACCCTATATGCTTGGGATCAGCCTTTTCTTTAGGTTGTGAGTCACCATAGTTTCGATGTCTGCCTGTGAGACGGGGTGAGGGACAAAACTATCCTGTGAAAAAGGAGGAGGAGGTTGTCTTAGGACTGCATCGTCTGAATGCTGGGAGTCAGCCTCATGACGGGATACATTGATTTGAGACAACGTGCTTTCCATACAGTCAATCTTCTTCATCATTGCTTGCGCCATATGTTCGAACCTATCCATGCGTGCTTCCTAAGAGTTTCTAAGTTCATTTACAACCATGACACTGACCGTTTATCCAGGGAGGTTAGTCTTATGTGCAGTTGAGGGTTTTCGAATTTGGCGCTTTGTGCACAGTAGATTGGTCAGTAAGGGCTCAGCATGCCCTGACTGGACTTGACTCTTATATGCCGGGCGTGTAAGGACCGGTTCTCGACGGTCTTGGGACCGTGGCTCCTGAGTGACTGGGTCATCTTTTACGACAGAGGGTCATCGGAACTGGGTGCCCCAACTGTTTGGGTTGCTTCCCTTGTCAGGATTTGCAGACCTCTGTCGTGCTTGGCACTGAGGCATTGATGAACCTCATGCTAAAACTGCGATAGGGAATGCGGCTGTTCGGCCCTTCATGCACACGAGAGAGTTGTCTCCATTAGGCGAAGCAACTGGTGTGGGCTAGGAACTGGGGTCAACCTGGGCCGGGGAGGATGAAGGACTTGGTCTCCCATCAGGTCCTTGCCCCAAGTTCTCTTATGAGCTCAAGAGGAAAGATTGAGATGATGGGGCTGGCTCAAGATGGTACTCTTGGTGAAAGTTTTCTAATACCAAGGCTTGAGGTGCTTGCCTGAAAGATATGGGGCAAGCGAGGGAAGGATTGAATCATAATGGCGTCTGACTTGGGAGCGAGGAACGAGAGTTTGGGAAGGGGGCGCGTGTGCGCCCCTTGAAGAAGGATTATAGGTGACTTGGGAGTTAGCTCGAGCTTGAATAGATGGTTTGGCCTTAGGAGACCGAAAGTCATGAGCTCGTATCTGTAAGGAAACAGAAAGCAGAATGGCCCTTATAGGGTGCGCTAGTGTGTTCTGAGTGGGAGGACGAGGGAGTTATCTCTCGTGTACTCAGGATGGCACAGTGATAGCTTTGCCTCGAGTGGTGGGATGCAAATTCATAATGTGTACATGACCCGACCGGAGGAGGACTGATCCTAGGCAATGAATTGACACAATACGAAGATTCCCTCGAGGTGTGGCTCGAGTGAATGACTCACGAGCCTTAGAGTGTGTGCGAGAGGGGGAGGCTGCGGGGTCTCCTTCTCGATTTGCTGAGCCTCTAAGTATAGAGACCCTAGGGGATGGAGGAATGTGGGGGTTAGCCTTACGGCGACCCACAGAAGCAACGACAACTTCCTTGCCTTTTGTAGAAAGGGACTGAGAAGCCTTTCGGCATACCTCGGAATACGACTGGCAAGCGACTTACCGATGAAAGGGTTCATGCTGTGAGTGGTAGCAGATGTGCTACCAATGAAAAATTCCTTGGTGGAGGTTCCACCAGAGCCAAGAGATGGGAAGTTAGGGACCTTTAAGTCCCTCCTCACACCTATCAAGGTTAAGTCCTGGGAGCTAGACACTGGGTCTTTACTCAAGAGGAAACTTGGGAATGAAGTTCGAGGAACTTATTCTTGGGGTAAGCTTGTGAATGCTGGGATGAGAAATTGCCCTATCCAGATAAATGGGTTAAGGAACCTAGTAGCCATGTGTATGCAGAAAAATAAAAAAAACAACGGAGAGACTAGCCAAATAAGAACGATCCGACAAAGGGGTAGTAAGTCCCCAGTGGAGTCACCAAGCTGGCTAGGTGCCTCGATCTCGCCCTCTAGGTCGGGATGACTTGGCAGCATGTGTCTCGAGCTTCAGGGGATCTTGAGACTTCAGATCGATCCCTCAGGAACCTTGTTAGGAAACAAGGGAAGGTATACCAACCAATGAGAGAGGAATTTAAGGTGGGTTTGGGACTTACTTAAGCCTACTCGTGTGGGTGCCCTCTTAGATCACGAAGAAAGTTCCCCAGTCCTTCAACTAGTTGAAAATCACCTCCCTTTTCCTGTACTCTTTGGTTTCTGCAATCATACACACATGGTTAATGTTACAAGACAAGTGGGGCAAGGGATCAAACCTTGTCTTTGAGATAATGTACACAGGCGTGCACATCCAAGAGAAGAAATCGAGAATAAGAAAATAGAGAATGGAGTGAGAAGAGAAAGAGAGATAAAATAGAAGAAAGGAAAGAGGAGAATTTGACTAAGCGACTAGATTGACACAGTGACTAGGCCAGTAGGTGATTGACACGACGTGGTAGCAAGATGGACACGGTAACTCAGATCGACACAACGACATTACTAGTAGACGATAGAACCAATACCGACCAACCTGTCATGATGGCTAGCCTATCGTGACAATAAGATGGGCACGATAACTAGACCGACACAACGACATTACTGCTAGATGACAAGACTACTGTGATAGTGCTAATCATAACCTTCTTTTGTCAAACGAAATAGGAAGAAGAAAGAATAGAGAAAAGAAAGAAATGGTAAAGGGAAAATAAGAGAAGAAAGAAGGGGACGAAAGGAGAAGGAAGAGTAAGGATAGAGAGGAAAAGAAAGAGAGAGTGAAGAGAGAAGACGAAGAGAAAAACAGAGTAGAAGAAGGGAGAAGAGAGAAGAAGAGGGTATGAAGAGACATAAAGAACGAAGAGAGAGGGAAAAGAAGAGAGAAATGGAAGAAGGACGAGAGAGAAAACTAGAGAAAAAAGAAAGAAGAGAGAGAAAGGTGGGGAGAGAAGGAAGAAGGAAGAGAGAGAAAGACAGAGAGAGACGGAAGACATGGACGGTGATGGGCTCGTCCATGACATGAGAGAGAGACAAGAGAGAAGGGAGACATTGAAGAGAGAAGAGGAAGGGAAACACGGATCATGATGAGCTTTTACCGTCCATGACAAGAGAGAGAGAAAGATAAAGAGAGAAGGACGACATAGACGACGATGGGCTTCTACCGTCCATGACAAGAGAGAGACAAGTGAAGATGGATGGACGGTGATGGACTTTGACAGTCCATGATGAAGGATAGAGGAGAGAGAAGATGCATGAACAATAATTATCTTTCACCGTCCATGACATGAAAGAGAGGAGAGAGAAGAAGCATGGACAATGATGAGCTTCCACCTTCCTTGACGAAGGAGAGACGAAAGAGAAGATGCATGGATGACGATGAGCCTCCGCCATCCATGACATAGGAGAGAGACAAGAGGAAGAACATGGACCGTAATGGCTTCTGCCGTCCATGACTTGACAGAGAGAAGAGACTGGGAAACATGGACGGCGATGAGCTTACACCGCCCATGATAAGGGGGTAAGAGAATTGAACAGTGACCTGGCCCGCCACTAGGGTTAAGCTCGACTCACTGATCATGTTTTAAGAGACAAGAAAGGGAAAGAGAATGCAACCTGCGACAATATGTACCACTATGTATGACTAAGGAGGAAAGAGAAAAGGAAAGACAAAGAAAAGTGAGAGGAAGAAAGAGAACAGAGAAGGAAAGGAGAGAGAGAAAGGAAGTTAGAGAAAAGAGAAGGAGAGAGAAAGAGAGAGACATGAGGAGGAGAGAGAAAGAGAGATGAGAGGAAGAGAGAGAAAGTGAGATGAGAGGAGGAGAGAGAAAGAAAGAGATGAGAGGAGAGTGAAAGGGAAAGACATCAGAGGAGAGAGAAAGAGAGGTGCGAGGAGGAGAGAGAAAATTACCTTACCAAAGGATACCAGCCTTTTTCTTCTCTCCCCTTTCTCTCTCTAAGACGCACCCACATTCTCAATGTAAAAATCTCAAATCTTATTCATGAAATTGAAGAATGGGGGAAAGCCCTTTACAATTAGGTTTAGTATGTATTTATAGAATTAGGCCCAAACATGAGTGGATGCTCAAAATCTACCCCAATTGATGATAATTACAATTATTTTGAATTAGCGAAAATCTAAAAATAGGGTAAAAAATGATATTTTTGCCCTTGCTCAACAATTTATGAAATTTCAAAATAGTCTCTACTGCTGCCCTAGAACGTGCGTGATCTTCCTTGGCTAATCCGAGGCAGCTCTGGCGCTTGTTTGATCGAAAGATGATTATTTTCTCATTGGGCTTGGCATGACGATCGATTTGATACCAACTTCGAACCACTGATCGCGTTTTTAGGCCACGATCATGCGACTCAAAATTTGCATGGATCTTGGAAACTTTAAATCAATAGTGTGCTCGTTCCTTGATAGTTTTCTTTGATTTGTTGAATCATACTGAGCATGCCGTCACGATTGCGTTGCAACAAACGCAACTCAATTTCGTGCCTGAACGAAGATTTCGTAACTTTTGGGTTTTGGCCAGAATTGGGAAATTCGACTGCCGAAATTTGCAGCCACTTTGACGGCTTCATGTGTGAAATCCAACCAATCATCTCGTGTGGGGTTCGAACTAGAGATAGCCCTAGATCTTACGCACGTGATGGAACTGATGTTGCGTCGATCCGATGTGCAAGCACCATGATATGGCCGCTCATGTTGGTCGTGGTGCTACTGAATTTTCTGCAACTTTTGTCGTGAATCACCAACTTCTCTCTAGCTCTTCTCCCCGCTCAGGCGCCGTCACGGGACACGCTCGTCTTGACGAGATGAACAACTGCAAAAGGTTTGAGCACGATCCGACTCAAAACGAATGAGATACGGGTCTTCATAGTTGCTGCTCGTGACTGTGTAAACACTCGCCATTAATAGTGATTTGGTGCAGGGAGGGCACACGAAAATAGTGTGTGGCCTACCCCTTTTAAGTCTTTTACCTATGACTTTGTCTTATAGCATCCGTTTGAGCCAAAACTTGACCCGTAGGAGTTTTCAACCGTGCCAAATCCAATGACGGTGGTCCCACAATTGTTTGATGTATAAAAAATAGAGTTTTTGTTATAGGCTCTAGTTCAGAGTGCTAGAGGCTAATTTTTCTGAAATTGTTTCTTTGTCTGCACTACATTAGACATGTCGAATTATGACGAAACTTGGCAGGTGGCCTTTTGTAGTCCTTAGGAATATTTTGGTTCTTTCATATTACTTGGATTGTCTTTAAAGGATATGGCCGATGCCTATGAGGACACAACACTTGTTTTCCTTATGCTTGCTCATATGATTTATATGGATGTGGTAGAGGCCTAAAACCCTGATCATGTATTATGACAGTTTGGACCTCTTAATGATCCCTACCTTTTTACTCTCAGATGGGTGGATCTTATTATAAGAGTCAATTTTGAGGTGGTGTATTTATCGGATATGGCTCCTTGGTTGGCAAAGTGGGAGGACATGCACACTCTCATAAATGAGCTAAGCGAGGAGGATGCCATGGTGCCTCTAGTGGTGTATTGAGAGAGATATCGGGCTTCTACGAGGGAGATCATGTACATGTTCTACACATGCTCGGGGAGATCATGGAGAGGTTGGGCATGAAAGGCCCAGGCGAGCTGGTCAGCCGTGAGACAGTGCATCAGAGAGGTCGATTGTAGGAAATGACGTGCTCTAGGGGTCAAGCTATGAGTTAGTGTGCATAGGTGCAAGCTCAGCTTGTGGCCATGACAATTACACTTCAGAGAGTAGACGCAAAGAGAGAGTAAGAGCGTGCTTTGCAAAGATCTGAGAGAGATTGGGTTCAGCTTGAGCTAGAGCGATTGTAGGTTACTAAGAGCCAGGATTGGTCTTTAGGTGTGGGACCTTCCTAGCCTCTGAGTCGAGAGATTGACTCATTGCATGTGAATCTCATACGTGTGAGAGGCGAGTGGGTATGTACGCTTCCCTTTTGCTTGATTTCTTTTCTTTCTATTTATCATATTTTTTTATGTTATTTTGGATTATGTTTCCTTTCTTTTAAGGATACATATGAGCATCAACTGAAGAAACTTTGCTTGGATAAGATCGAGATGACTCACCAGCTTACATTAATGTCTTCGGCTTTAGAGGAGGATGGAGGTGACCCGGCATGGGCAACTCAGGGACAGAGGATAGTTCTGAGGCCACCGGTCCCTGCTTATCCTGTAGCTTCAAGAAGCAACAATGAGTGTACACTACACTCTAGAGCGAGGGAGCAGGAGGCCTCGAGTGACTTCCAATCAAATTCGAGAGATGGGGATTGAGTCCCTTCACACTTTTCTTTCTTGTTCATGATGTACGAAAACCTTTAGATATGTACATTATCTTGGTTTCCATCCATGCATGGTTGTAATAATTTTATTTATTTATTTTGCGTTTCTCTTCTCTTTTTTTTTTGCATCCCTGAGCATTCTTGGGATCCAGATATCTCTTCTTTGGTTTTTTTTAGAGATCATCATTCTATTTTTTTTACTTTTTTTTTAGATAAAAGAAAATTTTTCTTTCTTCCCTTTATTTTATATAATTTTTTTTCATTTTTTCGGATCAACACTTTTTTAATTTATTTTTTTATTTTTCTCAAGAGTAATATTTCATGAGGTACATAGCATTAATAGGATGGTTCAATTCCTATCATTCAATGTTTCTGAGTTTGTAGGAATTTCTTGGATGAGATTGGATCATGATATATGGTCCTCCCCAATTTGGTTTGAATTTTCTTAATGGGTGGTGAGGATTCACTATCGAATGGAAGATTTTCATTAGGACTAGATCCCCAACTCTGAAGTCTCTTGGTCACCTTCTTCTGGTATGCTTGCTCGATTCTGTGATGGTAGAAGATCATTTTCTCAGCTGCTCAGAGTCGTTTCTCATCATGTATTTCAAGGGTGTCTAGTCAGGCTTTAGCCTGTTGCTTGTAATCTGATTCTTTGTGAGCAAGTATCCTAAGAGAGGATATCTCTACTTCAATAGAAAGTACTGCTTCCATGTCATAGATTGATGAGTAGGGAGTCATCCCTGAGGCTATTTTCTCAGTGGTTCTATAGACCCAGAGTGCAGCTTGTAGCGTTTCATGCCAATCCTTACTGCCTTCTACAGTTCATTCAATGATCTTCAATAGAGTCTTGTTAGTTGCTTTTGCTTGACCAGGTCGTTACTGGCTCTCTTCTTATTTGCACCAGGGATGTAAGTACGTCAAAAATGACGTCTAACACCAAGATCTTCTAATGGGAACAAGTTTATCCTCACTACTACTGCATATTTCATGAGGTGGGTCAAGGCCACCTCATTCACAAAGATAGAACGGCAACATGTGGCCCCATTCATTACCAACAACATCGTCTATAGATTTTGATTCCTCGAACTGATTGTTACTAACAATGGGACCAAAAAAGAAGAGAGTCAGTAATGACCTGGTCCTGCCCCTACCCAAGACACCGCCAGACTAAGGGAACATTGAAAAATAAGCTTAAAACTAGGCAACTTTTGAAATAGCACTATCATGCCAAAAAGAGACCTTTTAACTACATCCCTATGCTATGGGATTCAAAAAAATTCTAGACTACTGCCATTACATCCAGAATGTCAAAAATCTCTCAAGGACAAAGTTTGAGCTCAATCGGACCTCCCATTAATATTTTGGGCCCAAATGACCACAAATGGGTAGGTTTTACACTATTTCGGTATGGCCACACCGAACCAATCCCCAATCATGGAGGCTGCATTTGTCACATCTCGGGATGATTTAAAAATGCTCACACATCATTCATTTGGATTTGGAACAAGCTCAAATTCAGACATAAGCTAGGACTCGACGAGCCAGTCATTTTGACTTATGGCACGCATCATGATGTGACCCAAAACCCAAGATCTTCTAGAGAGAAGATGAGTCTAAAATGATGGAAACAAGAGTTTTGAAGAAAAAGACATCTCGAAATTCGTGAAGCAATAACTCGAGATCGGTACATCGGATCATTGCAAAGACAAGTCCGATGAGACCGTATCACGAAGGGCTACAAGCTAGTACAACATTTGCACACAATCTTAGGTCGGATAGCACAACTTTCAAGGTTGAAAAAGGCAAGATTTCCATGTCACTGGAATCCCTTTTTTCGGTGATCTCCCGAATTCATAAATACGTCAAGCAAGAATCAAATCAAACAAAATTTGGTGCAAAGCAATTGTGACAATCTCCTCTTTAATTTGCAATCAAAATAAAGACTCGAAGCACCATGGATGGCATTACATGGATGACCAAAATTCACGATCTAGCTGGATAAGGCCGTCTCAAGACGATCAAAAGACATCAAACTCTTTAAAATCAAGCAAACATCAAGATTACGATAACGAATCATCTTAACCACCGTCACAAACATCTGAAAAATCTTTCAAGATCTGACAATGGTTAAAGGCCCCTCAGAGAGGGATGGTTCCATCATTAGCACAAAAGGTTCATTTTGGTCGTTGTTCCTAAATTCGAGATTTTATTGTAACTTCTTTTAATTGTAATTGGGCTTAGTTTTGAGCATCCACCGCTACTTAGTGGGTTCACTATATAAAAAAACTTAGGTCAATTGTAAAAGGGCTAGATCATTTATTAACGAAATAGAGGTATTAAGCTTGTGCCCACTCGTCTTTTGAGGTCCAGCAGTGAGGAGAGAGAAAAATTTTAGAGAGAAAAAATACCCCTGACCCATCCTGATCACACTGTCCCATTCTCTCTCCTTCTCTTAAGCTAGGCCATACCTCAAGCTCACTCTCTCTCCTCTTTCTCCCATTCTCTCTCCACTCATTGCTTGCTTGCGCAACAATCTGAACCCGTGAAAAACGTGCAATATTATCTCTTTCCCTTTCTTTCTCTCATTCTCGTCATGCTGAAAGACTCAGAGTCGTGAAACCCACGGTCCTGTCTCCCTTTGCAAGCTTCCCCTTTGAAATTCAAGCATAAACGCGACAAACCTGCGGCTCCGCACAACATCCTGCTATGCAACATACACTGGACTCAATACCCTTTAGAGTCGGCCCAAGAGTTCCAACCCTTGGATCATTGCTCTAGCTTCCTCTCCATACAGTCGATTTGAGCCACGAGGAACACATACGTGGTCTGACCTGGTTCTCGGGGGTCTGGAGAGAACCCTCTCTCGAACAACCATGGGGTTGCTCGTGCGCAGACTTGAGTACACACATTGGTGTAGTGCGTGCGGGCACGAGGGCTCTAATGTGTGGATAGGCACCAACAACGAGAGAGATTTTTTACGAAAGGAATGCTTTGGGATGTTAGCCTCGCCACTTGGGGATTGGGGGACACGTTTGGGGGATCAGCCCTCTTAGAACAATCACGAAGCCCTCTTAGAACAATCACACAACCTTCTTAGAACAATCACAAGGTCCTCTTAGAACAAGGACTCTCTTCAGGCTCGTAACCTCTCTACTCTCTCTCTATCGCTTAAGGCCGGTATGGGATCTGACTGTCCCTCCTTGTGATTATCCTCTCGAGGGGGAGGGGTGGCTGGCCGATGGAGGGGTGTAAGAGAACCCAAGGGTTTGGGGCCTATGGGTTCGCTCGTGTTTACGCTTCTATTGGGGATGCGGGGTTTCTGCAAAGGGCAAACGATGTGTTGCGTAAAGGGGGAGAGAGAGAGAGAGAAGGGTTGGGGCAATTTAGGAGAGAGGAAGGAGGGGTCTGCACACTTGAAGGCTTTTACAGACCCGCGCGCTCTAGGGTATTTTCTCTCCCTCAATTTTTTCTCTCTCCTCTTGATCAAACTAAGGACTCAAAAGCAAACGACAAGAGGAACAAACGTAATGCCTCTATTTTATAATGGGTAAATACCCCGCCCAAAATTTTTCCAGCCCCTTTTACATGTGAGCTAAGCTTACTTGTATAGAGAATTCATCAAACAGGCGTGAACGCTCGAAAACAAAGCTTAATTACAATTTGAGAAATTAGGAATAAATCTCAAAATTAAGCGTAATGACCAAAATGTCCCTGAGATCTTTTCCCCTAATGAAGAAGTCGTCCCAGCATGAAGGTCGTTCCACCATGGCCAGAACTTGGAAGCTTTTTCCGCAACTTATGGCGATGGTTCAGATGATTTGTTAACATATCTTCAATGCCCTTGTCACTCTGAGCATTTTGATGCCCTTTAATCATGCTGAGTGGCCTTTTTCCCATGAGGTAGAAGTTCGGTGAGATTTGTGAACTTTGTTCGCCAATGCACCTCGACCTGTGATGTTTTGGCTCATGGCTCTGCTTGCACACGAGAGAGGAGACAGTCGCAATCATTTTTCATAATGTTTGGGCTGATTTGGTCCTCCTTTGCATTTTTGACTAATTTGGGAGGTTGTCGGAAGAGGGATTTCAGCAACCGAGTGGATTTACTTCTTCTGTGACATGGAGCTACATCCATCGAACCTTGGGTTAAATGCAAGAGTTATACCACTTTGCAGCTCTTTGCGAGGTGGCTGCATTGAACTCATCCCCAAGGCGATCCGATGCTTGGATCCGATGCTTGGATGTCGTGTTGTGCTTCATAGGATTCGAGGCTTCTTCTTCTTAAACCCTGGTTTTGTGGGCACCTTCTGTCCAGGAGAAATTTGACTCTAGGTCACCCCTAGTGCATGCCTTAAGTCAAAATGACGAGGCTGGCGTGATCTAGAACACATCTGGACCTGGGCTTTTCCTAGTTTCAACGGAAGGCAGCATGGGGCCTTGAAGCTACATCTGAAACACGATGTCGCAGTCTCCATGTTTGGGGATTAGTTCGGTGAAGCCGCACCATGCTAGTGTGAAACCCATCTGCTGCGAGGCCGCATGAGCGTAAACCCCTTTAAGGTGGTCTGATTGAGCCCAAATTTGGTCTTCGTGGGTTTTTTGACATTCTGAATGTGATGGCGGTGATCTGGTGTAGTTTTGAGGCCATTAGCATAGGGATATAGCTGTAAGGTGTCTTGGTGAAATGACACTGTACCCAGATCGTATGTCTCGAGGCTTTATTTTACGTCACCACTTTGGCATGCCGGTGGCTTGTGTACCAGGGTAGACCGTGCTGAGCTTTTCCCTTGACCGGGGGGTGACCAAAGTGGTTTCTAACAGACCGGTGCCTTATTGAGGGGCGTCCTTCAAGTTCTGCCAAAATTTATTTTCTAGGAGAACGCCTTCATAGACTGCCTTGTAGGGGCTTTCGACTGCGTATCAACCAGAACTTCTAGTGCACCAGCTGATGGGTGCCTTTTTTTGGTGGGCGTTCTCCCAACCTGGCTGGTAAAACAAATGTAGTCGGTGGGTGCCTTTTGTGGGCGTTATCCCAACATGGCTAAAAAGAGGGAGCCGGTGGGTGCCTTTTGAGGGCGTTATCCCAACATGGCTAAAAAGAGGGAACTGGTGGGTGCCTTTTGAAAGCCTTATACCAACCCGTCAAAAAAAAAAAGGGAGTCGGTGAGTGCCTTTTGAGGGCGTTATCCCAACCTGGCAAAACAATTTGGTGCTCCAGTTGGCGGGTGCGTTTCTTATGGGCGTGATCCCTGACCAACAGAAACTTCTGGTGGTGGTTTGTTTCGACAAGCAAGCTACCTCTTTGGTTCCCATCCTATCTGGTCCAGTTGGGGGCTTTTAATTGGCCTGTCCCGAAAAGTCTGGGCTTAATAGGTAGGGGTTTTGAGGCGGTCCCTTTGTTGAGGAGACTTCACCCTGCATATTGGTGATTGATTTGCTAGATGGCCCTGGGGTCGAAATGTTTTGATGGCACAGGGGCCGAAATATTTTTGACGACACAGGGGCCAAAAATGTTTTTTATGGCACAGGGGCTGAAATTGTTTTTTGGATGGCACAAGGGCAAAATTTGTTTTTTGGATGGCATAGGGGCCAAAATTTGGTTTTTGGATGGCACAAGGGCTGGAATTGTTTTGGATGGGACAGGGGCTGGAGTTTTTTTTTGGACGGCACAGGGGCCAGAATTTTTTGGATGGCACAAGGGCTAGAATTTTTTGGATGACATAAGGGTCGAAATTTTTTTGGATGGCACATGGGCCGGAATGTTTTTGAATGGCACAGGGGCCAGATTTGTTTGGATGGCACATGGGCCAGAATTGTTTTGGATGGCACAAGGGCCAGAAAAGTTTTGGAATGGCAAAGGGACCGGAATTGTTTTTGGATGGTACTGGGGCCAGAATGTTTTTGGATGCACAAGGCTGGAATTGTTTTTTGATTGCACAGGGCCTAGAATGGTTTTGATGACACTGGGGCCGGAATGTTTTTGGATGGCACAGGGGCGGAATTGTATTGGATGGCACAAGGGCTGGGAATGCTTTTTCATGGCACAGAGGCCAGAATTGTTTTTATGGGACAGGAGCCGGAATGTTTTTTGATGGCAGAGGGGCCGGAATTGTTTTGGATGGCACATGGGTCGGAAGTTTTTTTATAACACAAGAGCAAGAATTTTAGGGTTGACAGATGTGCCCTTGCTGGTTTTCACTTTAACTAGGTGGAAGTGGCGCCACAAGAGTGGTTTCCACTAAGTCCTTCTGTTGAGGCATTTTTGCCCATGACTTCAAGGTCACGTCTACCCGTTTGATTTCCATTTTTACTCATGGCGCCCGTACAAGTTTTCACCTTGCCCGGTTTCAGGACTCTTTTACTCATGGCTTCGTGGCCATGCTCGCTTGTCATTTTTACTCACGGCGCCCTTGCGGGTTTTTGCCATACCCGTTTTCTTTATTTTTTGGAGATTTTACCCATATCCTTGGTGGTTATGTCTGCTTGAAGGTCTTTTTCTTTTACTCACTATTGCTGCCATCGCGCTCGGCTTTTTTTTTTTTAGGGGCTCACTAGAACAGTGAACCTTGCGGATGTGGTATGGAGGTTCAGCTTGTTTGCCGGTTGGTGTGATGACTGTTGACCCAGGTGGGGTGTGTCCACGAGGGACGAGGTGTTGCCTCGAGGGTGGCTTGTCACCCAGGCGGGAAGTGTCTGTGTGGCATGGATTGTTGATGCCTGCGGGGGCGGCTTGTGACCCATGTAAGGACCCGGACTATCCCAGCCTGTTGTGTGCACGGAGGGATAAGTAGAGTGTGAGTTGCACGGCGATGGGGCGCGCAACAGCATGAGTCGGCCGACGATGGAGCGCGAGGCAATATAGGTCGCGCGGTGAGGGTGTTTACAGCAGGAAGGCACAGGAGAGTCACACGGCGGTAGGCGTACAATGATGGGAGCATGCGACAGAGCAAGCAAGTGAAGGGCGCAGTGAAGGCACGCGTCGATAGACGAGAAGGAGATAAGGCTCGCGGTGATAGAGGGGGGTAACACTGCGCGCGGGTGTGAACTGAAGGATGGGCATCACCGGCTAAAGAAGGGATAAGGCACAACGCATGGCTCTGGCGTGCATGAAGAGTATTTGCCATTTGTTGTACTTTGGGTGCCACTTGCCCAACCACTAGCGCCACTTGGCCACTGCCCCATCTCTTGAGTATTTTGTCACCGTCTCACCCATGCCACCCATTCTCCCTTCATTTTTCTCTCTCTCTCTAAGGAAGGTTGGAAAAGATTGGTGAGTAGCCATTGTTGGGTGGGTGTGATCTGTGCAAGAAGAGTGTGAGAAGGCTCCATTATAGTGCAGGTAAGTGGATCCATCACCATCGTATTGTAATCATAAGGATGCATGGGGGTTTATGCATGTGAAATGAGCAATGGAAGTATACCTTTTTCACTGAAATTTGGGGCTTTTGTCCTATGATAATGGTTGATGTTCAATGAATGTATGATTCTTAGAGTATGTAAGAAATGCATATTGTGTGTGTACAATGTGAGAGAATGTTTGTTATCATGTTCTTCACGATGAAATGAGAGTTGAGACATGTTATATGCCACTATGAAATTCTAGAAATATGTGTGTTCTTGAAAAAGGCTTTTGAATAGCCAAATGGGGTTTGATAAACCTCAAATCATAGCCATTTAAAAGATGTATGGGTCTAATAAAAATCTTGTTTTTTCCCACCGTTTAAATTCTTTACAAAAATGAAGTTATGTTTCAAAATGAGAGGGTATATCACTGTTGACTGTTTTCTTGGATTTTCATTAATACCATTGTGGTCACTGATTTTAACTAACTAAACGAAGTTTATTTTCGGCCAAACTATAGCCATTTGAAATATTTTTGAATGGGCTAAAATTTACATGGAGAAATAATTTTGAAATTCTTCCTATATTGAAAGATATACTTTGTTTTATGAAGGTATCACTGTGGGCAGTTTTGATAAAATCCAAAGCTATCACTTTGTTTGGCATGAATCTTTGAACAACCAAACAGAACCCAAATTCTTTCAAATCTTCTTTGTTAGAAATATATATGTCTTGGATTACCTTTGATTTTGGAACCATCACCAGTTGCTTCACGGTTTGAAAGCTATAGTGATATGAAGCAGGGAATGTCGCAGTCCCCTGTGCACGGCAAGGTGCAGCTAGTAAACCCTCAACTCTTTGAACCCTTAGGAGGTCAAAAAGGGTCCAATTTCCTTCAAACCATTCCCATTTGAGGGATAGGTGTTTTTTTCACAAAAGTGGTTTTGGAATCATCTTTAAACTCTCAACAGTCAAAATGTTACTACTCTAATGGTGAGCGCATGTCATTGTCCTTAATGGCAAGATTTTGAGCGGTAAGGCTTAATGTGACTAATACTATGGCATTGTCATTATGATATTGCTTAAATATGATATCCCACTATCTAATGTGATATTGTTGCTATTATGATGAGACACTGATATCATCATAATGTGATATTATGCTGCTTATGTGTTATGTGAACGGGTACCTACTGTGTGAATGATGATACCATGTTGCTTATGTGTTATGTGAATGGGTACCTACTGTGTGAATGATGGTACCGTGGTGCTTATGTGTTATGTGAATGGATACCTACTATGTGAATGATGGTATCATGTTGTTTATGTGATATGCGAATGAGCACCTACTGCGTGAATGATGGTACTGGCAGCTGCCTATTGGGAAGGGTACCTACTGTGTGAATGATGGTGTCGGCAGCTGCGATCTGGTATCATGATGCTTATGTGATATGTTAATGAGCACCTACTGTGTGAATGATGGTGCTGGCAGCTGCCTGTTGGGAAGGGTACGTACCATGTGAATGATGGTACCGGCAGCTGCGATCTTACCCTAATCCTCCATGATAGGACAACTGTTAGGATGTGAGTAATTGAGAGGGTCGCCCCCCCCAGATCTATATGGGCACTATGCATTGGGTCACCTAATGGTAGTATAATGCTCTCTCGCCATAAGGGCATAAGGAGAGGGTTGTGTCTTGCAAGGCCACTGCCTATCGCAACCCCAAAGCACGCTGAGGATTGTGTGTGTGAATGAGGACATTATGAAGTGGATTTACCCACGTGTTATTGCCCTCCCTCCTAAGTAAGGATAGAAGTCCCAAGTTCAGGATTGATTTAGCCTGACCGATGTGGCTTCTACTTCAGAAGTAGATAGATCTGTTTGCATGTCTTATTTAAGCTTTTTGCATGAACTTTTAACTGTACTTGTGACCTGTTGTCCTTACTACTCTGCTTTAAGTAAGGTGATTGCGGCTTATGCATTGTATATTGAGCTAGTTTTCTCATATTATTGTTAAAATGTTGAGAAGCATGTTGAGGGACTTCACTTGATACCTTGTGAATATATATATATATATATAT
>NW_006495648.1:757444-817213 GCF_000471905.2 Amborella trichopoda | reverse complement strand
ATACTAATAATAATAATAATAATAATAATAATAATAATAATAATAATAATAAATAGAAGGTAAATAATATGAAACACCTATAGTGATACTCCATTACAATATTAAGGCTCCATGGGACTACCAAAACTTTCCTTTCGTGTATAACCTAATAATTTAAAATCATTAAAATAATAAATAAGCTTAATAAAAATTAAGGAATATTAAGTTGTCATATTAATGAAGTGTCATTCTATGGTGGTGAAGTGCCTTTAGAAGGATGATGTGTCACATATGCAAGTGACAACCAAGCAAAAGATATGACACATACTTGGACATATGTCATAAGGAGAAGTACTTAACCTTCATAAGGAGAAGGAGAAGTACTTAGCCTTTTTTTAACCCCTCATGAGCTAATCATCAAGCTCATAAAAAAAATTTGTTATTTCTCTCTCCACGTGAGTCCTCTCTCTCTCTTATTCATTTTCATTGCTATTCTCTCTATGATGATATTAGTATCATCATCTCATAATATTAATATTATGATAATAGTATCATTATTCTCTCATCATCAATTATCACCTCATCATATTAGTATGACAGTAATAATATTATTATTCTTTTCATTTTAATAAGTATATTTATTAGTTTCTCATTCTCTCTCTATCTTCCCCTTTCACATAAAATAATTAGTTATACATATTTAAAAAAAACGAATGTTATTCTCTCTCCTCTCTCTTCCGCTCCCCTATCAATATTATATATCCTTATTCTCCGAAATTCTAATAATTTTATTAAAGATAGTATATAAAATTTTTAATAATAATATATGGCATCCATATATTATAATTTATTATAAACAGTTTGGATAATATAATAGATAATATTGCAATCTTCCACATTAATAAGGCAAATTTAGACTATACCATATAATTTTAACTTTTCCTTATGTATCATACTATATATTTTTGATATATTCATAACTATAATATTCCCATAAAAATAGTACTAATAATATTTTTATAGAAACAATGATATTTTTGTTTCTCTCTCGCAGAAGCATATAATATTTCTATCACTCATATGAATATGTTTTTATATACTCCTTTTTTTCCATATTAACACATTGATCTATTTTTCCCATACCTGTAGCTAAAAGTTAGTAATCCCAATCTTGCTCTGGCAGTGGTTACAGCATAGCCATCTCATGACATATAAAAGTAAGTGCTCTCATTTTCCTGAAAAAAAATTTGCTTTTAATACAATTGTGTTATTTCCGTCCATCATCTTTATTTTATAAGTTTTTGTGTAAGCGATTACAATTTCTTGTAAAATAGTTATTTAAAAATTGTTGTTTCCGTATTTCTATCTATCATTGTGAATTTTGAAAATGTAAGTATTATGTGCAAGTGGCCTTGCTTTTCATGAAAAACAGTTGATTAAAATTTTGGAATTATATGCTTTAAATTTTATGTATTTATGTAACACGATTTGTGATATATCTGTTAAGGATATTAGACAGTTGCTAATTCTGTAATTACTTATGGATTTCCATAAGAATTCTACTATTAATAATAGATGGTTTATCATGCTACATTTCAAGAAGGTTTTCCGAACTGCTACCTTTCTGAAATTATTGCCCAAAATGTTTGACTATCTACTTATAGATATTTTAATAAAAGTGATTATTATTAATTGGCTCAAGTGAATTTATGATAAGGATTTCAATGATATTTCAAATAGATGATATTGATTCTTTCTAGTGTTTAAAGAGTTACAGAGATAATTTAAGTATAATTGGACCCATCTAGAATACTGGTGGGGTATTCGGACTCATTCGGTAAGCCGGTGACGTATGATTAGACCTACAGGAATTGTTTGAACCTATCCAGTTATGCCGGTAGAGATTATTTTGACTCATCCAGTACGCCGGTGAGGTATAATTGGACCTGCAGGGATTGTTTGGACATATTCGGTTATGCCAGTAGGGTTTATTTGGACTCATCTGGTATGCCGGTGAGGTATAATTGGACCTGCAGGGATTATTTAGACCCATCCAGGACGCTGGTGGGGTATATAGGTGACCTACTTAGGACGCTAGTAGGAAATTTTGTGAAATCTTTTGAATGATGCATTGATGTTAAAATGTTTATATGCATTGCAATCATCTGGGTTATGTTTAACTGTATATTTATGAAAGTGAAATTGTTATCCATAAATGCTTTTGCTCTCATTATTTTTAATAGACCTCCCTTTTGAAAGTGTTTATATCTTCCAACCATGATTATTTTTTAGGACCATGATGATGACTTACTGAGTAGTCAAGCTCATCAAACTATTATGAATCCTTTTTAGAGTAACGGCAGCATTATCAAGCAGTAGGAGTAGCTTGGGAAATATGATAATCAGGATCAAATATTGCTTTAACTTTTGTTCTATCAGAATTGTAGAATCTTCATGTTGACATAAGTTGAAAATGTACTCTGTACAGTTGGGAAACTTCTATATGGACTATCCTGTTAATATTTGTTATGAGCAAACTTTGTACAAAATTTTAATTAATGAAAAAAAAAATCCAAGTATTGTTCTATATATATATAGTATAAGAATAGATTGTCGCACCTCATGAATATTAGTAAACTTGGGGTGTGATAATGCAATACGCTCAAAGAACGTCAAAGAAATCACAAATTCAGACCATGCAATATGCTCAAAGCATGCCAAAGAAATCACAAAGTCAGGCCGTGCAATACTCTCAAAGAACAAACCTCACTGGAGTCAATCATGGTCGTGTAATATGCTTAAAGCATGCTAAGAAATCACAAAGTCAGGACATACAATATACTCAAAGCATGCACCTCACTGGTGTCAATTATGGTCATGCAATATGCTCTAAGCATGCCAAGGAATCACAAAGTTAGACCATGTAATACGCTCAAAGCATGCCTAGAAATCACAAAGTAACACTAGTAGCATATTGCCATACACACCTATCTCATCAATAGCATGTTACCATGCACACATATCATATCGTAAGCATGTCTTATTACCACCATGCACATATATCACATCAGCAGCATGTCTAATTATAACCATACACACATCATTTCATTACAGTACTAACGATATAACCCGTTGTGTACTGCCTTACACAGATATCATTTCATTACACTACCAACGGTATAACCCATTGTGTACTGCTTACACACATATTATTTCATTACACTACCAACGGTATAGCCCGTTGCGTAGTACCTTACGCACATATCGTAACAGAGCATGTTTCTTATCATATCAGAGTATGTGCATAGCACAACATAACAGAACATGTCTTACTACATGCATTCATATCATAACATAGCAGATCTCATTATCATGCATTCATATTATAATTGAGCTTGTATTTTTACATGCATTCATATCATAACATAGCATATCTCATTATCATGCATTCACATCACAATTGAGCATGTCTTTTCTATGAATTCACATCATAACTAGGCATATCTCATTATCATATATTCATATCATACAAACTAAGCATTACTCATTATTATGCATTCATATCATAACAAACTGAGCATATCTCATTATCATGCATTCATATCATAACAGTGCAGGTATTCACTTCATAACAGAGCATGCATTCATTATAGCGCATACATTTCTCATTAGCAACAGGTTAACATGCTCACATATCATAACAGAAACATGTCCACAAGAAACATCAACATGTCCAAAGCATGTTATGTAAGCATGTTATGTATGTAATCATATCATCAGGTTCATTAGCTTAAAAGACATCACCATGTCATTTTCCTGGTTTTTTTACTGTGAACACAATCCACCTTTAAAGGCATATCATGATATTCAAAAATCATTTGGACCTGAGACCACTTTTATAACAATTTAGGCTCACGAAAATACAACTTTTGTAAAAGAGGTAACCCCAATGTTTGGTTTAAAGCATGCCAAATTGTTTGAGGTCAAACTACTTCAAACCACGAAGCCATTTTCAAAATAGATTCATTTATCTATCATTTTGAAGTAGTTTGACCTCATTCTGATATGTTTTGGTCATTGAAAAGCTCCACACAAAACCATGTTAAATCCCTGGAATTTCATTTCACATATCTGGCATGCTCTAGAAAATGGTTAATTTTCAAACCAAATAAGATATTAGCAAATGGTCTTTTCCATGACAAAATAGATCCAATTTTCTACTTTTTCACAAAATTTCAAAATCTAAAGAGAGATTTAATATACTCAAACGATTTCTCAAACAAGAGTCACAGTTTTGAGAAACAGAGCACACTCTAGCAGGATTTCAGAAATATGCACCAGCACGCATAATCACACCCATATTCACACTTGAATTTCATACTTTAATCAGCTAAGGAAACATACATCAATCAAAAGCATGAAAACATGGAAACCAGATCCACTTACAGGCACCCAATGAAACTCCAAAGCTCTCCACAAGTTTCACCTCAAAGACCAAGTTCCACAAGGATGGGTTCAAGCTCAATAGACGAAGGCTGGGAGGGGTCTCAAAATCTCAAAGCAAGAGAGGGAGAGCATGGGTGAGAGAGGGCAGTGAGGAGAGAGAGGAAAAGCCAATGTGATGGGTGAGAAGGGGATATATATAAGCAAAGTTGGTGGCTACATGCAAATGCCACATGGTATCCAAGAGGGTAGGCATGAGGAGAGAGAATGGCAAGCATGAGAGACTTCATCATGGGATGGAAGCATGCAATTGACAAATGACACATATGCATGGAGAGAGAGAGAGAAGCAAGCATGAGAGACATCATCATGGGATGGAAGCATGCAATTGATAAATGGCACATATGTATGGAGAGAGAGAGAGAAGCAAGCAAGAGTGACATCATCATGGGATGAAAGTATGCAATTGACAAATGGCACATATACATGGAGAGAGAGAGAAGCAAGCATGAGAGAGAAATTAAATACCCCTGGACCACCACTCGGGCCCAACTGCACCACAACCATCCGTGCTCTAAGCAGCAAACTCATTTGCCCTCGTTCTCAACGCGTGTCCATTCACTCGCGCTCGCCAGTGCACAAGCAATCTGCGCTCAGCAGCTGCATATCCATCCACGCTGCACACTCATTCACGCTCCCGGCGCACGTCGACCATTCGTACTCTTGATGCGCGTCCGTCTACTTGTGCCGTCGACTCGTTGACGCACTACAATTACGCCGGAAAAGTCTGGGTCCTTACAGATAATTAAAGGGAAAATATCTCCATACCCCCTATTTTTAAGTTTCATTTCACAATAGACCCATAGTTTTAAAAGATATCTTAGGGCATAAAAATTATAGATTTTATTCCTTCTAATCCTCTGAGTTACTTTAAACTTATTTTTTTAAGCCAAGCAAATTTAAATAGACATGCCTTTTCTAAAATCCATCCTCCCAAACTTGTCTCTCTTCCTCTCTCCATGCACCCCTTCTCTCTCTTTGTTTTTCCCATCTCTAATCCCTCACTCTCTCTCCTTTCTCTTCACATTTCCCATCTCTCTCTCCTCACTCTCTCTCCTCTCAAATACACAGTAATAATACAGAGAGAAAAAGAGAACAACAGATAGAGAGGGAAACAAGCTTAAATCCACTTCTCGTCCCTCACTCTCTTTTCGATGGGTTGGTTAAAAGCTTTAATCCATTAAGCGCTGCCTTGAAAGCGTCGGCTTCGAGCTTTTCTGTCATGATAGGAAGCAAATATTCATACTCCATTGCCTGGTTTTTTCCCATTTTTGTCATTTTTTTGGCTATTTTTTACCGTTATTTTGCTAGAGATAGAATGGGGCTCTTGATGGTGTTGCTTCCTCGTCTGATTATAAAGAACCGTAAGAAATAGAAGAACTTGACCAAGAAGATGAAGTTTGGATTCCATTGAATTTCCCAATGCTGATGTTGGATCAAAAGAAAGATCTTGAGCATCTCATGCTCTTTGTGACTGTTCTAATTGGGCTTATTGGTGGCCGATTCACGACATTGGTTTTACTATGTTCTTCTATTTGCTCTTCAAATTTCCTAGAACATTGTATCATTGGAATAATCATTTTATCAAAATGGATTGAGTTTCCTGAGATGGATTTATTCCAACTTATCAATAGGCAAGAGAGAATTTGGAAAGGGAAAATCATCAATGGACTTGATCACACAAGAGAGAATTTGGAAAGGGGAAAACATTAATGGACCTAATCACACAGAGTCAAAGTTAAGCATGCTTATGAATGAACATAACAATGGGCAAATAAAAGCTTTAGTTGTTATGAATTGGGGTGAGCGAGAGACTGTGATTTAGAGAGAGAGAGGATGGTAAAAAATAGAGAGCGACAGATTTGGGGAACATAGGAGAGTGAGATTCGGGGAAGCACGGGGCCAGAGAGAGATGGATTTAGAGAATCACATGAGGGAAATGGATTTAGAGAATCACAAGAGAGAAAGAGAGAGAGAGATTTGGGGAAGATGGGGAGAGAAAGAATAATGGGAAAAACAAAGAGAGAGAGAGAGAGGAGGACTTGGGGAAGCACAGAAGAGAGAGGATGTAGAAAAACGGATAGAGATGGATTTAGAGAATCACAGGAGGGAAATGGATTTAGAGAATCACAAGAGAGAGAGAAAGAGAGATTTGGGGAACATGGGAAGAGAAAGAAATGATGGGCAAAACAAAAAGAGAGAGAGAGAGGACTTGGGAAGCACGGAAGAGAGAGGATAGAGAAAAGAAGAGAGAGAGAGAGAGAGAGAGGGGGGGTTTGGGAAAGTAGAGAGGGGGGTTTGGGTAAGTAGAGAGAGGGGTTTGGGAGATTCACATGGAGAGAGAAAGTGAAACACGTGAGGAGAGAGTCGTTTAGAAAAGATGTCTTTGTAAATTTATTTGGGTTAAAATGTTGAAGTACAAATAGATAAAGTTATATGAGGTTAGAAGATAAGTTTTAAAACTTTGGGTTTAGGAAGAAATGAAACAAAAGAATAGGGTCTATATGGATATTTTCCCATAATTAAAACTATTTTAATTACAAATACATATTATTATACAATTAGATAATATGAAAATATAAAAATATGTCACATGATACATATAATAAACACATAATAAAAATATTCAGCATAGAACAGAAGAGAAAGCATGCAAGTAATTACTTGTCCATCTTGAAGGCTTTAAGAACCAATTTGTATTGAAAAATATTTAATACAAAGTAGATCGACCTAAACCAAACGAAAATCTCAGTTCAAGTTAATATGAAGCAGTACATGCCTGATATATTTGATCTGATTGTCTGGTAAAAAAATAAACAGAACTCAGCCCATATATTGTCAAATACCATAAGCCAAACCAAATGAAAATCCTAGTTCAAGTTAATATGAAGCAATACATGCCTGATATATTTGATCAGATCATCTGGTAAGCAGATAAAAGGAACCCAACCTATATATTATCAAACACCAAAAGCCAAATCAACAATCCATCTCAAAAGAAACCAAATATTTTTACATAAGTTCAAAGCATATTCAACTATAATAACACATAACACAACATATATGTACCTATATAGGAAATATAGAGAATAAAGATGAACTAATATAACCAAAGGGAACTGACATCTCCTAATGCTCTAAAGTCATCGTATAAAGAGTAGAGAGAGAAATTATGACAAAGATATAAATATGAGAGAGAGAGAGAGTGGGTGAGACATTTTAAGAAGGAGAAAGATTTTAGAAAGAGGGAGAGAGATAGAGAGAGTTTGTTGGAGAGGTAAAGACTTTCAAATTTTTGGAAAGGGAAGACTTTTAAATTTTGTGAGAGATTTAAAGAAATAGATGATAGAGAGAGAGGACATGAGAGAGTGTGTGGAGAGAGGGATGTGAGGGAGAAAGAGAGAGTGTGTGTGTGGAGAGATAGATGTAAGAGAGAGGAAGAGTGAGAAATAAAGAGAGATAGTGGGGAGAGAGAAAGAGAGAGTGAGATAAGACATACAATGCTTTTTATATTTTGGGGGAAAGAATTAAGAAAAGAAGAAGAGAGAGAAATATGGCATTGGGAAGATGGAGTGAGAATGAAGAGTGAGAGAGAGCAATTATAGAGATTTTGTTGGAGAGGAAAAAACTTCTAAATTTTGTGAGATTAAGGAAAAAGATGATATAGAGAGAGAGGACATGAGAGAGAGTGCAGAGAGAAACAAAGGAATGTGTGAGAGAGAGAGAGAGAAAATATTTTGGAAGAGATATTTAAGGAACGAAGAGAGGAAAAGAGAAATGGGCAAGCTTTCTATGCTTCTCCTACAGCATGGAAGTTCTATCCTTCCCCTTATCCAACCGTCCGTTCTGAATGGAGGGCTAAGATTGCCACAATCACAATGTCACATCTTTATACTGTTTTATTTTTACTTTTTTTTCTATAAACTATTTAGATACCAAATTTTGGACGTCCATTCCTATATTAAACTCACACTAACGAAAAATATAAAAAAAATATATTTTCAATAAAATAAAATGACCAAAATACTTTTGAAAGTTTTAAAGGGTATTTTAGTCATTATTTTTATTGAAAATTTATTTTTAATATTTTTAATAGGTGTGCCACAATGAAAAGATGACACGTACTAAATTTCATATTCATACAAAATACTTTGAGATGTCGGATCTAAGATCAAATGGTGAGTGGCTCCCTTAATCAAAATTGGACGGCTGGATGGTAGGGGGAGGATAGAACTTTTATGCTATAGGAGAAGCATAGAAACCTTTCCCAAGAGAAATATGGTGTTGGGAAGAGGGAGAGAGAATACAGAATGAGCGACCCAATTATGGAATAAAAAAATGACACGTGTCACAAAAATCGCAAGGGTGTTATTAAAATGTTATGCATATAATATTTTTTAATAACATTTTATACGAAAAATAAATTTACAAAATCTAAAATGAAAACATAGAAAGAAATTAAAATTAAACTAAATGCCACAATAAAATAAAAGTAATAGTTTGTCCCACATGTAGGGAGAAAGGGAAAGCGATATGAAATACTTTTCATAGTGAAAGAGAGATGAAATGCTCATTATAGAAAAACAACAATAATTGAAATACTATTTGATTGAATAAGCATAAATTTAGGGCAATGAATAAATTAAAATTTTAATACATCAAATTAAATAATATATAAAATATATTGTTATGATTATTAATTCAATTATAGTAATATTTATCACTTAGAAAAATAAATTTATATTATATAATTATTTATATATTATTAAAATAGATTAATATGAGGATTAATATTATTTATTTGAAATTCTAATACTATAACATACTTGTTGTATCTATGACTAATCAAACTATATTTAATTTCATTATACTAAATGAATTATTGTATTTTTTTTATTATCAAAGTATAAGTACTCTTTTTCATAGACACATACTGATCACATTTATAATGCCGACCAAAAGTATCTCCGAAAATAAATATATATATATATATATATTGTAGACTATATTTTTATAATAATATTATTATTAATATATAATTATATTTATCATAATACAATCTATAATTATAATTATTTGTACAATAAGTATGATATTTAGTAAAATATTACAATCACACTCTTGCTATTTTTAATTAATAATTATAGTTATTTTTTTGTTATGAGTTTTATAATAGTTATGAATTATAATTAATATAATAAATTGATTAATTATCTCCATGTTAATTATTGATGACAAGTATTATTAATTGATATAAAATATATAAAAATTGTAAAATTTTTATTTATTATCAAAAATTTAATATTATTAACTGATATAAAATATATAAAAATTGTAAATTCTTTATTTATTATCAAAAAATTTATGCAATTGCAATTTATTAAAAATACAATTTTATTATCATAATATCCACTAATGAAATTATATTAAATAATTATATAATAATAATTTTTAAATAAATAAATATATTATAAAGCTTCAATAACATTATATTTTTGCATATCGATATCTATAATCATGTTAATTATTATGAATATAAGTTTTCATTATAATATATTATGTTCATTAATTCCTTATATATTAATTGTATGTTTTACTCTATTTTTCTTTATTTCTTGTTGAAGATATGATGAATTTGTAGCTGTGTTTTCTCAAACTCCTAGCAATATGTCTCTGAAATGAATTCTTGTTCCTGACTTTGCCACTAAACACAAAACCTTAATTTCAGTTCAAGATCTCTAGAGAATAGGAAGAACTGCATTTACCATTGAATCTTTATCTCTCTTCCTATCATCTCATTCATGTAAATTGAAACACTGGTTTTGCACGTTTAGACCTTATGAATGGTAGGAAGCTGAGTTTCAAAGGCTTCCTAGAGAGGGAGGAATCTCTTGCCTATGAACTTGGGGAGAAGAATTGCAACTTTAAAAGGTGATTTGCTCTCTCTCTACTCTATTTTCTCGTGAATAATTGTTGTATGTTATATGACCCACTTTTCTTTTTCTTGTAAAAAAAAAATCATAAGCATATATTATAGCTCTTGTTATTTATTCCTTTGGACCGATAAGCTCTTGTTATTTTTTAGAAAGCATCTAACAGTGTTTTTCTTTTTATTCACTGATTTTACAGTGAATAAAAAGAAACGAAAATTGGAGACTGCAACCTCTAAGCTGGAAGAGAGAGACAACGTGAAAGAGGAAGCACAGGAAGAAAAGCCATAAATTTGGGAGAGATAGAATGACGGAGGAATCACAGAAAAAAAAATCAGTAGACTTGAAAGAGAGAGAAAGGGTGAGAAACGTTCAGGGAAGAGAGAAAGGATGAGAGAACTAGATTGGAAAGGAGAGAAATGGTGGGAAAAGAGGGAAGAAAGAGAGAAAAAGGTGAAGGAGAAAAACCATTAAAAGAAAAAGAGGAGGGACTTCTGATCAACAACAAGTATGTCTTTCACTTGAACGATAAGGACAAGTGGGTCAATCCGAAGAGGTACGTCGTTCAATGGATGCTTCCTTCAAAGCTTGATACAATCGCCCTTTAAAAGCTCTTTTATTTTCATTTGATGGATTTTGAATTTGAATTTGTTTGTTATTGTAATTTTTCACTCTAAGTTATGGATTTCTTTGATTGATTAATAAAGGATGTAAAAATTTTGGGCTTTTGGAGCCATTTCAGGCTGGCCCGATAAATACCTGCTTTTCTTTTTACCCAACCTAGGCTTGATACGAAGCCCCTGCCAAGTCTGAATTCGCGGCCTGGCCTGGAAGCCCAATGCCCAACCTAGACCCTTGGCCGCCCTACTTATAAGATTTATTTATTTTTATTTATGCATATGACTTTCCAATTTCAATTAGTTCGTGGTAATTTTCCATTATGCGTCATAGATTTCCCCGATTAGAGTAAACCTTAGCTTATTAGGTATTGTTCTTCATTTTCTAGAGAGTATGAGAGGGCGAGTTAGAGGGAATTATCTATTTTAGTCTTTGGGTAGTTCTACTTTAGGAATTGAACCTTAGATATAACACTATAAAATGTGTTGCTAATCACTAAGTCAAACACTATGTCTTGGGTGTTTTTGCGTTTTGGTAATTCAGTAGAAAAAGGGTCATTTACTCATGGTAAGAATGGAATTGATGATGTCATGTTGTGGTGCTTCACCACTCTGACTGCTTAGCTTTGAACAATCTTAAAGGCGTTAATTCCTTAGTTGTGGTAGGAATGGAACTTATGACGTCATGTTGTGTGGTGCTCCACCACCCAACCACATAGTCTTGAGCAATCTCAAAGGCTTAGCAAATTTTGGGAATGTCTTCTCACCACTCACTCCTTCGGCCTCGACTGTCTCTCATACCACCTACCTTTCCTTATCTCCAGCACACGATGAAGGACAAGATTCAAGTTGGGTATACGCATGTTAACAAAAATTGGTAGAGCGCAAGACCAACGTGAGAACAAAGAAGAGATGTCGTAAGGCTGGTGATCGCAGAGCCGGATTTTTCTTGCCCTTTCGAGAGAAAATGAATAATTTTTTGTTTTTTTTTTTTTGCTCACAGAAACTCTGTGTTTGTTTTGCTACTGCATTCTTCCTCGCTCTAGCTTCTCTTTTTATAGGGAAAAAAAAAAAGGCTTGAACGGTTATATTTCCAACGGGTCTTTGAGAAGGTCTTCTTTGATCTTAGGGATATCCATCCAACGTTCATATAAACGTTGGTTTATGTGAACGTTGGACAACCATAGCATTCCTCCCACAATTGTAGGCTTCCCATCCCACTTATGGCCAAACGTGTCAACATCTCACACTTGGTCATGATGGTCAAGGATAATAATTAGTCACATGCATACTACTACTTTTGTGCATGACCTTTTAAGAAAATTTCTTGTCATAAGGTTTTTCTCACGCTTTCACGGGTATGCCTCTCATAATAAATATCCATCATCAGGATTTTCATGCTTTTGTGGATTTTATCACTCATGAAAAAAATTACTGACTTGGATATTTTTAAGTCTCATTAAACTAGTGTGCTTATACAATAGTTCAACACTTAGACCCTTTGTTAATAGGTCCGCATGATGAAGGCAAGTAACTAATGATTACTTCACCTATCTCAACTACATCCTGAATGTGTGATATTAGACATCTATATGTCTTCCTTTGGAGCTATTTGTTCTAGTTTGAATTAATTTAATTATAGCTTGATTATCACAAAATATTTGCATCGGTCCGTCGATTATTTGCAGCTTCAAGTTATCTGTGAAGCACTTTATCCAAACAACGAAAGTACAAGCAATGCTTCCTGCAATGTATTCTGCTTCTTGTGCGTACCTAGCTACACCCTTATTTCTTGCTAGATCAAGAAATGACAGCCCCTCCAAAGAGGAAAATATATCATGAGATAGACTTACTATCATCCTTATCCCCAGCAAAATTTACATCTGAATTTCCTATAACTTCAAGCTTATTTGCTTGAAAGCATAATTTTTAAATGCTTTGTTCCCTTAATGTACCTTAGAATTCTTTTTACTGCTTTCCAATAAGTTATATTTGGATTACTTTGATATCCACTAACAAGTCCGACGGCATAACTCAAATCTGGTCTGGTACATCTTACTGCATATACTAAGCTACCAAAAGCTTGTGCATAGGGAACGTTAGGCCTTTCTTGTCCTTCTACGGAACAATCCTTCCTATAAAACTTTACTCCTTTTTCAATAAGAGTAGATAATGGTTTACAATTTTTCATTTGAAATCTTTTAAGAACATAGTCAAGATATTCATCTTGGCTCAAGCACAACATATTTGATTTTCTATCTCTATCTATTTTTATGCCCATGACATAAGATGCTTCTCTTATATCTTTCTTCTCAAACTGAGAAGAAAGCTATGATTTAGTTTTATCAATCATTTCTAAGTCATTTCTAACTATGAAGATATCATCTACATATAATGAGAGTATTGTGAATTTACTCCCACTCTTCAAAATAGACACGCAATGGCCCAATCTATTTACTTCATCTCTTATCTATAGGATGGCATCATGAAATGTTAAGTACCATTGTCTTGAAGATTGTTTTAAACCATATAAAGATTTATTTAATTTGTATACTTTATTTTCTTGACCTTTAATTATGAAGCCCTTAGGTTGCTTCATGTAGATAGTTTCCTTTAGTTTACCATTCAAGAATGCAGTCTTCACATCCATTTGGTAAAGTTCTAGGTCATAGTATATAACGATTGCCAAAATTATTCTAATGGATATAAACATTGCAACTGGGGAATAAGTGTCGACATAGTCGACTTCCTTTCTTTGGGTGAAAGCCTATGCTATTAACCTAGCTTTAAATTTATGCAGTGATCCATCAAATTTTAACTTTCTTTTAAGTGCCCATTTAGATCCTATAGGATTCCTATCTGATGGTAAATCACGTAGATCTCAAACTTTATTTTTCTCAATAGAATTTATTTTTTCTCTCATGGCATTAAATCATACTTGAGATTCTTGTGACTTCATGACATCATTAAAGTCAAAAGGATCATGAATTTCACCTAGCAATAATATTGTTTATCCTCTTCACTCATATAGACAACATAGAAATCATCAAGGTATGATGGAGGAGCTCTAGACCTCTTCTGACCACTTAACATTGGGTGTGTGGGTACTTCAACATTATCATGTTGATCAAGGTTATCTATATCTACTGTAGGTAGTGGTTTTAAGTTATTTATGCTATTAAGTAGATTATCATTATCCACTACAAGTGTGTTTTTTTAACTAAAATCCTTTAGAGACTCAGCATCTCTACTTTCAATAAGCCTCTTATCTTTATGATAAAATCAATATTCTTTTGAACCTTCGGAGTATCCTATAGAATTACAAACTACAGTTTTGTTTTCTAACTTATTTCTATGTTGATATGGAATTAGGACATACACAATCGACTCCCACTTCTTTAAATTTGTTAGATCCAGTTTTTTACCTGTCCACAGTTCATAAGGGGCAGAATCTATTGTCTTCGTAGGAACCCTATTAAAAATATACATTAATATACATAAATAGCCACACGTGCCAACAACAACAATATGCTCTGAAGGATAGACTCTAGGGAGAGAAAGATATTATAAGCAACTCTCAAGAAGACAGCATATTGGCACATATACAATAAATGAAGAAACAAGCGTGTAAGAGAAAATGCAGTGCAATCACGGCATGTATACACAGCGTCCCTTTGGTATGTATGTGTATACATGTATGTGTAATAATGAAAATAACATGCCACAATTGTATAGACAAGTATTCCTAAACAGCAAAACCGCATCCTTTTTAAATGCAACTAAAAGAAAATGCCTTCTTCGATCTTACTCTCATTCGTGTTTTCAAAAACTGTAACCTTAGCCGCTTCTCAATTCCAACCCAATAATTAGATAACCCTCTTATTTACACCAATATGAGAATCGATGTATCCTTTTGTATCTGGTCAATAATATATTTGCAAATGATAGTAACTTACCCATCTATTTGTAGACTTCAGTCTCACTCACATCCATGGATACATAAACATAAAGACTATATCACCATGAACAAATGATCAAATTACCATGGTGAAGCATACATAACTAACATAACTTGCAGAGAAAACAAATATCAGTCACTTGGTCCTAATACGAAAGCACGAAACCGACAACAAAAGCCTTTTTGGAACTCATAAAATACGACAGGATTATGGAACTCAGAAAATACGACAGGATCATCATTCCCGTTTCAGAAGCATGTTAATTCTTATTCTATTGAGCATGCACATTTTTCTTTGAGCCAGATGGTGCCCTAATCTCCTTTCACTAATTGAGCCTACCAGTTTAGGCTAGTCAGAGCTAAGACTGCCACATGGTGCCCTAATCTCCAGTTTAGGCTAGTCAAAGCTAAGAATGCCAGATAGTGCCCTAATCACCTTTCACTAATTGAGCCTACCAAAAGGCTAGTCAGAGCTAAACATGCCCAAAAATACCAAAGAAATACCTGACTATCCCAAGAAAACCGCATTGCTTTGATCTCTTACCTTTTTTGTTTATTTTTTTTATTTTTTCCTTAATGATTTCTCTCATAGATCAACCAATTTGCGTCAAGATACTAGATCTGTGCCGTCAAAAAAATGGCCCTCACCACATTTATGTTCCACCAATTTGCTCATCAATAAAATATGTTCCATCACAAATTTTCTAAAAATTCTTTCAACATTTTGATAGACATGAGCAAAAAATTTAAATGACTACAGAGGAAAGCAGAAAAAAAAAAAACAAAAACAAAGCCGAATAATGTTTTGAGTTATTTATGTGAGGTTAGTCTTAATGCATCATGCCATTGGAAATTGAAAGAGCTCGCCTCTGAAGGTGGTGGACACAGGAAACCAGTTCTGAGGACCTAACTTACACTGGGCTCTTGCCATGCACATGGCTATAATCAAGTACAACTGCCCTATTTCAGCCACAAACAAACTCAAGTTCAAATGCTCGGTGTAGCTGCTCAAACCCGTCTTCTTCCATGTTTATGGAGAAGCAAAGTTGAGTGACAATTCTTAGGAGACAGAGTTCTGAAATAGGGTCTTCACGATGTTAATCTGGAGTTCTCCTTGGCTTCCTTGAACCATAAAAAAAATCTCTCTTCGTTTTAGAGAGGGGCAAGTTTTCAATGCTTCTTCTACGGCATAGAAGTTCTATCTTCTTTCTTATCCAACCGTCTATTCTAAATGGAGGGCTAAAATTGCCTCAATCACAATATTACGTCTCTACACTATTTTATTTTTAATTTTTTTTTTATAAACTATTTTGACACTAAATTTTGGATGTCCATTCCTCTATTAATCTCGCACAAGTGAAAAATAAAATAAAAATATTTTTAATAAAATAAAGTGACCCAAATACCTTTGAAAGTTTCACAAGGTATTTTTATCATTATATTTTATCGAAAATTTATTTTTAATATTTTGTATAGGTGCGGAGAAAATGACACATACCAAATTTCATATTCATACAATTTGTATAAAAAAAATCTAAAAATAAAATATTTTGAAACGTTGGATCTAAGATCAAACGGTGAGTGGCTCTCTTGATCAAAATTGGACGAGAATAGAACTTCTATGTTGTAGGGGAAGCATAGAAACATTTCTCTTTTGAGAGAGTGGGACTAAAGATTTTGTTGGGTTGTTCTTGTTGAGTTTTCATGAATTATCAACTAAATAACTATATCTATCGTTATAAGACTCCGCCTTTATCGGGTTTTTTTTTTTTTTTTTAAATTGAGAGATAATAGCAATATCTATGTGGATGTTGCACTCCTCTTCTCCTTAAAATGTTTGATGTTTTGTGAAGGATACGCTCTACTAGATGGCATTGATATGGTAATTAATTAGTGCAGTGGATCCTTGTGAAGCATTGCATATACTGGAGATATATATACAGAGAGGAGGGAAGAACGTAAAATTTTATAGTGCATGAGAAAAAAACATTCCGATCACAATTTTTTTTTTTTCTTTTTACACGAAAAAGAAAATTTTTATTGAATGCAAAAAAAAATTATCTATCATAAATGGAATTTTTTTAAAAAAAAAAAAAAACCTCTACATCTACATTAGGCTTCAAAAGATTTTTACAGCAAACTGTAGGGCTACGCATACATAAGAAAATAGTATGTGTAGATCATGACAAACACAATGTTAACACTTAATCATAAAAACTCCACCATTAAAAAAAATTAGAACAAAAGAGAATATGGAACCTGGATTGCACTGATACCAATGTCAACAAAAATTAGCGGAGCTCGAGACCAACCCGAGATCAAAGAAGAGATGTCATGAGGCTGGTGATCGCAGAACCCGGATTTTTCTTGCCCTTTTGAGAAAGAGTAAATAAATTATTATTATTATTATTATTTTTTGTTCTCTCTCTAGCTTCCCTTTTTATAGGGAGAAAAAAAAGGCTTTAACGGCTGCAATCCTCCTCTCTAGCTTCGTTTTTTTTATACAGAGAAAAAAAGGGCTTTAACAGTTATATTTTCAATGGGTTTTGAATAGGATCTTCTTTAATCTTAAGAATATTCATCCAACGTTCATATGAACGTTGGTTTATGTGAACGTTGAATAACGATAGCATTCCTTCCACAATTTTATGTAAATTCACATGAGGCATGACCATACATGCCAACGTACACGAAAGATTTTCTCTCCCATGATGTGCTTCTATTCACAAAGAAACCGGTTTTCAGCATAAAAATCATAGTGGAATGGTTCCAGGAAGATGTTTTTGGATATCATTAGAATCAATGGTATTTACAGTAGGAAACCCTCCCCTACCCCCCAAAAACCCCAACGAGTACCGGATTGTTATTGGGTCGGTACTAGATTTCATTTCGATCCCTTCGCCCGCCATTTCATCATCATGGTGTTTGATTGCTTGCAGCCATTTACCTCGATCTGAGAGGCAATGTGAGTTGCTCAAGTGTCTCTCATTCTTTATCCCAATCTTCCCTTCCTACTTTTTAGATGCGGAAAAGAATTCATTATCCCAATAGGAATCACGTGCCATACACACCAAAAAGCTTAAGGGATACCATATCCCACAATATAGAAGATAAGATTGGGTCAAGAAGTTCCAAAAAACATGGCTTCAGGTTAAGAGAAAATGCCCAGGAATCGAGAGACACCAAGAAAAGGGCCAAGTGCTTGCTCATACCCCAATTTCTAACTTTGTATGAGGGAAAGAGGAATCGAATGTTTTGAAATGAAGATCTGTAGCTACATGGAATTGGGAGGAGGATGAGTGTTGAAAGGGTATGAAAATTTGAATTACTATGTGAGAGTGAAGAGACAGAGAGGGACATCCCACTCCTCAAAATCCATTTAACTGGAATATAAACATATCTAGGTCTAACGGTAAGAGTGAGAAGTGTATGGTTTCTCATTTGGGAACTTTGCTTTTCATTGAACAATTTCCTGTTCTTAGTTGTAGTAAGACCAAGTAGATAATGGTGCCATCTCAGTGGATTTTTCACAGAGAGAGAGAGAGGCCATGTGGCAAGATTTTCCAAGAGGTTTTTAGAAGAGAAAACATAGAAAGGCAGAAGAAATCAAGAGACAAACAAACATTAGAAATTGCTTCCTTCTTATTAGTGACGCAAATACGATTGTATTAGGAAAGCAAAAACCAAATTTTTATTGGGTCGTTTGGATCCTATGGTATTTAAAATCATGTATATCCAGGCTATTTGGTACAAAAACATGCTTGGCAATTTTTTTTTGGACACATAATCATGTTTTTTTCAAGCAAGAAAGGGGGCCAAAACATGGTAAACAAAATCAAGTAAAAAGTTTACCCAAAACATGACTTTGTATAAGCATGAGAAAGCGCACACAATATAATACAATTGATGATAATACTTTGTTTACACACTAAAGAGGCCCACTTTATTAAAATACAATTACTTCCACCTAAACATCCCCACAAACTAGGGGGAGAAACTACCTCAAATTTTATGTTTGAGAGAGAGAGTAATTTAAAATTTTAGAGAGAAACTAAAAAAATTGAGAGAGAGAAACTACTGAAAATTTTTAGAGAGAAATCATTCAAATATTTTTAGGGAGAGAAACAATATCAAATTTAAAGTTTGATGTGTTCTCTCTATGCCTGTTTCCAATTGTGTTCGCCAAATATAGGAAAAAAAACATGCTTAAGTAATCTTCTTTTGTAAATTATTTGCATATGTAAACAATTTTTATTTTTTAAAATAAAGCACAGCGTTCGAATAATTGGTTGTAACCGTATTGACAGGTTGTTGGAATAGTTGGTTGTAACCATGTTGACAGATTCTATATATCGGTTACCTCAATATATGGATTTCTCTCTTACCTCTATCACCTTCTCTTTTATCTCTGTTATATCGGTTACCTCAATATATGGATTTCTCTCTTACCTCTATCACCTTTTTTTTTATCTCTGTTTTGAAGGTATGATAATGTAAGGGAACAAAGAGTTACGATAATAACAAGCAATCTTCCTTCTCATGGATATAGGCAAAAAAGCAAAGCACGTAATTCTTTCCATCTTTCTATTCATCTTCTTATTTTTCTCAATATGGTACAGAGTGAAAAACATTTCGAAAAAAATTTCTGGCAAGAGAAGAGTAAAAATAACACATCTCTCTCTCTTTCATTCGTTCAATCTATTCTCTACGGAGAAGACGAAAGCCCTTTGAAAGGTCCTTCGAGTGAAATGTGTGAAAAGTGTGCTGTCAGAACTTGCTTTGATTATTATCTCCTTCAGTGCAGCTTGGCAAGCTACCCTTTGCGAGTCATCCTTACAGCGTTCTATTGCCCCTCTAAATAAAAGTATGAAGAGATGGGGGAAAACTGTCAGGCTTAAGCATGGCATTAGCACCATCATGAGTGCCAAATTTGAAGGTATTCTTGGGTTGGTAGGAATCTGCATCTTGTTCGTCCTGCGTATATCCAATGCTGAAATTGTTTGCAAGGGTGAGTGGAAACTCTGAGAAACTTGGCGAGTAGTAGAAAATTGTTAATTTGGCCCTTGACGACATACCTCCTGTTAAAAACAAGCAAGGCATCATCTCTCTCTGACACCAGGGTCTGTTAAAAACAAAGGGAAGCAAATCAACTTCTTTTGTACTGTGAAACTCTTGGCGCTTGTTGGATGGGTAGTTCTCAGATCTTGAGTTTTCAGATCATCGCCTTGCTCGCTGGATACCTCAGATCTGTAGTAGTGGCCTCTCTGTTGTGGCTTCCTATGTTTCACGCACTGCGGGTCAATTCTTCAACTACATTTTTTTTTTTCTAATCTTACTTGTGTGCTTTTGGAAAGGTCAGTAATTTTCTTTGGGCTATATTTATTTTCTTCATGGCTAAAAGTTCAAACTCAAATGAATCCAACCCAAATCTGAAAATTACTTTAGAAGTTTTAAAGAGTGGGAGCAATTATCTTTTTTGGTCCAATTCTGCATAAATGTTTATTAGTGGAAAAAGGAAGTAGCCTTACCTAACTGGGTCAAAAAAGAAGGCTCCAAACTAAATGACTCTAGTTATGAGGAATGACAAACAAACAATGACCTCATAAGGTCTTGATTGTTGAATTCTATGGAAAGAAAATTAGCCAAATGGCTTCAGTTTCTTCCTACTGCTAATGCCATTTAGAATAAAGTCAGATAATTATATGACAACTTAAATAATGCTTCCAAGATATATCAAATTATACAAGATATTATGCATTTAAAAAAGGAGGAACAATCGGTTAGAGAATTAATTGGGATTGTGAGTGGCTTGTATGATGAACTTGATTATTATCTACCTGCTACAACTGATATGAACACTCTTGAAACTCACAAGGACCAAGAAACGACCTTTGCCTTGATTTCGGCTTTAGGTCCTAACTGTGAAAGTATCAGGAGTCAGGTACTCTTAACACTTACCATGCCAGATTTTAGCACTGTTTGTTCCATTCTTTCTAGAGAAGAGACACAACGTGCTGCAATGTCAAATGATGTTAAAAATAAAAGTGATGTATCTGATCACTCTGCCTTGAAATATAAAATATTGAAGGGTCTAGAAAATCCTTACCATTTAAAAATACTTCTTCCCGTAGCAAAGGGGGGAATGGCAATCGACCTTACTGTACTGAATGCAAAAAGGAAGGACGCTCAACAGAAAATTGTTGGAAATTGCATCACTAAAAAAAAGACAATTCCAAAAAAAAATGAAAATGGTCAATCAGGCTGAGAACAATACTCAACAAACCCTTGATAAATTGTCTCAACTCCTTCAAAATTTTGGTAAGTCTTCCGTTGCATCTAATTCCCAAGGTTCCACAGTGAGCTAGGTAACTCTTCTTTACTTTCTCATTATTTATCTTCCTGGATTATTGATTTTGGTGCCACTGACCATATGACATGATATAAACAAGTTTTAACCCAATATCATACCTCTCAAAAAAAATATTCTTGTTACTATTACTAATGGGTCTATGGTTTCTATTAAAGGATGTGGAAAAGGAACATTTTTTCACAATCATCCTAATACTGATGTTCTGTACTTACCTGATTTCTCGTCAAGCCTCCTTTTTGTTAGAAAAATTACACAAAATCTTAATTGCAATGTTATTTTTTCTCCTACTAATGTCTTGTTTCAGGACCGAGCTACGAAGAGGACGATTGGTAAGGGTCAGTTGGACCGAGGTCTTTACATATAGGATGTCCATTCAAAGGTGTTGGTTTCTAATAATACGAAGGTAATAGAGAGCCAGTTGTGGCATTGGCATTTTGGTCATCCTTCAGATAGAGTATTGAGAGTTATCATTCCTTATTTGCATTTGGACTATGAAAGTTGTAGTATTGTCGGTTTGCTAAACAGACTCGTTTGCCTTTGAAGAGTTCAAGTAGGATTTCATCGACTTCTTTTAATTTGATTTATTTTGATGTTTGGGGACCTGCAACTATCCCCTCATATCGAGGACATCGTTATTTTTTAATGTTTATTGATGATCTCTCAAGAACTACTTGGGTCTATCTTTTGCAAACTAAGGATCAGGTTTTCCCAACATTTCAAAAATTCTATAAGATGATTGAAACTCAATATGGGACTTGAATCAAAATTTTACAATCTGATAACGGGACAGAATATGTTAATCATGCATTTTCTAATTTTTTTAAACAAAATGGGATCATTCATCAAACCTCATATGTGGGTACGCCACAACAACATGGGATAGGTGAACGAAAAAATAGACATCTCTTAAAGGCTGCCAGATCCCTAATGTTTCAATCTAATGTTCCAAATCGTTTTTTGAGTGATGCTGTGTTAACGGCCTGCTACCTCATTAATAGGTGGCCTAATAAATTTTTACAAGAAAAAACTCCTATTGAAGTGCTAACAAAGCAGAAGAGCTTATCATCTCACTTGAAGGTGTTTGGGTGTGTTTGTTATGCGCACAATCCTAGATCTGACAAGCTTAGCCCTAGGGGGGTACAAAAATGTATGTTCCTTGGTTATTTCCCACAAAAAAGACATATAAATGTTACGATAATATGGAGACGCATGTAATTATTTCTCGCGATATTATTTTTCAAGAAAATGAACATTATTTTCCTCACACTCAAAATGATGAGAAAAATAAGCTTTCGGGGAAAATTTATATTATATACCTCTTGTCACCAGTGAAGACTATGTTAAAACAGATACCAATCATGAAGGAACCAATGATGGAAGACACACTCAAGAAGAAAAACAACCTCAAGTCACCGACCCTTATGCAATAGCTCCTCAAGGTGCTCCTCCTATAGTGCCCATTATTGACTCTAATCACCATTGTCGCACCATTCGACCTCCAAGTAAGTTTCAAGATTTTCAAACTTACCAAGTCTCTTCAAAAGAACATCTTTGTTACCTTAGCTCTATTTCTGTCAATCAGGAACCTACTAGCTTTCATGAAACCTTTTCTCACCCTGTGTGGAAAAAGGCAATGAAAGAAGAGCTCATTGCTCTTGATAAAAATCATACATGGGAACTTGTCAAGTTACCATAAGGAAAAAAAGTTGTTGGAAATAAATGAATATAAAAAATAAAGTACAATAGTAATGGTACAATCGAGCGATAAAACGCAAGGGTGGTTGCTAAGGGGTTTACTCAAATATATGGAGAGGATTACAAGGAAACATTCGCTCCAGTTGTTAAAATGAATATTGTTATAGTTCTGCTCTCCATTGCAACCAACCTTCATTGGCCATTGTACCAACTTGATGTTAAAAATGTGTTTCTTCAATGGGATCTTGAAAAAGAAGTTTACATGAAAATTCCCCAAGGTCATCCAAAGGAAAACTCAAATATGGTTTGCAAGCTAAGAAAAGCTATCTACGGCCTAGAGCAATCGCCAAGAGCCTGGTATGCCAAATTGAGCTCTGCACTTATTTCTCAAGGTTTCTCTAGGAGCACTGCAGACTCCTCTATGTTTGTAGAAACCGGAAAACAAGGTAAAGTTGTTATTCTTGTTTATGTGGATGACATCATAGTCACTGGAAGTGATGTTCAAGGAATTTCTCTCATTAAGAAATATCTTCATCATGTTTTTTATCTAAAGGATCTAGGGAAGTTAAACTATTTTTTGGGTATTGCAGTTGCATACTCAAAAAAGGGCATTTTCCTGTCTCAAAGAAAACATACTTTGGATTTGTTAAAGGAAACTGGTAAATTAGACGTTCGTACTATTGAAACACCAGTTGAAATAAATCAAAAATTAACTCTTGATGATGGAAAATGAATCAAAGATATTTCAAGATATCAACGACTTGTGGGAAAATTAATTTACATAACCATCACTAGACTAGACATCACTCATGTTGTGGTCTAGTAAGTCAGTTCATGCATGCACCTCACACCACACACATGGAAGCTATCACTATGATATTAAAGTATCTTAAAATTTCTCTAGAAAATAGAATTTTAATAAAGAAAAATGACCATACTACTATTATGGGATATTGTGATGCTGATTGGGCAAGAGATCCTTTTGATAGGAAATCCACTACGGGATTCTGTACTTTTGTTGGAGGAAATTTAATCACTCAGATGAGTAAAAAACAAAGCGTTGTAGCTAGATCTAGTGCTGAAGCTGAATATCGGGCTATGGCTTCTGCAGCGTGTGAATTCATCTAGCTCAAGGCTCGTCTTCAAAATCTTGGTTCCAAAAACTGCACTCCAATTAAGCTCCATTGTGATAATTTATTCGCATAGCATCAAACCCCGTGTTCCATGAATGAACTAAGTATATTGAGGCTGATTGCCATTTCATTAGAGAAAAGGTTCAAGGCAAGATCATTCAAACTCCAAGATCATTCAAACTCCTTACATCAACAGTAGAAATCAACTTTCAGATATTTTTACAAAAGCCATCAGGAAGGAGAATTTTAAAGAAATTCTTAACAAGTTAGGTGCTTTCAATCTTTTCGCACCAACTTGAGGGGGAGTGTTGGAATAGTTGATTGTAACCGTGTTGACAGGTTGTTGGAATAGTTGGTTGTAACAGTGTTGACAGGTTGTTGGAATAACCAACTTGAGGGGTGGTGTTGGAATAGTTGGCTGTAACCGCGTTGACAGGTTGTTGGAATAGTTGGCTTGTTGGAATAGTTGCCTGTAACCGTGTTGATAGGTTGTTGGAATAGTTGGTTGTAACTGTGTTGACAGGTTGTTGGAATAGTTGGTTGTAACCGTGTTGACAGGTTGTTGGAATAGTTGGTTGTAACTGTGTTGACATGTTGTAATATATTAGTTACCTCAAAATTTGGGATTTCTCTCTATCACCTTATCTCTTATCTCCGTTTTGAAGGTGTGCTATATATAGTGTAAGGGAAACAAGGAGTTATGATAATAATAAGCAATGTTTTGAAGGTGTGATATATATAGTGTAAGGGAAACAAGGAGTTATGATAATAATAAGCAATCTCCCTCCTTGTAGATGTAGCAAAAACGTCGAACCACATAATTGTTTTCTTCCCAAAAAACAATTACAAGCTCAAGTGTCGTATATTTTCTTTTTGTGAATTGCCAAGCAACAAAGAGGACAAGGAATATAAAAGAACAGAGCATTTGGGTACGCCCAATATCTGCTTTATTAACAGGACCTTAGGGAAAGTTCGCACTATTGTTTTGGAAATGTTTCCAATATAAAATTTCCTCTAAATAATAATTACTTCAATCAAAATGTGTCATTTTAGTTGGCGTTTAAAGGGGAGAGATCCACAAGCACTCTCATTTCCTTCATATTTCTCATCACATTGATTACCCTATGTTCGACTAGAAACTGTTGTAATACAATACGTTCCACCATTATGGTTTCCTTGTCTTCATTTTCTACTCCCAAACATGGCACTTCCACCCACCCACATCTTCTCATTTGGACATTCATTTTCTCTCCAATTGAATGTTTCTTTCACTTAATTAGTCATTAAAAATTGGAAAAAGTTTATATAAGGTTGTAACCTTAAAATCTAGAATAACAGATACGCCTCAAAATCTATCGGAAAGATTGTTTTAATGTTGAAAAACTATCTACTTTATCATCTCAACATTGATGTTAATGAATATGAAAAAAACAAAAAGATTTTAAGTTTCGAAAGTAGTGCATCTTGCAACACATTATCTAGACCGTCCAATTTCAATATTTTCTTATGTTTATAGATCTACTTGTTTTTAACCATTTTTGGAATCTACAATATATAAGGAAAAATTTTATATAAGGTTGCAACACATTATCTAGATCGTCTATTGTCAATATTTTCATATGTTTACAGATTTACTTGATTTCAACCATTTTTAGAATTTAAAATTTTATAATTAGATATAAAAATAGATTTTCAGATGACCCTAAGAATTTTTTATTTTATTTTTTTTACCAATGTTAACTATTTTATTGACAAGAGGAGATAACAACGGCAAAATTACAATCGTTAGCAACCAAAGAAGAAGAACAACTGGCACCAAATTTCGACAAAGAATCAGCCACAGAATTTGTCTCCTGATATACATGAGCAAATGAAATTGGAAAAAGATCCAAGAATTGAAGAATTTGTAACCAAGTGGACTTCAAAGCCCAACATACTCTTTGTTCTCTCTTGCACCAGCTAATAACATTCAACGAATCTCCTTTAGCGATCAAAGGAACACCCAAATTTCTAGCACATAAAATCTTCAACCCTTCTTAAAGAGCAAGAATTTATGCATTATTAGCCATTGTTTCACCAGCTAGACCTACATAAGAGAAGATAATCCTCCCATTCCAATCTCGCACTACCCCACCAAACCCGATAATCTTAGGTTTCCTAATGAACTTCCATCAAAATTGAGCTTCAAACTCCCCACCGAAGGCGGACTCCATAATGACCTCGGCATGCACTTCATAAAATTCAACGTATAAAGGTTATCAAGGTTTAAGGCATCCACTTCAGAAATTCCTTGTCCCTCAACGATTACAGATAGCAAGCACCAAATAGTATGTTTAACGTCTGAAAGAGCCTATGGAGAGGCAAGCAAACACCCTCAAAAGTCCTTCTATTCCTTTCCTTCAATACTTCTCATAAGATTGATGCAACAATAATTTTCCACATCTTTCAACCAGCCTTTGGAAGATGGGGAAAAGTCAGAGTGGTCACCACTCCGAGAACACTTTGCGGCATAGCCAAGGAGATACCCAACCGCACAAAGAACCACGACCACATCCTAGAAATGAAGGGGCAGTGTAAAAAAAAATGAGCTCCTGATTCACCATCCTGCTTACGCATCAAACATATATTAGCCAAGATCTTCCCCTTGTTAATAAGATTATCGACATTAAGGTCTTGTTTTGTGTAGCCAGCCAAAGGAAGACCTAGACCTTATGGGGAATAGGGCAGTTCCAAAATGTAAGTACTTGGGGTAAGGACCATCTAACTCTATCATGGAAGAGAAGATGGTAAACCGACTTTAACAAAAAGAGCCCATCAGCTTCAATCTCCCAGATCTCTTCATCAACACCATCATAGGGAATAAACACCTAATTTAGCATCAGTGAAAGAGCAAAAAAGCTAGAAGAAGCAACCGTATTAATTCTTTTATAGTAATAATGGATATTCCAAACAACTTCATTACCCCTAAACTCAAACATATCATAAATTTTTGCATCAGGTTGCACCATCCTTCAAAAACTTTTGGAAACTTCAATTTTAGAGGCATATCCCCAAGCCATATATGATACTGAAAGGGGATATGATCACCATCACCAACCAACCATCTAATGTTACTATGGAGTATAGGTCTGCACAAGTAAATAGCTTTCAAGAACACATAATGACTCCCACTACCACTCCCCCCCCCCCCCCTCAATCCACAAGCCATGTTATTTATGGGAGATAAAAAGTACCACAACTTATCTTAAAGAGTGAAGCTTCGCCACCACCATTTGCCAAAGCAAAACTTGATTAACTAACTTCACTTTTCTGATACCCAGTGTGCCTTTTCACTCTTAGGTGTACACACCCGATCTCATCTAAAGAGATAGTATTTCCTTCCCTCATCATTCGAGCCCCACAAAAAATCTCTCATCATTTTCTCTATTTTTGAAACAATTGCAGTAGGCATCTCCATGACTGACATTTGATAAATGGGAAGATTGGACAAACACGAACATAAGCGGATAACTCTCGCCCCCCAAAGATAAGTACTTTTTCCATAAGTCCAGTTTAACTTGGACTCTTTGAAGCACTATGTCCCATACCAAGATTGGAACCCTTCCAATGAAGATGAGGATTCCCAAATACGTAAAGAGAAAGGATCCCACTTTACAGCCCATAGTATCAGCAAGTTCTTTAACCAAGTATTTGCTGCAATTAATACGAGTAAGAGAAATCTTATTAAAGTTAACCTTCAGACCCACAAGTACCTCGCAACAATCTAAAAAGCAAGCAATATTAGAGACTTCTACAAACTCTACCTGGCAAAAGATTAGTGTGTCATCAGCATATTGTAAATTTGAGACACTCTGCTCATCAACCCCCATTAAAAAGCCCTTAAAGTTTCTTGCATTCTCCACATTTTTTATCATCAAACTAAAACATTCTGCATAAATTGTACAAAGAAAATGAGACAGTGGATCACCTTCTTGCAAACCTCTTGAGGCCATAAAAAAGTCTTTGGGACTGCCATTTATAAGTATCGAGAAATGAGCAGAAGACATACAAGCATAGATTCAACTCCTCCACTTTTCACCAAACCCCATTCTTTTTAAAATCTCCAATAATATACCCCATTCCACCCTATCGTAGGCCTTCTCCATATCAGATTTAATACTATCCCTGGCATCTGACTAAGCATCCTAAAATGAATACATTCTTGAGCCACCATCACGCTATATGTGATTAAGTGATCTTGAATGAATGCTGATTGGGGACCACAAATAATCGAGGGTAGGACCCCATTTAACCTTTCTGCAAGAATTTTGGCAACAATTTTATATAAGCTTGTGAGAAGACTAATTGGCTTGATATCTGTCAACGTTGCAATAGTAGATTTTTTTGGAATCAAGGCAATGTAAGTTGAATTAACCCCTTTAAAAAGCTTCCCTCTCAACAAGAATCCCCTAACCATCTCCAAAAGCTCTACCTTTACCAGCTTCCAAAACTTTTGAAAGAAGAACAAAGAAAAACCATCAGGGCCAGGGACTTTATCCCCTAGAAGTGCGAAGACAGCTAATTTCAGTTCTTCCATCGTCACCATTGCTTCCAAATTGACAGACACATTTGCTGAAAGAACCCTAAAAGGTATTCTATCCAACCTCGGGTTAAACCTAACTTTAGACGAAAAATCCTTTTTAAAGTGATTGATGATTACCAATTCCACTCCATTGCTATCATCATCAACACCCTGTATAGATAAACCCGATATATCATATTGTCTTCTTCTAGCACTAGCAATGGCATGGAAGAATTTAATATACAAGTCCCCCTCCTTAAGCCATTTGGACTTAGACCTCTGCTTCCAATAGATCTCCTTCATTCTAAACAAATCACAAAGTTCCTTAAGTTTGATATTTCTTCCATTAATCAACTACTTGTACGAATTCCATTGACTTGAGAAGAGTAATGAATAGACTCAATGGCTTGCATGGTCTCCTCCATCTTAGCCTTAACATTAAACTTGTTTTCTCTTTTCCATAAAATCAACCTATGCTTGATATTGAGCAATTTTTTATCAATCTGAAAATCCAAAGAACCATATGTGACCGTATTAGTCCAAGTAGACTTAATCAGCTGCACTACCTCCTTACCTCAAGCCACCCAATCTCCATACGAAAGGGTTTAGGCCCCGCCCTAGTGAAAGTTGTTTGAAGCAGAATGGGCATATGGTCTGGAGAAAGGCGGGGTAGGGCTCTAACCGAAGCCATTGGGAATGCCTACACCCAACTATCCGATGCAAAAAATCCGTCAAACTTAGACATCGACAAGTGAGTTAAACTAGAATTTGAACAAATAAAGGAAGCACCAAAAATAGGAAAATCCATCAGAGTATTGCCTTCAATAAAACAATTAGAAAGCCGCATGGCTAAAGTGATGGGCCCCCCCAAAAAGAGACTCATTTGGCCATTTAATTAAATTAAAGTCACCACCGATGCACATATGAATATCATAAATATTCAAAAACTCATTTAAATCATTCACAAACAACTCCTTTAAAGCAAAAGTATGAGGCCTATAAACATTCAATAATCCCCACGAAAATCCCACTATGGGTCCCATAAAACCCACAAAACGAAAACCATTCCTAACAGTAGAGTCAAATTTCGAAACAATTAAAGGGTCCCACAAAACCACTAGCAGCCCCCACAACATCAGTACCCAAAAAAGCAAATGCCTCGAGCCCCAAACTTCCCTGACCCCCGAGAGCAAAGGACTGAGAAGTTTAGTCTCTTGCAAAATGATGATAGTTGGTCTAATTTTCTAACTAGAAAAAGAATATCACGTTTTCTTCTAGGGTCACCAAAACCCATAACATTCGAAGATAGAAGAATCATTAAAAAGGATTAGAAGATGAAGTACTTGGACCTTCAATACAGGGTCCGAATAGATCTCCTCAAGGGCCATGTAGCCAAGTCCGCAGAGTCCGTTGAGGAGCCCATCGAAGCATCCGTAGGAGAGGGATCGTTGTTCAACTCCACCACATGGACCTCACCCACAACAACACTCCTGCCTCTCACGAAATCCACCGAGGGAGATACCACACGTAGCTAGCCTAGCTGACGATCTTGAGGTTTCAGGACACCTTTGGCTTTCAATTTCCTAATAGTCTTAGCAGGGGTCTTCTTTTCTAACAACTCTTTATAGATGACACCGAGGGAAACATCAAAATCAGTCCCCATATCATTGAACGTCCTTTCCACTTTGCCTTCTTCAACCTTATCCTCCTCCTCTACAACATGGCTAACACCACCAGGCAGCAACAGAGTAGGCTCCCCTCCTGACTGAACATCCAAAGGTTCAGAATTTCTAAGTCTACAAGGGCACCCTGAGCATCAAAGAATGCTTCCTTCTTGGCCTCGTCCTCCCATGGCTGATCATCAACTACCATGTCAATAGGCACACATCTTCATTTGATTCCATCGAAACAATAGCCATAGGGTCTACCTCCAAAGGATCGAACATGGGTCTGGGAGTAGCAGGAGGTCCCGTCCTAACAGCACATTGATGAGGCGGAAACTTCATTCTAACTTTAAGGAGGGAGAAGCATAGCAGCCACAAAGCTTTGAGTTAGTCTCTGCGAGAAAGAATACCAACCTTAAGATGAGTTAGTCTCTGCGAGAAAGAATACCAACCTTAAGATGAGTTAGTCTCTGCGATAAAGAATACCAACCTTAAGATGCACCTGGAGAACCTTCCCTAACAAGCAACTATTTAATAAAAGTTTTTCATCCACCTCACGGTCAAAGCCAAGAGGAGGTCCGAGATATCTTTGGAATAGGCTTAATATGGAAGGTACCTAACAAAATAAATGCACTTTCCAAGGGGCTATGCATATCTTCCATGGTATCCCCACCCATCCCATTTGGCAGAACAACACTGTCATTCAAACCTTTAGATTTACAACTAGCAGCCCATGGAATTGGTGAACCCGCGAGACCACCCAAAGTTGTAAACCTAGCTTTACTCTTAAAATCAACTAATTCCTCCCCAAGAAGTGGTCCATCATGCATCCTGAAGATGATAACAGCTACCGCATTAGGTGGACTCGAGGCAGGTACCAATCCCGAAGTATTAACACCCGTAGTCTCATTACATGGCAACTCCCTCGAATAATTAGCAGTAAACTCTAGAAATAATCCAACCAGCACCCATTTCCTTTTCAAATTTGAATTAGGCAAATTCAAAATCTTGCCACTCTTCTTCTTTTTGAAATGTTGCCTCTGACATCAATTAAAGTGATGGCCATCGAGATTCCCAGCAATAGGCAGTTTTGAATAGCTGCCCTGTGCTGAGCATCTCCACCATTATAGCTCAAACCTGACTTCACATCTTTCGCCACTAACCATGTCTTCAACCCCTCCACCATGATCTCTGAAGGCAACGCCTCTTTTCCAAGGTAAGACCGAACGATCCCATCATCAGCCACCACTTTAATAAAGTATACTTCCCAACTCGGAGCTAAACAGATTGTAGTAGAGGCTGACCCATCACCATCCAAACCTAAACCCTGACTGAACGTCGGTCAGCCCCTACAAAGACGTCCAATCCAAATCACAGTATTCACCACAGCTATCAACAATACTTTTGATAACATATAGTTTCCACACATTAAAAAGAATACCCCAAAGTCTCACCCATGTACAGACTCTCTAAGCTAACGACGAATGATAAGACGGTTTCCACATATCCAAGGAAAGAAGTTTACCTCGGACTCTGAGAAACCTAACATGTAAAGCTCGACAAACGTCCACCTCAGAATAAAGAATGAAAATCACTTTATTCTCTCCAATGATCTTTACCTCCGGAACATAGTTGAGAAACCACCATCTTTTGGCCCAATCTCCAAAACCAAAGATGTCATTGGAAGGGGGCGAGAAAGAACCCACCACACAATTTTTTATCAACAAAAAACCCTTATAACTAACGAATGAAGCATCTCTAACACCACGCCATTAACAGACCTCTAAAGCCCAACAAGCTCTCCTTCCATCTCTCACTCTCTCTCTGTCTATTGTCACTCCCTTTATATTCAATCAAGGACCTCTTGGCCTTGTTAGGCTACTGAGGCTACCCTATAGGGACTAGGGTTGGGCTAGAGCAATAGCTACCAAGGCCAGTTGCCACCCATAAGAATTGATGTTGATCTTAAGAATTTTTTACCCCAAAATTACACGTTATGATAAAATTTGAAGGTGCGCCTTAATTATATTGTTTAAGATTGCAACCTTTTAGAAACCACACCCAATTTATAAATAGAGTTTCAAATAATCCTAAGAATTTTTTACACAAAAATTACATGTTACGATCAAATTTGGAGGTGTGCCTTAATTGGATTGTTTAAGGTTGCAACCTTATAGAAACCACACCCTTAAAAATTCTCTAAGAACTATATCTTTAAGCACCTCCGACCATCTGTACTGTCGTATGCACAGTAGTGATACCTTAACATATCATCTCGCGCGACAGCCGGAGTAGAAAAGCAGTTGACACAAGCCTCACAGTTTCAGTTAATTCATACCCCTTAAACCATCAAAATCCTTCATCTCTCCCCACTTATTTTCCTTTATCAAGGTCCTTTATCCTCACTTTGGATATTTCCATTGTTTACGGGATGCTATATTTTATAACCCAACAGGACCAATGACGGATCACTTATTCATAAATAAGCCCCAAACAAGCCCTAAGTGAATGTGCAGACTGGTTCTTATACGTAAGATATTGCTATTGACTAATCTTTTACATAGATTTTTCATGCTCCATTCCTTATGCACCCTTCACCAATCTGGGCTTCTGCTCCAAAAGGTAAATTAAAACCATCCCTTATATTGTGAATGGAATGTACAATGTTATCTTGCATAATTCCTGTGTGATTTCATCAAAAACTTGTTACAACTGGACATTTGTCACTGGCAAGAAGCTAAACCCAATGTTCCTAATAATGCATGGTCCTGATGAACCCTGCAAGTACCTATAAACAGGCAGCACCATGTAGTGTGGCAATTGCTAAAATATGCTTTTGGGCAGAATCCAATACTCTTTAGGGGGGGAGAATAATTCCTTGTGACGCTGCAGAGAAATGCAATGGGATCTAGTACAGAAAATTTGATTCAGTGGCATGCACAAGAAGATGGATGAAGAAATGCCATGTGTGGTGGTTACACATTGTAGTTATCTAGTCCGAGATCTCTCAATGCAGCAGTTGCAGCATCTTTGCAGCTTTCATGGTTTTCCTTGGCCTTCCTCACAAGCGTCTCAATACCGTTATTCAGCAAAATGGACCTGCATGACAAACTACTAGTGAGATGAATATGTAGAAAGGAAACAGGTGAAAATTGTGTAATGCCTCGTAACATGTAGCTTTTCTCTCTAAAACTGCCTAATAACAAAGGTATTTCCTATAAACACGTGGAATTTATACAATTAATATATAATCTCTTTTTTACAAAACTTTTTAAGGTGCAAGCTAGCAATCAACTGAATGTCTTACTATTTTGTTGCCTACCGAAAATTTGAAAATATCAGATGCTCTCTGTTCACTTTCGTGGAGCTCCTATAGCCAAAGACTTGGGATGCTTAGTTCAAGAGAAAAGAAATTAACATTGGTTAATGCTAAAAATTGAAGACCAAGTGATGGATCTTCAGACGTAGAAGGCCCATGAGAAGTCAAAACAAGGGATTTACTTAAGGGGTCTGAAACCTATGCATAAAGAGAATGCATTATGACCCTACAGCTATTTTCACTTGATGCTTGCAATTTCAGCCAAGTATGTCTCATGGCAGGTGACCTACGAGTTCAAATGGCCTGATATGCCAGTCTAAAAAACTAATGAACCTACTTGCCTCAAGATGAATGGCTTATTAAATTCCACGCACAATGAACGCAACTTGTGTGAATGGTCCAATTTGATGAATGTATGGAAACAAATTGGATCAGGATCTTTAAAAGCATAATGGTGCAGGAAGGAAAGGTGGGAAATTAAATCCACCTCTTTCGACAACCTTAAACAAGTACAAATCAGCAATAATGGACGGCTGTAAATCAAGCGAAGAGAAGAACTTTCTTTCATAAAATAAAGTTCATTCCAATAACATGAGCATCCCATAATGTGATGTCCCACATTTTATAAGCCTATTAAACCCTAAAATTAACTTGAGATCCAAGTTTATAATATAAGACTTTAAAATACCTCTAAAGCAATAATAAAGTTTCAGAAATACCCTTTGAACAGTAACCCATGAACAATACCTATGAATAGTAACCCATGAGCAATACCATGAACAATATTGCAAATAGTTAAAAAAAAAAAAAATAAATAGAATTTAAGTGTTGGAGATTAACCCCACATTATAATTCCTAAAAAATTAAACTTAAAAAAATAAATACACCTGCATCCATAAAATAAAATAAAATAATACTAAACATTTTAATCACCTAGCTCTTGAACTTCATCATTCTATCCTGGTTGGAGGAAACTCGCCATCGATTTTTGAAATAGGTTAATACAAATCTTCCTCTAAATATAAGGTCTCTATCGATCCGAATATTGCACATTCTCATTGGGGCTTGATCCTAGGACCTATGGGTTAAAGGCCTGATCAAAAATATCCTCAAACAAGTTGCTGAGGATTTTGGTGCACCTAGCTACAGTAACCTACCTTTGCAGGGGGGAATACTTTGCTTAAAAACAGGAAAGGTAAGCCCCACCATTGGCGAGAGAAAAAAACTCTTTATGGTCACTGCCTCCAGTTGCCTCTTTTACTTCTTGATCACCACCACTATCAGTCACTACCATCATTGCGATGGCCATCACCACCGCCTACAACTTGTTCTTGCCATAGAGAGAAACTCCAAGTTCTTTCTTTTCATCCAATGGTTCAACCACAATGGGATCACCATCAAATACATGATCACCTAGGTCTTTATCAAAAATAGGATTATTGTCAAAGATAGGAGCACGATCAAAGATAGGACCATCCATTGATTCAAAGAATATTGAATCCAAATGAAAATTGGATCCTTGTTGTTCTCCTTCAAAATTATGTTGTTGTCGATGCCATTGTGCATTAAACCATTTATGTAACTTGAAATATCATCAGTTTGTTTCCACTTAGACTTGGACTCTGATTCACACCAAAATCCCTATAAACCCTCATGATTTCGATATGTCATGAGGATCCCTCTTTTTTTAGGGCACGTTGTTGCTGGCCCCACTTGTGCAACATCTATGTAACCCTCTCTGTCAAGTTGCTTATTTCCTTGCACAATCGAATTAGATCGGCAGCCCTATGGCTAAGACCTCCACGACCCCAAATAAGTAAAAATCAGCAACCATGGAGAAAACATATGGCTGCAAATCAAGCCAAGTGAAGAACTTTCATCTTTCGTAAAATAAAATTCATTCCAATAACATATGCATCCCCATACTATGATGTCCCACCTTTTATAAGCCTATGTAACTCTAAAATTAACTTGAGATTGATATAAACAATTTAAGACATTAAAATACGCCCACAATACTAAAATTTCAGAAATACCCCTATGAACAGTAACCATGAATAGTAACATGTGAACAGCATTGTGATCACGAATAATAAAAAAGAAAATAAAAAATAGAAACTAAGTGCTGGAGATTAACCCCACATTATAATTCCTAAAAAAAAAATCCCTAATAGAAAAATAAAATGTATACCGGCATCCATGAAAATAAAAAATAAAACTAAATTTTTTAATCACCCAACTCTTGATCTCCATCACATGACCTGATGCACACTATCAACATCTAAAGTTGTGACGTATAGCACACCGGTAATGAGTTGGACATGACTATTGCATAAACATTATGCCGTAAATGTTACTTGAGATGGGAGGGGCTAATTACTTGCCAATTTATTTCCTAATAAGCTAAGTTGAAGTCACTTAGGGACCACTACAGCACAAAACTCCAGGATTCCTCTAGCATTACAAGATTTCACAATGACTAAGAACATTTTAACATTGATTTAGACTGAAAAGAAAAAACAAAGAAAACCATGGACAAGTGTGATCCCTTATAAATGATTGGTTGGCAATATCCAGATGTAAGTCTAATAACATCAAATAAAACATGCCTGTTTTCATGATTCCGAGCAACAAGATTTCGAATCATGAGGCAAGCCTGTCTTTGCATCTGATGGGCAGCAGGAAACTTCTGCATGGCTTCAATTGCAACATCACCCACACCAGCTTCAATTGCAGCGCTTGCATTTTCAGGGGATCTCAGAGATAGGGCACAGACAATAGACATTATCTGCATCACAAAAGATTATGAAAGTTTGAAATACGTGAACAGCATTTTATTACTCTTCAAAACAAAACTAAAATGAACTATATTTCCCTGGTACCAAATATAACCAAAAATTCTAAGAGAAATGAAATGATTTGGTATATTATTTACCTCCAGTAAAATGGAAGGATCATCAGAAAATCTAGATGAAAGTTTTATAAGTATATTAAGCCCTCCCTTCTGAATAGTGCAACTTTTGTTAGAATCACTTCCTGCTAGCTTCAAAACGAGATATGACATTTCAGAATGATACTATGAAATGAAACAAGAAGATAAAATTTCATGGAAAAGATAAAATCAATATAACGAATTAAGATCTATAGGATGAAGCACAAACTTAAAAAACCTTGCACAACAACGTGCAACAAGCTTTAGCGACAGCTTTATCATTTCTTGCACCGCTGTCATCAATACACTGGAGAACCACATCAAGCCCTCCACTTTCAGCAATCGACCGGCATATTTCATCCTGCATTAAGAAACAGAATCCCAGAATCAAAACACGTAAAAATGAGGTTGAAAATCATGGCATAAAGAGAACTAAAAGAGGAACTTTTTAAGTCAAGGGCGAAACATTGGTGAAAATAATCAATCGAAAAGTTAAGTCATGCAGTTTCAAGAGTTTCATATGAATGAATCAAAAGTCTTATTTTTAATCAAATGAAAAATGTACTAGCAAGATACTGATATGAGGCTACTGCTTGAAAACGGGTCACATTAATGTCAAGTTGGTGTGAATACTATAAACCTTGGAAAGACCATGAATGTCGATGTTTCGAAGGGTTTAGATTAACTTCCAAGAAAGTAATATGAATGCTTTTGGGTAAAAATAGTAGCCATCATATTCTTTCATTGCATTGACTCTTGAAAATCTAAATATCCATTAATTTAACCAAAGTATATTACCTTTCAATGTAGTTGGAAACCATCTTTATATTTGTTTGTTGTTTTAGGTTGTTTATGCTTTAGTGTAGTGGATTTAGTCCCATGTTGTTTTAGGTTGTTTATTCCTTTCTCATGTTGTTTTAGGTTGTTTATCCCTTTCTCATGTTTGTTTTAGGTTGTTTATACTTTAGTGTAGTGGATTTAGTCCCATGTCAAAGAAGAAGTGATCTTACCTCAACCCAACACAATAGAAGGGGTTAGCCCCTCCTATTGCGGATGTATTAAACAATTCAATTGAAGGAAACAAAATACTCCCTCCCCATGCCTCCCTCCTCCCTCCTTAGGCCTCACTTTGGGCCACCTTACTCTCTAGCTTCGATTTAAGGCACCTCTTCTCTCTGGGCTGGAGAGAAATGATGCTTGACTACAGCTAATAGAAACTAAGACCACAGGAATCACTTAAGGTAAAATGTCAATCTCATATTACTTTATGAGACCAGATAATAACTGCAACGAAATCTCGCAGGTAGAAACTGAATTGCAAACCAACGAGGTACAGATGAGATGAATATTAATTTGTAGAATAAAGCCTGAATACAACTATATAATCATTAATATCCATAAATGGCTTGCATGGCATTTACTATTAGAGCTGAAGAATCTCCTGATAAACCAAACCAGGAGACATTTGCAAAGCAGACGGCTGGTGCTTCGACAAGAAAAAATGATGAAACATTGAACACAACAGCAAAAGAAGATTTGTTATGGATGCGAGAAGTGCAGTCACTTTAAACATGACTTCAAGGTAAATTTGCAAAAGGCAATGCAGAGCTAGAGGCTCATAGTATGGGCAAGTCACTAACGAGGAGTGGGAAATTCAAACATCTTGTGCATTTCTCATGGAGACCAAGCTATCACTTGATTTCACCGCAGGGATCCAAGATTGCGAAGATGAAGGAGATACCACAGTGACAGATATCAGGCTAATGTGGCTGAGTTCATTACTACAGAAAGATCAACAGTAGAAATGACTGGATAATAGACTTAGGGTGTTCAAATCACATGACTGGAGATAAAGACAAGTTCGTACAAATGCTCAAAAATGACAATAACTGAGTGGAAATTACTACACATAACACTCAATAACTGATCACACATGTCGAAGACATGTGAGACATGCTTCTGGAAAGATATGCGTGGATGCGACATGCTTTTGTTAAATGATCGATGCATGGTAACATGCTTCTGATAAGATATGTGGGTATGGATACATGCTTCTGTTATGATTTGATGAGATAATTGTGCCAGCAACTGTGATTTATCCTTGCTCTCTATGATAGAATGAGAGTTAGGAGTGTATGTGTTTGGGAGGTCGCGCCCCCAAAACTTATGTGATGCACTACTCATTGGGACCCCTTTAATGGCGTAGCGCTCTCTCACTAAAAAGGCAAATGAGAGGGTCGTGTCTTGCAAGGCCAGTGCCTATCAAAAGCCCCAAAACGCGTTAGGGTTGTGTGCATGTGTGAGAAAATACGCAACGAATTCACTCGTTGATGGTGTCTCTCTACTGATTGTGATAGTAGGGGTTCTACACATCAAGATTTGATTGGCCCAATGGGTAGGACTTCTACGTCAGGAGTTAGTTTGGTATCAGAATAATAGGTTTAGGATTCCTATCTTAATAGAAATACACTCTAAGTCATACTTATTACGATATCAAGATCCCATGTAACTAGATCTAGCATGGAAGGAATTCATAGAACCTTAGAAAATATGAGCGGACCTATCCGGTACGTCGGTAGAAATTAAGTGGACGCATCCAAGGCGTCGGTGGGGTATATAGATAACTTACTTGGGACGTCAATAGGGTACTTTGTGAAATCCTTTAAATCATGTTAAACTGAGCATTTCTGTTGAAGGATTTATATATGCACTTCCTCATACCGGTTCAATATGCATTCAAATCTTCTGAATTATGTTGAATTATGGTTTTCTGAATTTGAAACTATTCTACATGTATGCTCTTCCTCATATTGTTTTTAATATGCATTCTTTTAGAAAATATTTACTTTTGCTAACCATGATTTTTTAGGATTATGATAGTCACTTACTGAGTAGCCAAACTCATCAAACTGTTGTGAATTCTTTTTCATAATAATTGCAGCCGTATTGTTCGTATGTACAACAGGAGTAGTTTGGAAGAAGTTTGTAGTCATGAATAAATCCGCCTTTGTAACTTTTGTTCTATCAAAATTATATATATATATATATATATATATATATATATATATATATATGTATATATAGATCTTCAAGTAAATTATAAGTTATGAATAGACTTTGTACAAATCTGAAAGTTCCTGAATAGAAAATTTGTTTTGGTACAATATATAGTAAAAATTTCAATTTGTTTTGTTCTTTAAGTATTGACTGTCACATCTTAGGAATTTTAGTGTTATAAAACTTGGGGTGTGACATCTCATGTTCATTTAAGATGTTGTCTAGCTTTTTGATTTGGCATGGGTTTAGTCCCACATCAAAGAATTGGGCGATGCAACTCCTCCACTCTACCATAAAAAAGAGTGAGCCCCTTTTGTGCATGTATTCAACATTTTTTCTTTACTAAACAATTGGTTTGAAGGAAATGAAATAGTCTCTCTCTCTCCCTCTCTCCTCTGCTTCAGATTGAGCCACATCTCTCTCTAGCCTTCACTTTGAGCCTCAGCCTCATCGCACCTTTCCCTAGGGCCACTTTGGCCACATCTCACTAGAGACTTCACTTCAAGCCACATCTCTCGATCTCATGTTGGGCCACCTAGTCCTTTGGTTTGGACCTTTGCCCATCAAGAGATAAGTTCGTCTCATTAGGTCTCTCTCTCTCCCCGCTGTCCTAGAGAGTGTGGGACTAAGGCTTTGCCTAAGAGAGAGTGTGAGACAAAGGATTTTCCTAAAGTTGAACATTATTTGTAGGCTACTCAACCATTACTCTTGTGGTGCTGTAGTGCTCCCTTGTATTGAGCCTCCAAACCGGTGGTCTATGAGCCGCCTAGGGAACCCAACAAATTCTATTAAAAGCTAATTTCATTTCTGGTTGAACAAGAACCAGCTCCTGTTTTTTGGGTGATAAATTGAAAAACATGGGCAGGAACATGTTCGAACCAGCTACTATTTTTTGGGTGATAAATTGAGAAACATGGGCAGGAACATGACCCATTTTGTACCAGGAATAATAGATGACTAGTGCCAAGAAACTTCATTGCAAGAAAATAGATAAATACATGACAACAAATTAATAAAAAGAACATGAAACAATACGGAAGAAATCCCAAAAGGAGAATCTACTTACAAGATGGCTCCTCGGAAAGTAAAGTAACGTCAACAAGAAAATGAATAAGGCAAGGCAATATCCACCAAGGATACATAGAAAGGATTGTCACCACAAATGAACACCAAATGGATTAGCTTACATTAACAGCAATTGTCCGCAAAGCAGTTGCCGCAAAAATTAAAGAAGAAGACTTGAGTCTTTCTTGACGAAGTGAATCTAGCAGGGAACTGTGGGCTCCAATTTTAGCAAATCTCCGGGCGTAGCCATAAACCTGAATCAGCAAGTGTTTTGGCCATCATTTCATATAAGTATGGTAATCTTGGTAGAAAGTAGTACGGCAGTGGTTCAAGAAGAGAATAACTTTAAAACTCAATCATGCATACATAACGGAATATCTGTAACCCAGTAATTAATAGTTCCAACCATTATACATAAAATAAAAAGATCATGCTATAAGATAAGAAAAGCACAATCCAAAGGGTATGCGTACCTATGGGAAGTAAGGTGGAGTAGGCGAAAGAAATGGACAAATTTTCCATCAGGACTCACCTTGGATTGCCCAAGGGAACATTAATTATTAGAATAAGGAAATAAAAACTAAATATACGGTTTTTGTAATACGGCAAGAGCATGCAATATAACTTTTGAGTGTATCCTCCAAATATCGTCATTTAGTTTGAAGTGGATTAGTGGTATGCTTAATTCTTGTAGGAAAGAATCTAAGCATGGATAAAGTTATGGGTGTCGGTGTTAGGCATAGGTACATTAAGTGTTATTGAGCATTGATGTTATATCTCTCTTTAATGAATGAAGATTTTTTTTTTTTTCCCAAAGCTCTATAAAAGTTATGAGCCACAATATGAAGATATAGTGGAGAGTGGATATAAAAGTTCATGACTAAGGCATGAAATAAGTGTATCAAAAACCAATTCAGTTTTACGTCAGGTAGGTCAACAATTGAGGCAATTTCCCTATTTAGACAATTTATTGAGAAGTTTACGGCAAGGGGAAAAGACTTCTACATGGTCTTTATTGATCTAAAGAAAGCTTATAATAGAGTAACTCGAGATTTAATTTGTTGGGTGATGGAAAAAAAGGAGTCTCCAAGTACCATATTGACTTGGTGAGAGATACATGCAAGGGAGAGCAAACTAGTGTGCAAATAACTAGTGGAGTGACGAGTGAGTTTTTGGTGACACAGGTTTACATCAAGGATCAACGTTGAGCCCATACTTCTTTGTCGTAATTATGTACGACTTCACTAGGTACTTACAAGATGAAGTATTGTGGTATATGTTGTTTGCAGACAACATAGTTTTAAGTGATGAGACCCAAACCGGCGTCAATATAAAATTAGAACTTTAAAAGAATGATCTAGAATATAAAGGTTTTAAAACTAACCAGACTAAGACAGAATATATGGAATCCAAGTTTGTTAATAATAGGAGTAGAGACAAAGAAGAAGTTAAGTTTCACGGCTAAGAAATATCAAAAAGAGCGCATTTTCAATATCTAGAGTCGGTAATCTAGGAAAATTGAGAGATTGAAGAAGATGACACACATTGAATTAGATCTAGATGGATAAAGTAGAGATGTGCAACTGGAGTTTTATGTGATTGTCGCATGCCCAATGAAGTTGAATATTAAGTTCTCTAGGAAGCTGTGAGACCAGCTTTGCTTTATGGGGTGGAATGTTGGGTGGTCAAGAAACAACATACTCATAAGATGAGTGTAGCTGAGATGAGGATGTTGAGATGGATCAATGGTAAGACAAGAAGAGATAGAATTCGAAATGAATAGATTCAGAATAAATTAGATGTAGCTCCAATAGGCGATAAGATGACTTAGATGGGCTGCCCATGTGCAACACAGACCCAGTACAGCACCTGTTAGGAGGTATGAGTTGGTTCTTGTGGAAGACTCGAAAAGAGTAAGGGGTAGACCTAAAAGGATTTGATTGGAAGTAGTGAGAAAAGATATAGGGACTTATGGCCTCACTGAGGGTATGGCCCTTAATAGAGCATGGAGGAGTAAGATTCACGTAGCCGATACCCAAATAGTTTGGAAAAGGCTCTAATGATGACGATATTATCTTTTGTTTAGCAGTGAGAAGGGTATTCAATCTTTTCCACATAACCAATTCTTAAGTTCCTAGATGAATTGCCCATGTTTTAGGGTTTCCAATCTTTTTCTTTGATTTACAATGATTCTCTAAGAAGCGATTTGGAAAGATAACTTTTAAGAAAAAGGAAGGCCGGCCAAAATTAATGCCAATGCCCAATGGTCTAAAGCATCAGTTGCGCCATCTTGCTCATGCAACAGTTTCTTGAAGATAAACAACCGCGACGATACTAGTCCAGTCAAATCCCCTTTTTGCCTTTTCGATGCCTCTTGAGAAAGGTTGTCTCTATACGTGTCAATTATAAAGGTGGGGGCTGGAATTCATCCCTTATATGCATGTTCCATGATTGTTATTCATCTCTTTTTCCATTTCCTTTACTTCTGCAACTTCCTTTTGCAACGTGTACATCTTTTTGGTTGATTTAGCATATTCTTTGTTAAGGTTTCATCACCATGACCTCTCAAAATCATTCCCTAACATTGCTTAATGGAGAAAAGATGTATGATATATTGTTATCTCATCATCTTCCACTTCATAATCTCCAAATTGACAAGCTTTACTCATGGACTCAACAAGTGACGCTCTTCGTGCAAGGGGTTGAGATGGCAAAGCTCAACTAAGAAGAGGATTAATGTTTTAACTTTGATGCCATTATGTTGCACTGTCTTCATAAAGCAAGTATAAGCTTTTCCAACAAGCTGCTCTTCATTCCAGGATATGCTCAAACATCCAAGGTTTTTGACAAATACATAAATATCTTAATCATTATCAGGCTTCAAGAAGACTACCAAGTCTCTAAATGGCTTTATGATTGTTGTTCAACCATGGTCAAAGCCTTTTTGGAGTCACAGAGCGCTGAAACCAATTCAACATGGTTCCACTACGGAGAGGAGGTGTTACTCTTCTTAAGGTGAGTTACATTGGGGGTTTACCCCTAGAGGAACTGCCTTATTAGGAGTTCATCCCTTTTGATAGTGTCATATGTGGAAGAGAATCTTTTAATGCCTCCCAAAGGTCTCCTTGAATTGCTCAAGGAATGCACTGCCCTCGTCTGTGTTCTTGGGAAGAAGCTCATCCCTTTTGGATATTGGATCAAACACTTTCTCTGTCCCAAGGAGAGAGATATCGAGTATCCTAACCCTAAAATGGAAATCCATACAAGTCTGATTCTCTAGACCTATCTACGCCAGAAATCTCCACAAGGTTCATTTTACAGCGTATCTTGTTTTGTTCTGATGTCGGTTTGCTCTTTCCAATTCTAAAGGAAGTTATGTGCGACGTAAATGTTTCTTTGTTGCCTGTGAAATGCCACAGTGCACTAGGTTTGCTCTAGCGCATCCTGCTCTGGCCAACATTTACCAAGGTTTAAGGAAAATCACTCGGGATTATGTTTTCAAGTTAAAAAAGTCTCAAAAGTAAGGAATTTAGAGTGATCTTCCCTGATCAGTATATTTTAGGATGGCTTGCTAACCACATCCCCACTATTCATGATAGAAATCTGAAGTTCAAGGACTCCTAGAAGTGTCCTTTCTTAGCTAGGATTATGAACTATCCTTCCAAGAAATTTAGGAAAGATATAGCCGACAAGGCAAGAATTTGAGACCCAGCATTATCTAATAAGGGCACAGACAAATAGGGCCTTCATGGTTTCAATGGGAGCATCTCTAGATGGGGAGTTATGGGTCCTGAGGAAGAGCTCTTCTTGGGAAGCATTTGTCCCTCTTTGCTTCCTTTAGAGAACAAAAGTTGATGAGAAAGAACCCTATAACCCTCACAGGTTTGCTCAACAGCATGGACTTGGTCAGGGCGTTTCATAGGATGTTTAATTGGTTATAGAGGAGAGTGCCTCGTTAGAACATATAAAGGAGGCATGGAATTATTGTTTGGCGACCAATATAGGGTCTTCTTTCATCACTCCCCATTTTGGACAATAGGATTAAAATGCTCGCTTTTATCGCGGTTGTTTCCAGAATAACTATGGAGCACATTTTTAATACAAGGCTCCTTTATTGGTCAAAGGTTTCGCAAATGTTGAAGATTATATGGCCCATAAGAAGGATGTAAGGCTGTTCATTTTATTCCTTTCCCTTGGGGCTGAACCCAAGGTGGTGTATGTTAGAGATCCCAGATAACGTTTGGGATGCATATGGGATTGTGGTGGATGGGCAAACTAAGGCCCACATTCTTTTAGCCAAGGACCGAATGGTTGTACCAACCGCTCAAACGAATGGTATATCTTCTGTTCCGGCAAGCTCACCCGTTAGTGTAGGTGGGATTTCTGTCTTGAGCAATAGTGGCAAATCTTCTATTTTGGCAAGTTCACCCGTTAGTGTAGGTGGGGTTTCTGTCGTGAGCAGCATCCAACGTTCAAAAAGTCAGCCGCCTGACTGCCTAAGCAGTTATTTTGATAAAACGCCTAGGCGTTCTTAAGGCGGGATCAATTAGGCATCAGAACTAGGCGTCCGCCTAGGCGGTCGGGCGCCCAATTAAGCGGTCAATAAGGCGGAACTAGGCGCCCGCCTAAGCGGCACGCAGGTCTTTAGTGGAAAGGTTTTTTCAAGTGGGGGCAAAAAATGACATTTTACCCCCTTAAAAGGAGGGATAAGGGTTTTGGGGGGTCATTCTTGTCCCCCAAAACAAATTTAGTGAACTTTAGAGAGACAAATAACTTGAAAAAAACTAGATTTGAAGATTTTTTGAGAGATCGAATTTTTTTTCGAAATCCTCAAATGGTCACGATATTAAAGGATATTCAACCCCAAACGTTTTTAGGCTTATAGGGGTTGTAAACGAGGAGATTTGGGATCCCAAACATTTTGGTTTGGCCCGAAATCGAGTCCACTTCAAGAAGGTTGGTATATTTCAATAGTTTTCATTAGGTTTTGTATTCTTTTCCCATAATTTCTAATGATGTTATTTTTTGCTATTTGTATTTTTCTTTTTGATACTTTGATATATATATTTGATATGTTATTGTTTATTTGGAAGCTTGAATTATTATTTTATTAGTTAGTTCAATAATTGCTTAATTCTTAATTGCTTATTAAATAATTGTATGTGCAATGTGTTTTCTTGATGTATGATTCATAAAACATAATTATTTTATTCGTTAGTTTAATATTTTCTTGTGAGTGACTTGTGATTTGCGATATTTAAATGAAATCTCAAGTTCATTTTATCTTTTAATGTTCATTTTGAGTTATAATTATTTCATTTACAATCTAAAGTTGTAGATGTTTAGGTTTGATCTGTGCTTCTAGCAACTTAACAATATATTACATATAAAACTTACTTATTAAATAATAAAACAGACAATTTTATATATCATAAAATGGGGGAGGTGTGGGGGATCCAAATATTTTTTTTTTTTTAGAAAAAAAAAGAAAAAAAGAAAAATCACTTGTTTTTTTTGGTCTAGGCGGCCACCTTATCTCCTAGGCAGCACAGCCCCGTCACCGCCTAGGCGGCCGCCTCCGCCTTATTGAACATTAGCAGTATCCAAGCAGGTTTTGCGTCTATCCCCTCATTCCGAGTGATGGCAGTTGCGAAAAAAGGAGAAGAGATCTATCCTTGAAGAAAGGTGCATCAAAATGTGGTTAGAGCCAAGGATCAACCTTTCTAAGCCTGGGTATAAGTGGGGCCAAGGATAACGCAAACAGGATTGTCCCAAATCATTTAGGAAATGCTTGCTGATGTTATAGGTCTCGAGATGATCCAAGAGATAAGAGCAGCTAAAGAAATGGCATCAACATCCCTGTTCGAGTTAATTATGACTTCATTTAATCTTCTTTTTCTTAAATAGCAAGGGGGTAATTACCTTAAAATTTACCTTCAATGTTAACTTCCCCATTTAGTCGTCTGAAGTTGTCGATAGGTGAGGATGAGCACAGACATGGAGAGTACACTTCATGTTGACAAGTTTCCAAGACAAGCCATTCACAACCCATTGTGAGGTCAATGGGGAGGCATGGTGCACACCCTTACCCCCTATGTCTCTTATGTCGACACTGAGTTTCATCCCCCTCTTGAGATCAAAGAGGATTCATGCGAAGAGCTCGAATTTGGGATAAGCCATGTTGGTCCTGCAGACACCACACCCTACATTCCTCTTTTTGAGGAGGATCGACACCTATGAAATATTAGACCAACTGTCCCCACCTGTCGAACTTGATCACGGTGAGCCGATATCAAACCTCCAAAAGGGATGGGCATGGCGAGCATATTCATGCTCTCGATAAGTGAAGTGTTTAGTTCTAACTAAATGATCCCAAGCATGGCAACCAAGCCACAATAGCACCTTTGCATTCCTTAGATGAGCCTTTCACATTGGCAATTTCCGATTTTGACCTCAATGAGTTCTGAGAGGACAAGCCTAAGCATGCATAAAGGCATAACGACAGGTTCCTAGGATTTGACTACCTCCGACTAGACAGCAAGGTATCTTGGTGTTTTACTGCGACCGAAGCATGGCTACGGAAAAGAGAGGTCGATGAGCGCAATCATTTGTCAACCCCTGCTACCAAAGCTAAGACAAGTTGGGTGATTTGTGGTCATTCCCATAGAAGATAACATGGAGGCTTGCTTGCCCCTAGGAGCTGTGAACTGGGGTAACAAGAGGTATTGTGAATATCTGAACACCCTTTGGCTTTCATATCATAGGGAGAAAGAGGAGCAGTTCCAATACTATAAAGATATGGGGTGACAATACCCTTTGGTAAACTCGGAAAACATGGCATTTGCCACAATGGGAACATCAACGATCCCAACCACAAAGGTGGTGATATGCTTACCATCAATATCTTCATAATGAAACTGGAAGCTCTTGAAGTAGAAGGAAGACAAAACTTATGGAGACTTTAGAATGGTCAATAAGAAGAGAGGTGGACTGTTCCCAGCGGAGTTGCCAGATGTTTGGAGACAACTGAAAGAAATCACTAGATGCTACTACTACACGATTCAGGAAATAGATAAATTGAATATGTGCCAATGAAATGTGATGCAATAAGGTGTCAAACCAAGCTAAACAATCACCTGAGCAAGGATGCTCTTTCCAAAGGAATTTCTTTTTATACTAGGATACCTGTGGATACCCTGTTAACTACTCCCACTCTAACTACAAAGCCAAGGATAAAACCTCTGTGTAATCAAACATACTTTGATAAAGACAATTGTTGAAGAATGATTATAATGATTCTCCAAAGAAAGAAGGGGAATCCCAGAAACAAGAAAACCCAAATCCTCTTCTAAAAGAATGCAGTGGAAAGGGACCTCTCCGTGAGTCTTCAACTTGCTATCGCCGCTTGGAAGCTACTACAAAACCGCTACCACTCTACTCTTCTTACTATCCTTTGTTTCTCTTCTTCCATCTGTCTTGCTAATCCATCTTCTCTGTCATTGTCTCGGCTATCAACTGCTCTCTATTTATAGAGCACCTCTTGTTCTGGCAGTATAGGCAGGATAATTGAAGAAGTGGGTGGTCATCCAACAATCTCGTATGCTAATGGTATTTCATGGAATATTGGACGGATGACTCTTAATAAGGCTATACAACTGTTACAAATAGGCACTAGTATGTCCCACTCTTAAGTGTCATTTAGTGATGAAGATGGGGCTCGTGTCACATAGGGATTACAATAAGTCATCACAGTCTCTCCGTTTGTAGTGAGAAGAGATAGGGCAGCTCAAATGTGGACGCGTTCGTCTCGAAGCTTGCGATGAGGGGTTATTGCTTTATTGCCCCTCAGAACACCATTGGTAGGTATTTCAATCTTGCCCTTCCGTTTGCCTTTAGAAAGACTATAAACTTGTTGGAATTCGGACGTGGCAAAATGTTGGCCTTTAGCATTCCTATTTTTGTTCAGTGAGGACCTTAAACTTCCCTTTAACCAGTCTCAAGCCCAGGTAAAAGAGGTGGGTTGCATTAAGCAGGCAACCAGCGTAAAACTTTGCCACATCCTATCATGAATCCTAAACCTATGGAAGGGAGGAACATGGTTCGTGTAGCCGACCCCAAATCATTGGGATAAGGCTTAGATGATGATGATTGTTGTTGGGTAACTAGGCATTCTTTTCACCCTTTCCACTTTTTTATATGAGAGGGTTGATGCAGAATATCAACTCTACCCTTCCCAATTCCAATGGGCAAAAGATAGAATATTTTATGTTGTCTCATAAATGACTTTTTAAATCGTCCCATAAGGGATAAGAGGGTCTTTCTCGATAACGTACGCATCATTAAGGTCAGTCTTCCAATATCATTTTGATAAGTATAATTATGAAATTGTAAAAAGATGAGAATAGGCTTTCAACTATGTACCCTTTTAGACCAAAAATGGTGTTAAGTGGAAAGGAAAGATTTGGACTACTCGAGTAGCTTGTTGCATGGGACCCGGAATGAAATCCTATAAAGAGGAGAGGTGAGTCAGATGGGTTTGGACAATGTGAACGACCGTGAGCTTATTGTGTGAGCCCAATCCTCCCCTTAATGAAAAAACCGAACAGACCTAAAACAAAAGGCCCCCAATTTTGGTGCAATTTAGTGTAAAAGGAAGTAGGTCTTCTAGAAGTACACTTGTGCCAACAATGATATTGTCAAAAACCCATGCAAACACATCTCAATAAGATTTGTGTCTCTCTTATTCTCCTTGTTGTCTGTCCCAAAATCCAATTTTACATAAATTTCTGTGCCATTGAATAACAATGGTCATCGACACTTAGCTTTTATTGTGTTTCCACAACTTTCACGAATCTACAATTTGGAAGTATCACACAGTCGGAACCTGTATACAGGTGTGTCCACATGTCAAAATTTGAAGAAAAATCTGCCTCCTTTAGAAGCCGAAGTTCTTCATATATTGTAAACATATGAACCACTATTTGAAAGCTACACACTGTGGAAGAATGTGAAACTCAAGTAGAGCTCAAGAAGAATACCCTCAAATTAATCTTGAGATATTTAGGGTACGATATCACAAGTTGGAATAAAACATGCCCAATCTACTATTAGATTTTGACCCTACACCTGTGAATGCAATGCCAACCTCATGTGATCAATGGCACATGGGGGAGAATAAGGATATCTTATCTTTGAAGGTAAGAAATCTACCAACGAAACCACATTGGTTTTTGTTTCCCATGACAATTACACCTTAGATTCAAAAAATAAAAACCAAAGGAAAATTCTTTTTAAAATGTTGGACAATCAGTGAAAGAGCTTTTGAGAGTCAAGACAACAACATATTTGTGCACCATTAGAACAGGAGATAACATGAAAAATAGCATAATCTACAATTTTCATACTAATGTGATTTCTAGCATTTGCAAGTACTGTCTTTGTGAATGTATTTCAGTATTGAAGGAATCAGTGGTTAAAATCATGCATCGAGGCTCTTTGTCACAAAGGGTAAACAGCTCACAAAACCACCAAGTCTTATAAGAAATGCATATTGAAATCCAGTCAAAAGGAATGGAGTAATAAGCCACGTTGGGGAATACAGCTACAGCCCATAAAAGATAAAAGTAATTCAACATGCTTAAAGCCACCGGCCATTGTTCAGAAAATTAGGTCATCATCCTGCTGGAACTTTTTGTCCTTATCCTGATCTACATAAAACAAAATATATTCTAGATTAGATATGTCAGATCATCTAATTTCTCCATTATTTTCACCCAAGAATGAACGTGAACAAAACTACCCATAAGTGACAGGTTGAGCACCATTCTTGAGTATATGGAATATAGACAAAGTCCATAGCAGATTTGTTTCTTGGGGAGGAAAATTATCAGTGGCATTCATCCAAGGGACCTTGTCTTTGACCCCCAGATGCCTATTTCCAATTCTAGAATCAGAATCCCAAAAATGTAAGTTAGCATAGTTCGCTTTCAAGACAAGCTTTGTAGCAGAATACAGCCCCAAGGGAGAAAGAGATTAGTAGGTTGGCATGATTTCTTTAGGGATAAACCTCAAGCTTAGAAACCTTGACTGCCCTCATTCCAGTTTGGATGGTTACCAGCAGCACCAAGATCTAAGAGAAAAATTCTTAGCAGAATCAGATTCAAGCTCCCAATCAAATTTGAATGGCCAGTAGATGGTGTTGTGGCGAGGTATTTCTCATTAGAAAGTAAGCATTAAAAAAATAACGTTGTTTATGAAGTATAAGATGTTTATAGGACACAGTAAACCATGGGATAGAATGACACTCCAATACCATTCAATTATTGGCATTTTGACGAGTGATAAACTTGTTACTTTACCACTGACAGTCTGGGAGAGTCTAAAAGATAAAATTCCCCGTATTGCCTCTAAAAGACAAGTATCAAATAACCACTGAGCCCCCAAAGAGAATACTTGTCATGTTTGTTCACGGTCCTGAAAAAGTAAGCTACACCATGCTCAACTTAAACAAGAGGATTTCTTTATGAATAATGTTTATGAACTTTGTTGGACTATTTGCATTGTTCAGTCTACCATTTAATGAGAAGACACCATTGATGTAACAATCATGATCTGGTGCATTAGACTCTTAACCAATTATTGTATTGATAGACCCAAATGAGTGCTTCTAGAGTCTTATGTGATCGTACATACCAATATACTTAAGGGGAACTTTCATAGGACGGCCGTAAGACCAGACATGCTTTATGGAGCAAGGAACTTTGCGAAATAACATATCCATAGAATGAATATAGCTGAGATGAAGATGTTGAGATGGATGAGTGGCAAGATAAGAAAGGATAGCATTCAAAATGAATACATCCGATGAAACTAAAGGGTGCCTCCACTAGGCAATAAGATGAGGGAAAGTAGACTCAGGTGGGCTAGCGATGTGCAACGTCAACCTAGAATAGCACCGGTTAGGAGGGACGATTTGGTTTAAGTGGAAGGCTCTAAAAGGGCAAAGGGAATACCCAAAAGGACATGGACAAAAGTAGTAAGAAGACATATGGTGACATATGATATGACTGATGGTATGGCCCTTGATAGAGCAGAATGACAGAACAGGACTCATGTAGCTGACTTCAAATAGTTGGTATAAGGCTCAGATGATGATGACGATGATGATGGACCCAAATGAGGAGGTTGAAATTGAAATGAACAAATCGTTATTTTCATGCCATTCAATGAATTTTCTTTTGTATTGTCAATTTAGGAAGTAGATGGAAGCTAAATGAGCAACTTGTGTAGAGGGGCCTATAAGCTTTACGCAGTCCAAGTAGAGTATTGGATACTCATGCACAACTTCCACCATAAGTACTTATCCTCGAGCAATGGAATTGAGTAACTATTCCAAGAAGAAGCCAGAACAACTGGCCTTAAAAACAAGCAACAACTTATCACCCACCAACTATATATCCACATTGACGGCGATTCTGAGTACCCAGTACCATACTTGAATTGAGTATGGAATAGTTCCTCCACCAATTAGCATTCCAGCAAAAAATACTCAAGTTAGAATAGTGTCAAGTGTCAACATTCCAAAGGAACGTTTTATAACAAGATGACATATACTAAACTTTTTCTTGTGAATCCAATGGAAAACATTCACCACACAGAAGAAAAGCACTTAAAGCTCCAATACTCACTTGAGAAGCCAAGACACGACCATCATCTGCAGTCAACAATGCCCGTATGGCATCATACAAACTCGGCATGCCATAATTAGTCAGTGACCTCAGAAGTTGTGTCAGGAACTCATCAATTTTCAGGTCCATGAACGACTCCTTAAGAATCTCATTTCCAGTTGCTGCTGCAGTGACAACAGCAAGACCTCCATCCAATATACTGATGTTCTGACTGTATTTTTTTAAGATATCCATAAGAGCTTTTGGTCCATCCGTCTTCCTAAATATCTCCTTTCCTTGAAAATCTGCCACCAGAACAATGAATGAGAACTATGAAACTCCATAAAAGGTCGTTCCATCCATTTAGTTTCTTAACTTCTTAGTGCAACTCAACATGTATGACAAATCACAAAATAAGCTAGACATGAATAGAAAGTAGAAGAAATGTATCCTTTCAAGTTTTAATACATCAATCTGAGTTCTTTTTTCTATGACAAATGCCACTATGAATGTATTCTCCAATTTTTCCTTTTACTTGACATAAGGGGATTTAATATCATGTCCATCTAGGAGGCATAATTGTCATATGTAACATAGCTTGCATCAGATAATTATTTGGAGAATGACAACAACATTATTCCTTCCCTCAACATCCTTTTCAAAGAAGTATGATAGCATAGAGTATTTGTTAAACTTTACCTAAAACTTTACAGCAAAAGCATATTCAACTAATAATATGATCATTGATAAGCAGCTATAGGAAACATTTCTCATCATAAGAAGGTTATCCTATCATCCTACTCTCAGACAATATTGAACCTTTGCGACTCAGGTGCCAACACTCCCATAAGCATAAGGAAGAAACCTAAAATCAAAGAGCTAAGCATGGAATGACCATTGAATAAATAGAATAGGACCTTCTCCAACATCATCCTGATAATCTAACCATACCTCTAATACTAAGCTCCATAGCAAGTGCTTGACATATAAGTACTTGAGACAAGAGCATGTTTAAAAATGTATCTTGAAAATGTATACAATGAGACCATTTACAAAGAAGTCACAATCATCATTGACCGTTAGATTTAAAATCCAATGGTTAAGGAAATGACGTTGTTTGGGCACAAAGTCCAAAACAAAATTTCTCAAATGTTGTGACATATTTTCATCTATTAGATTTCACATCCAATGGTCAAACGTGAATGTGACCTCCTTGTACAAAAATAAATGGTCTCATAGTATACACAATCCCATGTATCTTATGCATCTAATAGCTAGAACTATTCACAGATGGAACATGTGTGATCTTATTACTTAAACATAGAGAACTAACAAAGTAATAACTGCCAACTGCATGAGGGATAAGCCAAGGAGAATAAAGGAGTTTTTTGTTTTTTTTGAGAATGTTAACTGTAAAATAACATTTCTGAAAAGGATTTATTGTCAAAAAGAATCCAAGGACTTTTTAGCTGCTAATAATACGTTGAATGTCCTTTCCAGCCAGACTCCTCACAAAAGATGAAGAAACTCAAGCCATTGATGCCACCATCTGCTTCAATCTCATTGCAGCTATCGCCATAGGTTTGACTTTAATGTCATGTAAAGCCAATGAGCTATTATAGAACACAATGTTGTCTCGTTTTGGTTAGGAGGAAAGAGTCGTGCTATATAAATTCTGTGATCCTTGTCCCTTTCTAAAAATGACACCTCTCCCATGACCTATGCCTTCCAACATGAGATCAATACAATGGGCTAAATTTTCTTTCCCATAAGCAACATCCCTGCTTTCACATAGTTTCTCTTATCATCAGTAATCTACTACAGCACATTTTCTTCCCAAATGTCCTCTGCTATTCTATCAAGTCATGGAATAGGGAGTTTCTCAGCCTCTTATGGTGGAAGAGATCTCAGTTGGAATAGAAAATTGTCCCTTTTGGGGGATAGATAAAAAATGAACAATGTTCCCCCTTTCTCATTGTTCCAACCATCAGATATTATTGTAATCTTAGTCGACGACAACATCATCTAAACAACAACCTGCATGCTCACTTACCGTTGGGCCCTTAAATCCCGACCTTGCTTCAGCTATAGTTGATATCATCACTTGATAATATTCATTATTTGATCATTACTTGGTAATATTCATTATTCGGTAAAGGAAAAAAGGTAGCAGTGTTGTAAAACCACCTTGCAATCGTCCTCTTGAGCTTATCCTTTAGTCTTGCGGCCCGCACGAATGAAGGGTCCTCCGCTAATGCTGGGGCATATTGGGGTCAAACCTGGAGAAGTTGGGTCAAGGTTGGGGTTCAAGATGGGCTTACCAAGGTCTAGAAGTAGTAGAAGCCCGGGAAGATGTAGACGACCTTCTAAATTTAGAAGGTCTGGTCCTAAAAAAACCTAGCCTTGGGAGGTATTACTGGCTCAAGAGGGTAACTGCTAGAAGCTCCTACACATCTAGCATACATCTGTCTAACATGGGGATCATGCATCTCTGCTAGACTAAGCCTCCTTACTTGCTCCATCTAGTTCAAAAAGCTCTGCCTCCGCATATTCTATAATGGGTGCATACCATAGGAAATGTATTTCAACATCTTCAAAAAAGTTCCTAGATGCAAAAAAATATTTCCTATTCCAAAAAATACATTCCATTAACTAAAAATAGTTCCTCTTAGCCAAAAAAAAAAAAATTATTAAATGCAAAAAATAGATCCTAAATGCATCAAAAAATAGAGAAAATGTAATTCATATTATTAAGTCAGAAAAAAATAACCATTGAGTTTATCCATCAAAAACAGCAACAGCTTCGAACTATTCGTTCTTTTGAGAAAAACATTCTACTTCAAATAGAAAGGAGGCAGGCTAAATGAATATGTACTATAACATTACAAGAATATCAAAAATTACAATCCATAACATCACAATCATCCAGATGTTCCTCTATGTACAAGAAAATTGAGAAAAAAAAATCTATCCAATATATGTTTTTCAATAAAATGCAACAAATTCCAACAAAAATACAAAAAATATTAGAATGATTGAATATACTAAAGATTAAACTAATGCTATGAACTTAAATAAAAACTAGATTTTTCCTGAAATTTCGAGGCCAATATCCAGATCATTGTTCTCAAACCAAATCATGGCTTCAAGTCCTTGCCAAAGCTTCCTTTTGCAGCCCCAATATAATTCTTTGAACAAATTTCCGGCTCGTATCTAGGAGATCCAAGCATCGCAAAATTTCCGATTAATAGAAAATGCAAAAATAAATTCCACATGACCTTTTCTCTTTTTTCCTTTTTCGTGAAAGAACTAGCTAGTTGTTGGATCAAGAACACTAAACTAGCCAGTGGTTGGATCAAGAACACAAAGATAGGCCCAAGGCTCAATTTTCAACAAAGATCGACCATCGAATTCAAAAAAAGAACAATGCTTTTAAAAATCAGGCAAAAAATCCCAATTTTTTCTGATTTATAAAATGTGAAAACTCCAATGGTTTTTCCTCGAATCTAATAATTTAATATATGGATCTAGTAATCTCTAGCATTATAGTGAAAATTTGGATTAAAAAGAGGAACTTGGGGCTCCTATGCTCAATAAAATGGATAAAGTGGTGGTGGTGGTAGTTGTCGGGGTGAGGGGGAGGAAGGGGCAGGGATGGGGTTGGAAGATTTTCAGAACCCACACCTATTTTTAGTTACAATGAATAGTACTCAGGCGAGCACTGCAGTGACTTGCCACAGTACTATAGAACTCGATCAAAAGTACCCAGGAGAGTGCTATAGTGTGCCGAAGTAGTATAGAACTAGGGCAAGTCTGCTTGAGCTCTACAGTACTCCGACAAGCTGCTACAGTACACATCCAAGTACTGCACATGCCTACCCTAACCCCAATCTTGATAGGTAAACTCGCCTCGGCACCCTAGTGAGGCCAAGTAACTCATATGAGTCCAAGTTGGCTCAACTGAATTTTAAAACATTGGTGTAAACTTAGGAAGTAGAAATATTTAAATAATACATTGTTTACCCTTTGTAAAAAAATTACAATGTAATCTTCAAAAGGTTGGGATCACTCTATATATTGTGAATCATTACCATTTTCACAGCCCCTTCCTTAGTGGTTCTACCTAGAACTTCCATTGATGTTTTGTTACTTCCCCCTTGATTGTTCATATCACTCAACCCAAGATAATGAAAGTCATTAAGTTTTGCTCCAAGACTTCCATTTATTCCCAACATGTCATTCCCAGAGTATAATATCCCCAAGAAAACCACTTTGTCATTTCCCCTTTCACCTTTTTGCCCACAATTGAGAATTATAAGAGTGGAAGGAATTTCTAAATTTCTAATAGAACTTCGCATTCTCATGTAGATTCCTAGGCTTAAAATAACAAGACGAATATGGACTTGTTACATGATTACATTCTACTAGAGGTGGGGGCTCATTTTATTTTCCCTGAACCCAATAGTTGATGATAACTTGATATTATAGTCAATCTGAACTTTTCAGCAAAATGGCAGAAGCTGAAGTAAATAAATTCCCAAATTAGAGCCTCTACAAACCAAAATCCCAATATGACTAGCTGTATTCAAGTTGCTACCACCAATGGTGCACTTCAAATTCATTCAAAAACAACGACTAGGTTGTAGGTGCCGTCAAAAGCCAAGAAAACGTAATATCCATGCATTACAACTTGTGCTTGGGGAAGAGGCAATTAAAGAGGAATTTCCATGTGAGAACTAACTTTACTTAAACTGCCATAGAGAAAGAATATTGAGAAGCCGTTAGTAGAGAAAGAATGTTAGTACTAGTAAAATGAAAGAATCCATGCTTTGAAGATAAATTTAGAATCAGTGGTACTCAAGGTGAAGATTGACATTCTACCAGCACAACGCATAAAAAAAATGAAGGGCAATTTAAAGGAACTAGAAGAAGAAGACAAGTATTTGGTGGTAGTGATAACAATGCATTAATAAGGATAAGCCAAGAAAAACAGGTATGGGATTGGGGTTGGGGTTGGGGTTGGGGGTGTTAGAAAGATGTGGTGGTAGATGAAAAAGACTCTATGATTTCGCTTTCCAGAGGGAGCCAAACTAACAAGCCCAATGACAACAATGGTTCTTATGACTGGGCTGCCAGTTCCTCTTTGATGTAACACATAAAGCATATACGTGGTTGTGCATGCACATATGCAGCTTTATGTCAATATGAAAAGATATATCTGTGTGTATAGAATGTAGAAGAATGTGCCAATGTGTAGACGGCAGTGTGGTTTCATGTGTACATATACGTGTATATGTGCAGAACCATACATGAGAATGAAATATTTTGCCATCAACATTCAATGACCAGAGAAGAAAAGGAAGAAAAGAACTTCATGATTGAATAACCATTTGAATGAATCGGTATGTTTAAAGTTCAATTCCATACCATGGAGGACTAAACTCAAAGTCCTTAATGCTGAAATAGAAATATTTTGCCATCAACATTCAATGACCAGAGAAGAAAGGGAAGAAAAAAACTTCATGATTGAATAACTATTTGAATGAATTAGCATGCTTAAAGTTCCATTCCATACCATGGAGGACTGAACTCAAAGTCCTCAATGCTGAAGAAAGAGGTCTTTCATATTCAGGAATCAAATCAGAACAAATAGAGACTAGAAGCTCCACGCCTCCATTCCTTGTTACAATGGAAGCATTTCCCAATTTTTCATCACAACAGAGAGAATGAAGCTTCCCGAGCAATTCAACCATTTCTTCAAGATCTGCAGCTGAAGCTATGAACTTCTCAAATCCACATTCATCAGAACCCTTTGCCAATGTAATTGCCTCAAACCCAGAGGAGGACAACCTCGTGAATATTTCTTTCAAATTATCCAATGCCTGAATCACAGGATTTTCATTGGCACCGCAAACTCCAGGGGCCCATTTTATAATAGCTGTACGTACAAAAAGAAAATGGTTTATAACCATAATTGAGTAAGAAAGGGCATGAAGGAATATCATGTGTAGAGCAGGGATAGCATCATGAAATGAGATATGAATGACGGAATATTTTCGTAGAACACGGATAGCATCATGAAATGAAATTTCATACCTCAGCATTGATCTGCATAACTTGCACAAGAATGATCATAGATGACAAGATACACATTTCACGTTTCACATCAAATCAAGAAAACAGGAACAGTGAGCTGATGCATCCAAACTACCAAGTAGAGGAAATACAAATTCTAAATTAATGCAGGGATAAAATTAAGGCACGCCAATGAAATGCCTCATCAGCGTAGAACAAGAACACAATGCCTTAGAATGTAATAGATTGATCATTGGTTCAAGGGAAAGAGCCAATGCTATACGATATCATAGAATGCCTATTAAATGAGGCTATGCCCAGAGAGAGAAGATATGAGAGTGAAAAGGGGAGAGTGTATGCAGTAGATAAGAAATGATGTTCAGTTTCTCAGTTACCGTAACATCCGCCAGTCATTCACTATGCATTTCAAAGGTCCACAGAAGCACAGAGAAAGAAATGGGCAACGCCACAATTAATATGGAATACGAGAACGAATCTGCAAATGCATTCTAAGATCCAAGTAGGAAGGGAGAGATGAATATTGATACAAAGCATTAAAAACCCGAACGAGCAAACATTGTGAAGACACGCCATAAATTTAGAGAGAGATAGAAATAAGGCATACAGAGAACTAAAGATGCAGGTTGTATAATACAAGGAGAAAGAGAGAGAAGAAATGGGAGTGAAACCAAAGATGCAGGTTGCATAATACAAGGAGAAAGAGAGAGAAGAAATGGGAGTGAAAGGGGTGCAGTAGATGAATAAATGAATGAAATTAATTACCAGAAAGATCAACTCCCTGTAGCTTCAAAGTATCGATGGCATCTTGGAGAGCTTCCTGAGGATCCATTCCCAAATCTTCCATATTCTCCCTCACAAGCGAATCAAAGGCTTGCTGAGAAATATGCACTTTCTTAGAAGAATCCATCCTCTCTCTCTGCGCGGAAAACTACTTTCTTTCTTCTCTCGACGCTCTCACTGAAGGTGAACAAACGCTCGCACTGAAGGTGTACATTCAGTTTAGATGTTTATCAGTTGGTGACGATGCTGGCAAGGAGACGAGGTGGGCGTGTTCGCTTACTCGAACTTGCGGCTATGGGAGCCGGAACATTCTGGTTCTGCAGCACGTTTTGGAAATTGGAATTCCCAATGGTTTAAAAAACGGATCGGTGACCCGGATCGGGCTTCCAAAAAACCTATTCGGATCGGTGAACCGGCGATCCTGATCGGGAATCGGGTGAATCG